>OY282593.1:15859497-16459497 GCA_958298965.1 Chrysolina haemoptera | reverse complement strand
AAATAAGAATCGGGAACTGAATTGGTGATATCACGAGGTACACGCTTAAAAGGCACCACAATCATAGGCGGTACGATGGCACCAGAAGCCGAAAAATTACAAAGAACTGTCATGCTTTCCTTTTCAGGCCCACTGCTAATTGTGTAAAAGTTCTTATAGCTTTTTGGTCCCAGAAGCTTTCCAGTTTTTGGACAAAACTGCATTCCCGTCTCATCGGCATTGAAAACCCTTGTAGGGTCTGTAAATATATCTTCATGTCTTTCTTCGATGAGATACGCGTTTAACTCTGAAAACCAGTTCCTGATTGATTCTTCAGTAACGGATGCCCGAGCTTTTGAAATTATTTCTGTATTTTTGCGAGCTATCAACGGCCTTCTCTTCAAAAATAATTGCATCCATTTTTTGCCTGGCTTATCATCTTTGAATGGATTTTGACGTCCATCAGCTCTCATTATTTTTTGCACCGTTGATTCCACCTCATTGGGATGCATTGGAAATCCTAGTCGGGCCTTGGCAATAATCCAGTTCTCTAACTTATCCTCTTCTTTGGACAAAATAGACGGTGGACCCATTTTTCGGACAAGCAGTACAAGGTGTCTAAGTTTATTGCTAAGAGTAGCCTTGGGAATGTTACATTTCTTGCACGCAGCATTCTGACTTGAAACCCCTTTCTGCACTTCGTCGATGGCCAGATGCAACTGTTCTTCAGAATACCGAAATCTCACATAACTTCTTGGATGAGCCATCGAAAATAAAAAAAGGCAGTGTTCATCTATCTTACGAAAACAGTACCAGTGAATGAACACCCCCGTTCCTTTACTGGATATGCTTGTCCTACCATAAATTTTGCATTCTGTATCCAATGTACAAGTGTTTTAAGGCTAAATTTGATAGGTTACACAAATTTTCATATAAATCCAGTGAATAAACAAAATGTTCATTTACTGGATTTTCCACACATTCAGAACCAGTAAATGAACACCTTACAATTTAATACAACGAACAGAATCGTGGATGTTTCTTCATTAAAAATAGATCCCCTGAATCCTTACGAATCGAATACAATAAATAATACCTATAAAGACCATCAAATAACTAACTAGAGAATTAAAATGTTCATGGAGGGTCAGTGCTCACCTTAGTACGTCTCCTCTCAAACTACACTGTTGCAGGCAGCGCTGACATTACACCATCTTTAAAAATGATGGTCACGTGGATATCCAATACCAGTGAATGATCTTCAGACAACAATAGTACTTATAACCAACTGTTTAGGGCCTACGACGCAAAAACATACAGTCAATCGTCCATACTTGGGACATTTTTCAACTTCAACCATTCCCAATGTTGTTATAAATGTTATTGCAACAGATTTGTTTCCGCTAAAAGTTGGGTGGCTCGTCATAGTTTACATACATATATATATATAACATTAAAAACAAAATTGTAACAAAACAAAAAAATGTATATACCTTGCTGTCCCAAGTTAGGCTAATGGTACCTAAAATGGGACACTCGATTATTTATATGTTTGTCCCTCTTTAGGAGCCTTGATTTCAACATGGGACAGCGCATTTTGAAAAATATAATGATTAATATCATTTTCATTGAAAATAAATACATTTTTTCTCAAGAAACGCCAATTTATTTTCATAAGCCAAAATGCATGTACAGAGCAATCTCAAAATTCAGTCTATACTTTGGTTACAACTATTTTTCAAAATAATAAACATACAATACATATAATACCTCAAACATTACACTCTAAACTTGTGGATATTGCGGTGAACAGATATCAATTCATTTTCTTAACAATTTGTGACTTATTGATAAACATTCTATCTTCTATGTCAGGAAAGATGAACATGTCCTTGTAACCCTTATAACTTCTGAGGAAATCTATCAAAATTTTCTCGTCATTGGTCATTTGAACAACTTTTCCTACAAATATTTTTGAAGAATGTTTCTTGGTACCCTTACTGTAAATTAGTGAAACAAGGACGAAATCTCCCTCTTCTAAGAATATTGTGCTTTCCAGCAGTTGAGATTCACTTGAATTTGGCTCTTTTGGATTCAGGATGTCTTTGTTCTTCACTTCGATATCTTTTATCGTTTTATTTATTTCAGATTTTTCTGGTTCATCACTCTGTGAGATATCATCAGTCTGTGAGATATCATCAGTCAGTAAGATATCATCAATCTCTCGATCAGTCTCAATATTCTCATACTCTTGAAGGTCCGAAAAATCTTCAGTATCACAGCTACTGTTCGAGTCATGGAGGGATATCTCATCGTCATTTTCGCTGGAGTCTGACAATTCATAAATGGTTCTTTTATTTCTTTTGGTTTTTATTTTGCTTGTTCGTGGAAGTTCTGATTTTTTTTACTGGTACTTGGATTGTCTTTATCTATATCAGTTTTCTTTTCCTTTTCATTTTCCTTTTGTTTGAAAATTTCTAAGACCTCTGCCTCCGACAAACTTTTTCCCGGAATTACATTGACTTTTTTCTTTCGTTTCTTTGTTGTCGTTTCCGCTTCCCTTGAAGATCTCAAAAAATTTTCAAATGACTTAGTCCACTCTTCAGCATTAACATTTTCTTTCTGAGGAAGACGTTTCAATACTTGTTGGGAATCTAGTGGGTAGATCCCGCTAGCCCTAAATCCAGCCTTCAAGTTCTTCTCAGAGTTTGCATTTATTGCCTCTAAAGTTTTTTTTAAATGCCGAGGAAACACGTCTTTGGTCATTGATCCACGATGTCTGTTTTTAAAATCTTGCAGCACCTTTCTCCATGCTGTTTTTAACGGACTGAAATATGCCAAATCCAAGGGTTGGCATAAGTGTGTGCTATTTGGTGGCAGCAGTAGGAATTTGATATTATTGTCGATGCACAACTCTAGAACCCTGACGGATATATGGCTCGAAAGATTATCTCCGATGATACATTTCGGTCCATCACCCAACTTCTTGAAATATGGGAGAGCTATTGATATGAACCAATCCTCGAAAAGAGGTCCCTCAAACCATCCAGACTTCGATCTATTATACCTAGCCCCAGTAGGTCCTCCTTCCATCCAAGTGTGATACATGTTGGTCAAAGACTTATAAACAACGTAGACTGGAAGAGTGACCCCACTAGCTGTCCCTGCAAACATAACAGAAAATGCTGTCTTTGAAGAATCATTAATTTTTTCAGGGTGTTTACAATTACTATTATTTTACTCTTGCCAGGATTATCCTGCATACTGGTTTCATCATAATTGATGATTGCCTCTGGAGGAATGTTTTTCAACGAGGACTGTAGTTCTTCAAAATATTTTGTTATACCTTCCGGACTAACTGCTGCTCTTGCACGTTTTATATTGTGAGAGAGGCGTGTTTTCAGGATTTCACCTTGTCGTTTCAAAAAGTTCTTTATCCATTTATGGCCTGGTCTATTATTTACAAACCGGGCTTCTGTAACCCCCTTAGAATCTAATGTTTTTTTTATAATATCCTTCAGATCGGAGTTAGTTAAAGGAAATCCCCATTCGGCAGCCAAAGTTACACATTTTTGTATGTGATTTTCTTCTGCAACAGAGAAGACAGGAGGACGACCATATTTGTTGGTTTGCTTTGAGTTAAGCCTTCTATTTAAAGTGCTTTTTGGAATACCATATTTCTCCTCAGCTTTTCTTACTGACAAATGGTTGTCTTTGATATCCGTAAGTACCTTACTCAAAAGTTCATCGGAGAAATCCCGATACTTTCGTTTTCTTCTCCTGATATCCATGTTTATCTGGAATCGAAGACACGAATTATGAATGATTTTCAAAGCAGCCTAACTTGGGACAGTTGTCCCAAGTTAGGATCATTTGCACATTTTTCATTAATTTGAATAAATAAAAAAAACAACGTGTTTTTTGATCATTTTTCTTATACATCAGGCTCCAGTGATATCTACTGAAGAGGCAGTCACAACGAAACAACCCAGAAAAAAATTATTTTGGAGGCGACATGTCACTTGAGTTACAAAGAATTCGCAAAAAAATTCAAGGTCAAACCAGATGCTTGCAAATACTCACCAATTCAATCAAGCACGATCACACCCCGTCTGTGGTTAGGCACATACTGATTGAGTTTCGCTACGGTAAGAGTTTTTATTTCGGTCGACGTGGTTGTCATTTGGGAGGACCCACACACAATGACCGTTTTGTCCCAACTAAGGGTGATATCCCAAGTATGGACAATTGACTGTACCAATTTCTTAAAATTCGATGAAATACGTGAAAGTGTTGCAATCACTGGCACCTGTTCAGTTACTGGTGCACTTACCCTATTGGCTACATATATTAAAAAAATAAATGCTGGACAATATTAATTTTCATCTATATTCGTTCGTACTCTATTTATCAAAGAAAATAGTTGGGACTGTTATCTCATGAATAAGAGATTTACAAAAAAAAAAACTCTGGATTTGATGCACTTCTTGTCCATCTTGTCCTGTATGGCGGGGCATAACGGGGTACTGCAGGGGGGCAAAAAAGGGTACCAGAAAAAAATATTTCTTCATTCTTCTTTTGTTTTAGTTTTTTTTTTCATTGGTTTGTTTACCAGTTACTTTGATGTCATTTTTTACCTCTCACTTCTTTTCCTTGTTCTACTTATTTTCCTTTGTTTCTGTTTCAGCATCAGCTCGTTTTTATAGGGTGATTCTGAAATTATTGCTGTTTTTCCTTATTGTTTTGGAAGTCAATTCTGTGTTCGGTTGTTTTCCTGTATTAGAATTATTTGCTTAGGTGACATTATCGAACTCTAGCATCCAGGCTGTGAAGAAATGACCCCGCACATTTACTAGGTAAAATGTGGCTTTCGGCTAATTTTGCTTAAATTTTGATATAGTGTAGATCCTGGCATCCTCATTACGTGGTCAAATTTACAGATTGATCTTATGATGAGTTTTCAAGCTACAGGTTGTCAAAATTCGAATTTTGGTATTTAGGGTATTATTCATCGATTTGATTTTGGTGCTCTAATTCGAAATTGAACTTTTTTAAAAATAAACTTATACAGTGTGTCCCGCTTTTCATGAATACACCCTAATATCTCGGTTATTAATAATGCGATTTTCTTGAAATTTTGCTGGTGATTATATGTTAGGTAAATGAAGTATTTTGTGCGGTGTGGGGGGTAAAAAAAAGCTGTTTGGGAAAAGGATATTAGGGCTCATTTTAGATAACTTTTTTTATCAGAATTAGAATCAGCATCCCCAAAAACCCCCCAATCCATATTTTCGAAATCTCAAGAGCTGATTTGAGGAGAAAAAAAAATAAATTCACTTTTTTCGTCAATTCACCCGAATATCTGTTTTTTAGCGATTTTCTTGAGAATTTGGTGGTGATTTTATGTTAGAAAAATGAAGCATTTGGCATAGTGATCATATTCACCATTGGCGTGCGAAGTTGGGGAGAGAAAAAAGGCATTTTTTGAGAAATGAATAAGGCATCTGAAGGTTATATCGCCACGCTAAGTTTATGGATGTTTTTGTTCAATAATGGTACATATGGAACAAACAATTTTTACTGCAAATATTCACACAGATATGTACTCTTGATTGGTAAATTCGAGAATAGTAATTGAAATTTGTATGCTATTGTTTTTGGGCCTTTTTTAAAAACTGTCATTTGGCAATATTTCCCTCCCCCTGTTAGTAATACCGCCAATTCGTGATCGGTATTATCGCCAACTTATTACGTATGCAATGTACAAAGTATAATGAACAAGTGGTGCATAATCGCATATCAGCAACTCTGTCTTCTTTGCACGCCTTACAGAACCAGCTCTCTTTTTCACCCAAACGTTTTTTTGATGTCTTAGGAATGGGCTGTTTTTTAATAATGTCAGTTTTCTGGTTAGCGAAGAGAGTTTTCGTCACAACCTGCGCTCTGCTATTGATGGCTGGTTTTCTCTTTGGCCGTGCAGATTTTTGCACCATATCTGGAGTGGTCAGCATATCCGAAAATGAAGTATTTATTACGTTATCGATGTCACTATCTCCTTCATCAGATGTTTCCATGTCACTTATTTCTACGTCGGAATCACTGCTAGAAGAATGTAAGACTGGGTACTTTCTAGAGGTTGTTATTGGAATATTTTTCGATGTACCTGGGGGTGGTGTTATGACCCTAGGTGACTGCATTACATTTGCTTGAGGTAGCTGTTGTTCATCCAGTAAGTTCTCGAAATGTTGCTGTGGTACATCGAGTGGGTTTTGACATTCACTTACACTGCTAGGGGCGAATACTTCGACAGGTATCGCATCCGGGTTGAATGGATAAATTCCAGTTGCCGAAAACCCTGATTTGATATTATTATAGCAGGTGAAAGAAGTAGTATGAAAAGATGCCGTGAGGAAGTACCAAAATTCAACTTCAAGGAACTATGCTTGTACTGTGGAAAGGATGCCTCTGAGAGCTTCAAGGCGAAACAAAAAAAGCTCCCCGTTCACAGACGTGTATGATTATGACCCTAGATGAGACAATGAAAAAAAATCAGAGATACTGCAACTGCCAAAGGAGATGAAAGCGGTATTGCTGTATTGCATAGGATGGCGAATGAATCTGATTTGGTAGCCGCAGAAGGAAGGTACCACAATTCTTGCCGTGATACCTTCTTCCATTCTCGCCCTTCTGTGGGTCCTAATGCAACTCAAGGTACCAGTGGACGAAGGGAGAGTTCTGAAGTGACAAAATGTGTCGACTTCATTACCCAGTATCTTGAGAATAATGAAGACTTATGTCAGTTTTCACTGAACGACATCCTTCAACAATACGGTGGGCCTGAACATAGAAAGGATTACTTAGTGCAGAAGCTATCAGAAAGGTTCAGAGATGAAGTGATTGTTGTGCCAGGAACGAATCGACATAAGCCAATTACGATCTGCTACAAAAATGTTGGCCATTCTATTCTGAGTAGCAACTGGTATGAGACCAGGAAGCAGGGGCCTGACGAACGCTTGCGAATAGTAGAAACAGCAGCAGATATCATACGTGAGGACATCAGATCCAAAGTGTATGAATTGGATAAGTACCCCTCCCCCGACAACTTCCTGAATAGTGTGGACGACGACATTCCAGAATCCTTGAAGTTGTTACTGACGACAATAACAAATCCTCGAGGAAAGAAGAAGAATGCCGAAAGGATAGAAAGAGCTCGGAAACAAGTTAAAGCCATTGCACATTCTCTGATTTCGGTGACCCGACCAAGATCTTTCACCTCTCCAATTTTACTTGGAATAGAAACCCTGCTGTACAGGAAGTATGGCTCGAGGCACCTTGTCGACGTACTATCAGCCATGGGGTTCAGCAGTGCCTATGGAGAAGTCAGGAAGTCAGGAAAAGAAGTGTCAACTCTTCAACAACCCCTTGATATCATCACAAAAAATTCATTCACGCAATTCGTATTTGATAATGCCGATATAAATATGGATACTATTGATGGCCATGGTACGTTCCATGCCATGGGGGTATTCAGTGCTTCACGCCCAAGAGTTCGCTAGTTCCCAGAACCCCCATACCGAAGGTGAAATCCATCCCACCAGTGACCTCGTTGAGCGAGTGCGGCACCATCCCACTGGAACATTTTGATAAACCACGGGACGTTGGTTTGGCATCTTTAACCATTCAACCAACACCAGGCGAAGCTGGGAAACAAGTCCTTCCTAAGTTGACAGATATGCTGTGGATGTTTGGGAAGTGGAAGAATGTGACAAACCTACCTGGTTGTAATGGCTTTATGGAGAGAATAACTGCTAACGAAGACTACCAAACCTCACGCGTCCTCTGCCTGCCATTCATCAAAGCCCCCCCTTCTGATGCTGATACTGTGTACACATCCCTGAAAGCAGCAGTGGAGAAGAGTGCTGATCAAAAGCACTGTTTCGTGACCTTTGACCATCCGCTGTACATGAAGGCAAGAGCAATTGTAGCTTCGTGTGGCCCAGACAGTCAGCTAAACCGTGTTGTAGTTAGGCTCGGTGGATTCCACCTGCTCATGTCCTTCATGGGAGCAATTGGCTACATAATGGATGGCAGTGGTTTGCAAGATTTGTTCAATGTCTGCTTCACGCTTGCTTCTACCAAGACTATCATGTCTGGCCACTACTACTCCAGAGCTGTCAGAGCACATATTTTGGCTCAGCTTCCTTTGAGTAAAATAGTGCTGTCATCAATGTCACTGTCAGAACAAGAGAGCACAGCTCTAATGTCTATTCTATTTGAATATGGACCTGACACTCATGCAGAAATATCAATTCCAATTGAACGTCTTGGAGAAACACAGTCCCACAGCATCGTTGCCCCCCAGTGAACTGGCCGCTCGCCAACATTCTTTCAGAGCGTTCTTGCAGGTGCAGATGTGGAGGGACCGCCGTAGAAGATGAGAAAGAACAAGAACTTGATTCCGATGACGATGGCGAACAAGCCGGGCCGTCTAAAAGAAGGCGTACCAGCTACGACATGTGATTTGGAAACTGTAAATTATCTTCACAATTTGTAGTAAATCCTGATAATCGTAGGCAGGATATGACGGCTGTCAACATCCCCTATTGATTGTAATGACCCATGTAATTAACCCCCTCTTAAATGTAATGACTCATTTAATTAATTTAAAATGCTTTGTTATAATCGTTCTCATTTTCTCTCCCCTGTACTGTTGATCATCTGGTACCTGATTAATGGTTGATCAGGTACTTGTAGTTACCTCCGTAATCAGATCTTGACTAAATTTAATCAAATATAATTGATGCATTAACTTTCACTTGAACTAATTAATGTTCAGACGAAGTATCCTACGTTGGGGTACCTGCGGGAATTTGGCACTATACGACCTTTTTTGGTATAAAATTCATATCTCAGCTTTACATCAAGCGAATTTCAAATTCTGAAAAGATTCTGATTGGGAATTAAGTTTTCTACAACTTTAGCTCTATGATATATTTCAATTGGAGTAGTCATTTTCAACCTACAGGTGTTAGAATTGAAGGGTTGTCAACTTTTTAGAGGAGTTGGTAAAAATCTCCTATCTTTGACGGGCAATTGCGGTTGGAAAGCTGAACCGATTCCAATGACGTAGACGTCATTCGAAGCAAAATTTAATGGTCTTTAAAAAATGATTGGTTGATATTTTCTGTAAAATGCGTACTTTTTAAGTTATACACAAAAAAATGAAAAAAGTGCGAAAATTTCGCGCTCTTTAGGCTCTCAAATCTGAAGCACAACCTAAAAACCGTCGCAAACTCATATACCCGTTATTTAGGACCACTAAGAGGGATTAAAATGATATCCAGCTCTCGAGCAATTTTTAGGGGCTAGAGCGCTAATATGCCTGGGCTATTATCCCAAACTATTGAAAAAATGCTGCCAAAACGTTGCTTCGTTATAGAACGGTCTCTATTTCAAAACCTCGTCATCCCAGAAATGTTCGAAAGATCTAAAAACGGCCTTATCCATGGGCTGTAACTCGTGAGTTGTATTACTTGGCAAGCAAAACAAAATGATATCAAGTTCATTTGCGACGTCGACAATAGTCATCCAAATGAGAAGAGGCCCCATCAAAAATCAAGAGACAACGTCCAGCTGTTTTATACTTCGCAAAATGACGTAGCCAATCTTTGAAAGTTTTAATAGTCATGCTTCCTTTAGGGGTCCAGGCGGTAATGAGTCTCCCCATTCTGGTTTAAGCCTTACCCCTTTGAACAAAATTAAGGGTGGTATTGCAACACCTATAGCGTTACCACATGAGACGATTGTAACATTCTGTGCATGTTCATTTGATATTACGTGGATACGTTTGGCTCCTTTTTTTGCCAGAACCATCTGTTGGTGATGCAATGTTAGACGACATCCTTTTTCATCCATATTGTATATACTTTCAGGTTTATTTATGAGATTCTCCTTAGTGAGTATATCTCGAAGTTTGACAAAATGATCGTTGACGATGAATTTGTTCATCTTTTGAGCTCTTGCAGGATTCATATTTTGTGCTTTGCGGTTTCTGATTTCTTGATTCCGTTTAAGGAATCCTTTGAGCCAATAACGACCTGCCATTTGTTTTTCAGTGGAAAATGGATTTTTTATGTTATTCGATTCACAGAAATTGAATACACATCGCCGTAAAACTCTGCTTGTTAACGGATATCCAACTTCTGCAAGACGAACTATCCTTCGGCACAATTCTTCTTCTTGGTCACTCCTCAGGATACATTTGCGCCCCATTGCGCATTTTGTTGTTTTATTACTTTGTAAGTAGTCTCTTAATGTTCTACGTGGAACTGAGAAGTGATTGCTTGCCTTATTTACAGACCAACCTCTCCTTACAGCATTTATAGCATTTTGCATATTTTCTTCCGACCATTTCCCTCTTATTCCTCGATTTTTGTATTTCGGCATAGTATTCTAGAATATAAAATTGTCAGTTAGTTGTATATAATATTACAGGTATTGATATCATGATTGAGACACTGAATAAGTAATAATGTTGGTAATAACGCCATGACCGCAGAGTAATAACGCCATGGCGTTATTACCTTCAGACGTTCTGGTGATATTACCAACATTCACTCTGCTGCATTCATACTTAGTTTGAAATATTACGAAAACTTTTGTCGAAAATCTAAGTACACCGTCTAATTCCTTAGGACACAAACTACAGATCACCGCATTCAAAATATTTTACTCACCAATAATGTCGCCTGAATCAAATAATTGCTTCACTCGTGAAATTATAGTGGCTCTTCATCTATAAACAACCCTGACAATTGAACGGTTTTCTCATCACTGAACATATTTTGACGCCACAAAACCGTGAACACGTGGTTGTTTTGATGTTTGTGTGCCTATTTATCCTGACATCTATCAGTTAGTAGTTGTATTTGTCTAAAAATCACCTGTTGGCGTTATTACCAACTTGGTGTTATTACCTTCAGATACCTTATTAATGCTTATTTAAGACAACTTTTTTTATCAGATTCAGAATCAGCATCTCCAAAAACCCTTTAATTCATATTTTCAACATCTCAAGAGCTGATTTGAATAAAAAATTATTCAACTCTTTTTTCAATAAGTCCTTTTAAGCAAAATTCAAAGTGTCTTTCAAAATAACCATTTAACACGGTATGTGGAAATTTTGGTTTAAATGCCCTAATCCTGTTGTGTATTTCGAAAAAAGGGCATTTTAAGGATTGTGAATATTCTGGTTCCTCTAGATAACCTGTATTCCTTGGACTTTCAAATTGGTTATTATGCGATGGGATGTACCGTAATCTGGGGTGAAGTGGGACAGTTTTCGTAGTTTTTTGTTGATAAATTTCAAACGCAGTGTATAAAAATTTTCAAAAAAATTATATAAATGCTTCAATATCTCAGTAATGTACTTTAATAACCAAAATAATAAATTTCTAATTACTTCATATATATATTTTTTATATACTGTCCGAATTCACCCCTAAGTGTGGGGTGAATATGGACACACCTTTATTTTCCGTTATAATTTATGTTATTATGTTATTATTATGTTATTGATGGAAATCCGGACAAAAATTATTTTAAAAAAATTTTTTAAGCAGCAAAAGTTGTTTTTTTCTGTAACAAACAGTATCTCTATGCTTGATTTATATATCTTTATTGTTTATAACATTATATAAAACTATATAACTTATATAAACAATAAGTGTTGGTAACAAAAAATATGATTCTTAAAATATAAATAAAAACAAATAAAAAAACAATTCTAAAACTTAAAAGAAGGAATTCTAAAAAAATAATCAAAAAAAAATAACTCAATTCTTACACTCAGTCTTAACAACTCAGGAAATTGATATCTATTCCGTTTCAAGTTTTTTATTGTTTTAAGGACTTTAATATCAACAATACTTTCGTCTTTAACTGAAGGATATGTAAAATAAATCCCCATTTTTTCTGTTGTTTGTTTCCTTAGAAAGGTAACAAGGTACATAATTTGTGTTCTGTCAATTATTTCTGTAACACAGCCAACATAATACTGTTCAGCAATGTTTTGTTTTTTCGCTTGCTAAATAAATCTTACAATTACAAAACTATTTACATCAATAGAACAATCAGTCTTATCGGTTTCATTTTTTGCAGTCTCAGTTTCAGTTCCAGATTCCTCCTCTTCAACATGTTCATTTTCGGTTATGTCCTCTTCAGAAATTGCTTCATCTTCGTTACTATCCCAATAGTCACTCAAATCGTCAATTGTTGCTTTGCTAGAGGATGGATTCACATCATCAGATGTTATTCCTTTACCTGGAGGTATCTGCAACTTTTTGCCACGGCTTTTTTTATTTTCTTGAGTTGTGACCAACCTGCTTTCCAGAAGAAATTCTTGAAGAGTTTTGGTCCAATGTTCCTCATTTTTTTGTTTGATTTTCTGGTATTTGAGAGTCCGGTATTCTTTTTAATACAATATCAGCATTTAGTGGAACGATTCCACAGGATCGGAAACCAGACTTAATGTTGGTTTCTAAGTTTGTAACGGTTTCAATATCTTGTTTAAAAACAATGGGAAACTCAGATTTGGGAATACATCCTTTGTTTTTACTCTTCAAAACATAAAAAACGAAGAATAACCAAATGCGTACCTGCACGTTGACTGAGGCTTCTAATTATTGGCACAAACGTTCCCCGTGCGACACAAATGGCAGCTGAACAAGAAACAACAAGAACTGCATATTTTCAATGAAGCGATTTAATGACCTTGGCTAACATTTGCGCATAGGCGTCTTTGTCCGGGTTAACCCCTACTGTCCGAATTCACCTCAAATTACGGTATCATTTGTGTTAATGTTGGTCACAAACAACAATATTTCATAAATTTTAATATTTTTTGAAAAAAAAAAAATTACTGGGCCACTTGTGCACAAATAATTTTCATGATTTTTTCGAAAAGAAGAACTATTAGGCCACATTGTTACTAGAGGAGTTATAATGAATCACAAGTTTTCTGATGATATCTTTAATTCATATAAAAAATAAGTATCAAAATCAAAAGTTACACTAGGTATCATTACAATGACGGGAATAACTAATCATTAATTTTCTGATTCCTGTTCCGTTGTCAACCCTTCAACACATTATCATCAACTTCATTATCAACGTCTTTTTCTTCATTCGCAACAGCCGAATTAGACTTCTTGATTCTCAAATTGTTGTAGAACGTATGTAGATATGGTGGAATGTAGGGTAATAATTCCTGCAAATTCTTGTACTTTGCCTGTTCTACTTCTCTTCCATTCGGATATAAAAGTGGTAGATTCCCCACAATTCTGTTTGAATTACGTTTTTTGACATCAATACTTTTGAAAAGAAAAGTTGCCAAAAGTTCCTATTTATATGAATTCGTTGAGTTTCTGAAAAAGTTGAGGAACACTTTTTCCTACATTTATTTATATCACATCCTGCCAACACCTGATGCTTTTCTTTTAAGGACTTTTGTCGCTGTTCTTTCTCTTCATTTAATTCTTCGGTATTCTTGCTCTTTTCCTTTTTCTAATAGTACCCTTTTTTGAATAGCTTTTTTCGCCACTACCTTTTACTTTTTCTGCTGCAATCAAATTGGAAAGTGGTATGTTATCCTCATAATCACTGCTTTCATCCATTTCTTGAACATTAGTAATATTATTTTTTTCGTTAAATTCAAATGTTTGTCGCTCGGCACAATTTCCTGTTTGATTAAAATCATTATCACTATCGGTATTCGGGGAAATGTCATCTCTCATTTCAAAATAATCCTCTATTTCCATAGACACATTTTGATCAGTTTGGGTTCGAACTGTAGCGTAGGAAACGTTGCCACCTGCAGAAATTTTTTAGGATGATTCCAAAGGTATAAATAGGTCTGTTGGAGCTGCCGGTTGCACAGGTAGTTCTGGCGAATCTGAAGTATTTCCGGGACAATGGCGGTAGCTCTAAAGGCTTTTTAGTTGCCAACGCAAGTATCAAACTGGTCCTAGTTCTGTGACTCATTTTCTGAAATAAAATGAAGTATTTTAATTGTCTTCATTTAACCGCTTCTCAATTTATCATTATAAAGTATGAAAGTTCAGTGCATTTTTTCGTAAACCGGATACACATGAAAAGTGCGCCTGATCATCCTATTTAATATTCAGTATCAACTTTGTTATTTCTTACTGCCGCCACTCCACTCGTTATCGGAAGCCAGGTATAAAATAATAATTTTACCAAAAATTATAATTTACCAATTTCCAGACATTTTACACTATGCAAATCATGCCCCAGGCCCACGATATGAATGCATTTATATTTTGTATGCCTGCATGGGCGCCGCCAGTAAAAATTTCAGGGGGGGGGTACATTTTTTTGTGTGGCAATAAATTGAATAAGTATAACAACACATTAAAAAAATGTATTTACTAAATGCTTAACACTTACATGTAAACAAAAACATCAAATACATTTTGTAATATAACTGAAATATACTTATACCTGAGAAGGTATCTTTAAAAGAACTAATAAAGAATATCTATCTGTGTATTGTATTATATATAATATATATGAGTGCCCTAAATGCAAAACTCGGTATTTGCATCTCAAGTTATTTCGAGTAATCTGCAAAAAACTCATAGTTCACTTACATATCGTCTTGTGCTACTGAAATTGGTCACGATAGATGGAGATAGAATCTACGATCCTATGTTTTCTGTTCCACACATATTGGGAATGCTATGACTCCAAAAACAGCGTTTGAAAATTGTAAATACAAAGTTTTGCAATTGAATAATGCAAAGAACCAGTTTTGCATCTGAACAAATGAAACTTACCTAGTTTTGCATCTGAATGTAGTTCTACAGACATGGAATTTGTTCATAAAAATCAAGAGTAGAATTTAAAAACAAATTTAATTTCAGTTCTTTGAAATAAACAAAAAGCAATACATTCTTTGGTAAATAAACTAAAAAAAATTCATACTCTGAGATTATCCTCATCTTCCAGGTTATCCTCATCTGAATCAATCTCGAACTGAACAGGAGCAGATGTTAATACTCTCGTATAATATTGTAAATCTGGATGATCTTTCCAGTCATTGCCATAGTGATTCTTTAGAAGTCTTTCTATGGTAGATTTGTAACTTTTAATCCTGTTGATAGTTGTACCCTAGTGGGAACTATGGACGAGTACTTTTTTCCCTTTTTCAAAATAGTTTTAGGCACTCCAAGATAAGACCTATAGGACTCTTCTCCACGAATGAGAATTGTGCCATTCCCTTTTGAAAATATGAATCTTTTCGTTTTATTAAATTGAAAGTGCCATTGCCCTGGTTTCTTAACAAAGTTCTTCGATTGCAATTTCCAATCATGAAATTGCCAGTCTTGGTCAAGTTTCAATACCCTTGAGTATCTCTGTATAATGTTCTCATATTGCTCAGCTTTCACAATTATATTTTGTTTTTTATTGACCTCTCAATCAATCCGAAAACTCTATCAGGTGTAGGGTTTGCAATCCCGGAGTGATAATACAATCCCGGGATCCCGGGATCAAATTTACACTATCCCGGGATCCCGGGATTTCGGTATCGGGATTACAATTTGAAAAAAGTATGGGGTATATTGTAGATACGTAAAGAATACATAAATACTCGTATATGAACTCAAAAATTTATTCTATACATCAACAAGTAAAGAGAAAAAAAGCCGAACATTCATTACTGACAGTGTTGACTAAACCAGTAGCGTAAAAAAATCAACTCGTTAAGGGTATTATCTGCAAGTCGGGATCTGATTTTTGTGCAAATGTTACCAGCTGCGGAAAATGCTCTTTCAGATTCTACGCTAGTTGGTGGTATTGTTATTAAAAGATCATATGCCAGCTGAAGATATGTACCTCTATTGTCACCATTTTTGAAAAGGGCCATTTCCTTTGTTAAATTTGATGATATCAAATCATTTCCAGGACGCAATCGAATTGGGTGCATTGCGTTTTCCAATGCTTCATTTAAAATTGTTTCCAGTGTTTTTTCTGTTCGAGGTACAGATTGAGTCAGTGACGCAAGGGGAATTCTATCTTCCTCATCATCTTGTTCATCAATTGCCTCTGGAACTATGCGGAAACGTTTTATAAGACTCACGAGTATCTCCCTAATAACTTTTTTTTCAGGAACTTCGAATAATGCATCTGATTCTTGCTCATTAGGATTATGCAAGTACCGGAGAATGCCTGAATAACAATTTCGGCGTTGGGCAATTCTAACTTTTAGTGCACTATACAAATCCACACTAACGGGAGTGTCAACTTGTTTGATTTGTTCTAACATAAATTTCAGAGCGATATCTGCTGTACATAAATTTGCATCACGTCGGCACAGTGCCTCCACTGTGATTTTAAGTGGTTCCAGTATCTTAACCAAGTCACCGACAAGTTTATATTCTGAATCCAATATCGGAAGTGGAATTTTTAAATCAATCATTGCTTTTTGAACACAATTTCGAAGAAGATTAAAACGTTCTAACATTGATAAAAGACTGTTCCATCGCGTTTTACAATCTAGTATTAGTTTTAGTTCTCGTCCAAATTCTTCTTTTACATATTTTTGTAATACATCATTTTTTGTGGGCGATTTTCTAAATAATTTGACCACTTTTCGAACTTCAGAAATGGTCGAATTCATATCGTAGTTTTGAGAAATATCAATTGCTGTATCTTCATCATAGCTTTGAATAACCTGAAAACCATCTGCACAGTATTCATCACCATTGTCTTCTACTACTGATAACTCTTCATAGTCTTCATCATCCGATTCATCTGTCTCTGCCATGACAATATCAATTTCATCTTCGTTGAGATTTTCATTTCCAATGACAGTAATAGTTTTTTTTTTATATAAAACATCCACAACGGCCAGATGTATGGCATGTGCAAAACATAACTGTTGATTTGGACTAATTAATTTTCCAATTTTCCTCATAGTACTAGCTCCATCTGTAGTAACACTTATTATGTCATCTGATATCGAGAGTTTGTGTTCTTCAAGTCGTCTTCTGAGAGTGTCTAGGCAAGCAATGGCAGTCATAGAGTTTTTTATCCTTATTAACCCAATATTCCAATATATATTACGCCCATGGACATTAATATTCATATAGTGTTTGTTTGATGTGGAAGACCATTCATCAAATGTTAAACTCAGTCCGTAGTGTAAGTGTGCCTTTTGATGCTGAATGTGCTGATGTATTTGTTTGGTAACTTCCAAACGAATTCTTTTGCTGTAGTCTAGAACGATACGTCTTAGGGTATTTGGAGAGGATGGTATTTTGAAACCCCTAGTCATCAGCATCTCGCGTAAATCATTAGATTTTATGAAGGCCCAAAATGGAAGACCATCTAATGCTATCATCCGTGACAGAACTGCCTCAAAAGTATTATCGTTTTTTGAAACACTGAAATCTGTAATTTTCTTCTGTTTTTTATTTGGAGTGGTTTCGGATTCGTATTTATCAGAAGTACTTGCAATAATATTACTACGACTGTGAGAAGCATCCACTACTACTAAATCAGAGTCTGAACCTGAAGTCGTAATCTCGTCTTTTGAACGAGCACGCTTAGCTTTTAAATCAATTTTGTGAATTTTGTGCAAATGGGTTAATAACCCTTTTGTAGAGCCTCCTTTGGATTGCAGAATCGCTGGACATCGTTTACATTTCGCAGTGCTTCCGTTATTTGTTTCCTCTCTTAAAAAATAGAACCAAACCGAATTACTGTCCGTGCCTTTTTTGTGATGTACTTCATATTTGATTGTTTTTGACATTTTATTCAATATGAGAACTGGTTAACAGTTAACGGAGTATGAGCCTTTGTTGTATTGCTATAAATAAAAATATGATTTTCAGATCATTCAAAATGATAAGAATATATAATTAACTTACTGGTTACAGTGGTTACGCAATGAAATACATAAACCACTCCCAAAAATATCAGTAATTCAATGTCCACTAGGACCAACGCAGTCTGCACCTGCACTATCCAACACGCTTCGCGACAACTGGTCAACTGGTTTAAAAATAGAATATGCCAGCTGCCCAGGGTATTCAGGGGTGGCTCGAGCCCATAATGAGGAATTTAATCATAACTAAATTCACTTGACGAGAACGAAATCTTGGTCAAAACTAATCCCGAAAATCTCGGGATCCAATCGAATGTGATCCCGGGAATCTCGGTATCACAATATCGCTAGGATCCCGGGATTTCCGGTATCGGTATTTCGGGATTGCAAACCCTAATCAGGTGGTAAAAACGAATGACCAACTACAGGAAATATTACTTCCATGGATGTAATGGTGTTAGGTGCCTTTTCCGAAAACCAGAAAGCTAACATGGTCATCAGCGTAGAGTTTTTGTTTTGTCCTCCACATCCATCCGCGAATAGTTGAATCTTTTTGATGTGTTCCTGAAAATCATAATCGAGCAAATTGTGATAAACTGCTGAAGATATAGAATTGGAATTTTTTGGATATTCTGTTTCCAACCATACGTAGGAACGAACAGTCTTGTTGGAAAGTTTGGTCTTGGAATTTCCGCAAACTATGGTAAAGTTATAAAAATTCAGTTGTTGCGAAAAATATGCTGACTGGTCTGGTAACTTTGGTAAAGCTAAATTTTTCTCACAATCAAATGAGAACATTGCGATGTCCTCGGACTCACTTTTTAAGTAATTATAGAATGCTTTTGACTTGCTTTTGACTTCAAAACTTGAAGTCTTCTTTCTAGTATAATTCTTTGTTTCTCTTCTTCAGAATCAGTTTTTTTATCATTTCTTGTGTTCTCATACAAGTGGAACAGGCATCACTGAGTGGTGTTCCGAACGACAAGTTGTAATTCGAGTTCACGTAGTTTCTAAAATAAGAGATCTTCACAGATTTTTCCGGATTTCTTTCGCAAAAAATGTTGTACAACTTCGTAAAATTCAGTTCGCATGGTAGGTATAGTCTGTTGGTGGACTGGATTTTCAATGAATAACTTTATTGAATCTTTGATCTCTTTATTTTTTTCTCCTACTCTATCTCCGCCTCTTCGTTCTTTGGGAATTTCTCCATTCTGCATGAAATTCCTTACCAATCTCTCTATACGGTCCGAGCTGAAATGAGTTATCCCAAGAAGTGCTTTTTTGCAGACTCTCAGTAAACATCCATCTATTGTAGGAATAAAGTATTTGATGGAGATTCCATGAAGATTTGTTTTATTTTTTTTCGGATGTGACCCCTCGCAGAATTTCAAAACAAAAATGTCCTGACGAACTTTGTCAGTTGTGGAGTAAATCATTTTATGGGAATTTTGTAAATCTCGCATACTCAATTCTCCACACGTATATATTGGTTTTTGAGGTGTCTACACTTTGGGAATTCAGGCAAATCTTTTGCTCGGTGCCTGAAAATATGAAGAAAAAATTCTAACGTCACATTTTAACTACACTTGTAATAGTTATTACCTTAACAATTTCTTCGTATTTCTTGAACATTTTTCCCGCTGCACTGGCCTAACCTACTACCGTTCAATTGAACATGTTGTAGGAGGCATAATTACATCTACATCTAGTTCGTTTGCAAATTCGGTAGATTTTTTGAATATATTTGAGAAGACAAAATTTGCATTTTTTCTGTCATTTTCAAACATGGTAATTAATATATCAACATGATATTTTACAGAAAGTAAATCAATAGACACTCCCTGCAGTTTATTTGCCACTGGTTCCAATAATGATGAATACTTTGCAATAATATTAAGAGATATAATGAACTGGGGTGAGGATACTGAGCATAAAAGTTGTTGAGCTTTTGACTTTGTTTTGGCATTAAAATTTTCGTCTGTTGACATATTTTGTAGCGCCGTTGTGATAGACATAAATTTATTCATAGAAAATCCGAATTGATTTATATTTTGCTGACCACCTGGTCTCGCACAACAACGGCAAGCTAGAAACCATTGCCCGCCTTTTTGGACTATCTCTAAAAAAATTAATTGTTTCTTTAATGATGCCTATAGAATTTTGGACGACTTGAACGGAGTTTAGGTCATTTATAACCAAATTAAGTTTATGGGAGGAACAATGAAAAAAGGTTGCATTGGGATATTCATTTCTTATCAATTGCTGCACTCCATTATATTTACCAGCCATCGAGGAACATCCATCAAATCCCAAACCAACAAGGTTATTTAAATTCAGCTTCAAACCTCTTAGTGTATTTAAAATTGCACTTGAAATGGTGTGAGCATCCATTGCTTTTGGATTCCGTAAAACCAATAAAATGCTCCTGTACATCATTACTTTTATCCAAGTACCTGATACCAATGGAGAGTTGCTCCTTGCCTGCTACGACAGCGGTTTCATCAGCCAGCAGAGAAAACCCAACACTTTCGTTAGCTTCATCTATAATATGCTGCTGAATTACCTTTCCACATAATTCAATAAGTTGGTTTTGAATTTGGTGAGAAGTATACTTTGCTGTTTTGGAACACGTCGCTAAATGATTTTCTAGTAGCTTGTCCCCACTTTCAAATCTAAATTTAAGGAGCTCTTCGAAATTTCCATCTTGTTCTTTGCCCCTTAGTGCTAAGTGACGCTTTCCACACAGTAAAATTGTTGAAATAATAGGTACCAATTTTTTTCTATTTTCTTCTACTATTTGTCTTTCTCGATTATCCAACAGATCAGAAACAGTAGGTTTCTGACCAGAAAACGTTTTCAAGAAATTATTTGCCTTTAAAATGGAATTGCAGTGCCAATCTGACTTGATATGATTTTTTGCAGATTCGTAAAAATGCTTGAAATCTGTAAATGGTTTAACTATAAAGGCACCTTGGAAACCTCTTTTGACAGCTGGTTTGAAAAGAACACAATATTTACAAAGTACCCCTTTCAATTTTTCAGAATAAGCAATCCACTCATAACTGTTTATCCATTCACGCCTAAAATATCTTCTATTTTCAGGAACATCCTTTTTGAAATCATAATTTTCTAGAGGAATACATGGACTAGATAGGAAAAAATATCTTTGTGAATCGCTCACTCGTTGCAAACCTATAATAGTTTCCCAAGTCATTACTCCCGTCCTCTTGCTCTTTCCTATTTATAGCGTGTGAGCACGAGGCTATTACATTTTCTACAAGGATAGGCGCACCTTGAAAATCAGGCTGCTCTTTATTAGTTGACTCCTTTTTTTTCTTTGGTGGACTTCCATTTTCCGATCTATTCTCGATATTGCTTGAGGATTTTACATTAAAAAAGTTCCGGATATCCATGATTTTACTATATTTGTGCCACAGCACCAACAGCAACAGTTAAAAACAGTGACTAACTTAAAAATACTGTTACCGTACTGTTTGCAGTACGAAAAGTTACAACTTTGGCATCGATAAGCACAACAATACAGGCCCCAAGCCAACAGAGCACTGACTGAAATGATGAAACACGAAACACTTGTTCAAGTGCCTGCGTTATGACGATAGCGAGTCACATGGTCGCGATGACCGACGACGGCCGACAGCCGACAAGCGACCGTGAAATCTACCAAACAATTAATAAAGATACGTTTGGGATAATCTTAGCTATTATTTGGTACCCGGTAACCCGGTTCTTTAATACATTCTCATGTAATTTTTTTATAAATATGTATATATATATACATTTTTCCAGGGGGGGGGGCGACCGCCACCCCTTGCCCTTATGTGGTGGCGCCCATGTATGCCTGTAAGTTAGTTAATGCGGGCCATACACGATGCAATATATCGTAGAACAAGTTGCACGACAAATTGCAGAGACAATTGGAACGACAAGTTGGAAACAGTGTTGTCCACACACGTGTAGATTAGTTGATGATCTGTAGTACAACACATTGGTGTTCAGTTCAGTTTTCGTGATGGCGCCTATGATATCAAAAAAGAAGATAGCAGCTTCACTTGTTATTCTACTGGATGAAAAAGCAAAGAAAAAGAATAAAAGAACCAAATGGTGCAAGGATTGGTTAATGAAACTATACTTGTTTTCACATATAATAATAATAATTAGTTAGTTCGACCCAAAATTAGTAAACAAACCACGATTATGCGGGATCCAGTTAGCGCTGAGGAAAGATTAAGCGTAACGCTAAGATTTCTAGCGACAGGTTCTTCCTACGAAGACCTGAAATTTACTTCCGCAATATCAGCGCAGTGCATTGGTAGAGTAGTACCTGAAACATGTTGGGCCATTTACGAGGCTTTAAAAGGAGAATATTTAAAGGTGAGTTATGACGAAGTTTAAATGTTCAAAATTTATTCCTATGTAAACTAAACTACTAAACATAAACTATTGTAAGAGACAAATTAAAAAGAAATTTCTTTCATATGACCGAGAACAACGACAGTGTTTTTATTTTAAACAGAAAAGATACAAAAATTAGTTCATTCTTGTTGCTCATCGTCATAGTGACTTAAAAAGTATCTGACATTCTGGGTGTCACCTTGCATATTAGAACTGTTCATAGACTCTACTTGTGAAACAGGATAATCTTGCGTTATTGTAGATGGTGGTTGCAAGTCTATGTAGCTTCGTGATTGACGGCTAACTAGTGCACTGTTAGCAAAAGCTGTACAGTTTACAGTTGCATGTTCTGTAAGTTTGCCTATCTTGGCGAAATAAATAACATCAGATATCAATTTGTCTGCAATTATTCTCTGATTCTCAGCTATGCCCTTCAGCTGATAACCGTTTCTTTTTCCGGCAATCATATATTCTTCGTCATCAGTAGTTAAGGCATGTTCCGCTAAATTCAATAAATTCAATTTCCTCTGTTCGACTGGATCAATTTTTTTTTCTTTCGGCCATCGTGAGAAGTACGAGATGGCGATCTATTTGTCGAAGGTGTTTGTGTTTTGCGAATATCACTAGAAGCACGAGATTGAGATCTACTTGTTGATGGGGTTGGTATTCTGTGAGTATTGTCATATGTACTTGTTTGTGTTTCTGGTGTATTTTCCTCCGAGTCAAGTGGAGTGACCAACTCCCTTACATGAGTCGTGTAACTTATGGGCGACAGTGGAGCTTCTGTTTCTTCATATTCACATTCCTCCATATTGTCCTGCAAAAAAAAAACAATATGAGAACACTTTTTTGATGCTTTTCTTTATTGGTAAGTTATGAACTTCTTATGAACATTGGATGGCTATAGCAATTAATTAATGGCTCGAACTTGAATTAGTCAATTCTTCCCAACTTTTGGGTATCGTTAGGGAAAAATAAATTACATTCGCATAGTCTTCACTCACAGGATTAAGTAAAAAAATATCTAATATGGCTTTCCAATACACAGTTTAGAGTATACCTTGAATAAAAATAAATCGAAACATTTAAGACTTGTTAGTGCGTTAAACAGTAACTCCAAAATTGTAAGTTGTTTGTTTGTTTTAGGTTCCCTCTTGTGCAAACGAGTGGCAGCAAGTTGCAGATGACTTCAAAAATATGTGGAATTTTGAAAACTGTTTAGGGGCAGTAGACGGAAAACATGTCCTCGTTAAAAAACCTCCTAATACTGGATCATACTATTACAATTACAAAGGCACATTTAGTGTCGTATTATTTGCAATAGTTAATGCAAATTATGAATTTGTATATGTTCATACTGGCACCAACGGACGTGTATCGTATGGAGGAATATGGAAAGAAACGGGAATCTATAAGCGTTTGATGGCAAATACACTGAATATACCCTACCCAGCCCCACTTAATAATACAGGTGATGCATTGCCTTATGTCTTTATTGGTGACGAGGCATTTCCGCTAATGAAAAATTTACTAAAACCCTATTCACAAAGACGAATAACTTATGAGGAACGCCGAGTAGTTGAAAATGTGTTTGGCATCTTAGCAGCACGATTTAGAATATTTTCACAACCCATTGCCATTACTGTTGACAAAATTGATGGCATCATTCTTGCGTGTTGCGCACTTCATAATTTCTTACGGAAAAGGACAACAAAGAATTATTTAACAGAAACCCTTTTGGATCGGGAAGATACCAGTGCTGGTGTAATTGTTCAGGGCGAATGGAGGCAAACTGGCCAACTCTTAAATCTGGGAACAGCACATTCGAAAAATGCAGCAGCGTCGGCAAAAACGATAAGAGATTCCTTTAAAAATTACTATAATACCACTGGCAGAGTTCCATTTCAAGACAAAATGATAACATAAAAGTGCATATTCATAAATATACGCATGATTTTATGCATTAAAGCGATACATTACTTACTGTTTTATTGTAAATTGCGCCCTCTTCTTCATCTGTAGATTCGGATTGGGCTGTAAATAACAGTAAATTGTAATACCATAGGCTTGGTTCATATATGTCGCCTCCCGAACCTGTGCTTTTTGACTCTTGTACCTGTAATAAATCAAGACTTTACAATCAAAGTACAATGTGCGTCTTGACTATATTCTCAATGTTTTGAGTTTTTCATTGTCTTACCTTCTTCAGTTCCCTTCTGAATGCTGTTCTCATATTATTAATTTTCTTTTTTAAAACTTCCACAGTTGCGTTTGTGTTAATTTGTTTATATTTTTCCAAAAGGATCCCGTAAGCAGCATTTCGTTTATGTTTGTTAGCATAATCTTTTGATTTCACTTCCCACAAACAAGGATGTTCATGGTATATGTCAATAAATTCTTCCCAAAATCTTTCGTTCTTTTCCATGATCGCAATCTTCAAACTGAAATCGAACATTCAATTAAAATGAATGCACCTACACGTTCAAACTTGTCGTACGCAGCACTCAGTTGTACAACAGATTTTTGTGCGTGTCAAACTTCCGTAGGGTAAAGTACGGATACTTGCCCACATTTTTGAAAAAAATTAATAAATGGAAAATGTGTCTTATTTTCTGAAAGTAAATTGCACTACGTTTTAGTGTATATATTTAGCTATTTTTCCACAGAAGTTAGTTTGTCTATACTGGATCTCCGACAAGAGGGATAGTTATTTTACTTACCATTTTTTTGGCCATCTATCCCCCAGGGGTGGGTTAGTTGCCTCGCTAGAGAGGGATAGTCGCCCCAAATAGAAATAGGGCATTAAATAAATCTTATTTTCAAAAACTTGTTTATATTAAAGCAATAAAAAGAAAAAGCTCAAACTATTTCACTATCGTATTCACCTTATTGATAGGTATTAAGAAAAATTTAGTTCCCACCCCTATTATTTTCTTATATTTTTAATTTTTTCTGCACGGCCACATTTGTTGCAAAAATCGCCATAAAGAGTGCAATTTTCGTGCAACCATTTTCCACACGAAATACATCGAATCCAATCAGCAGTAGATTTAGTGGTACCATAGATTTCAAGGCACTCGCGACACTGTTCATTTAGTTCATCACTAGCATGGGACTGTTCGGATTCTTCTGATTCCGAAGAGGAGTGAATGTCAATATTTCTATTTTTCTTTTCTTTTTTATTATGATTTTCTTTTCGATTAGTAACGTTTTGAAGGGTAGTTGGTTTAACTATTTCTTTTCCTTTTGACGTTTTACCTTTATTTGTCTTATTGATCTTTTTGTTTTCTTTTTCCTGACTTTTCTTCAAAGCGTCCTCGATTTTATTTTTCTTTTCGTTAATCACAGTGGGAGAATTTAATAATTGTGCTACCTGTCTTTTTCTTTTATTTGGCACTTTAGCAACAATGGGAATTGGAGATATCTGCAGAAGTTGTTGAGTTGGACTAATATCTAATAAAACTGATTTACTTTTAGATGTAGAGGGGGAGCATTCAATAACAATTGGTAGTTTTTCCTGATTTAAAGCAGCTGCTTGCCTGGTAGAAGACGCTTTTTCTACGGTAGTAGATCCAAACATCGCTTCACTTGTAGATGTGGAGGGTAGGCAATCCATGAGAACGAGTACATTTTCCTTGATTGGCAAAGTGTCTGCATTTTCTGTAGGTAACGATGTTGTTAAATTATTTTCAGACATATTAGTGGTAACAGCATTCTCCGTAGAAGACTGGGAAGCATCTGATACCGTGTAATAATGATCAGGTATAGCGTTGGGGTTGTACGGAAAAATTCCACATGCCTTGAAACCCGATAGAGCATTGACCGTAGAAGTTGCCCTGATCCAAGCAGCTCCAATTAGTCTTCCAGCTTGATATCTCGTAATTTTTCTTTCCTTATTTGCAACAATCCACTGACGCAATTCTGTTGCATAAAATGTTTTAAACGGTTTAAAAAAGGAACGATCTAACGGTTGTAAACCGTGTGTTGTATGACTGGGAAGTCCCAAAAGAATTATGTCGTGTAGAGCTGCTGTTTCCAACATATTAATGTCGTTGCAGTGGGAACCATGACCATCAAGTAGTAACACAACTTTACCTTGAGGTTTGCGAGGAATAAAATGTTCTACCAACCACTTCATGAATAGGTCGGAGTTTATGTAAGCAGATTTTTTATTCATATAAACATTAGATCCAGGTGGTAAACCGTCCAAGAATTCCGGTTTTTTATTTACTCCTTTAATGATTAACACAGGTGGTAGAAAAACTCCTTCTGCATTATTGCACGTAACAATCGAAATGGTTTCACCTTTTTCTCCAGAAGTTATGTGTTGGACCAATTTGCTTCCTTTGGTAGCGATTACTTTTCCGGGTTTATTGTTCATTTGTACACCAGTCTCGACCATATTGAATATATGACCTGGCTTGTCAAAAAGATCGTGTTGGCTTAAAGTTTCCTCATACAGTTTAAAAAATTTTTCAATTTCTTCCCTTGTAAATCCTAGTGCTCGAGCTCGAGACATTCCTTCTGCTTGTCTAACACTCAAAGTTTCATGTCTTTCTAAAAAGCTTTGTAGCCACTGTTTTCCAGCCATTTCTGAACCAACATCAAAATTATGTTTAATATTTAATTTTTGTGCTAACTGAAATGCCAATTTTCTAACATCAGTTCGGGTACATGGAAAGCCCGCTTTTTCTACTTTCTTAATATGTAGAACTAATTTTTTTTCTACATCGTAACCAAGAGCAGGAATTTTTCCGAGACCACGTTTAATGTAGTCCTTTTTTAACATACGTCGTCTTAATGTACGTGAAGGAACACCAAACTGTTTGGATGCTGCGTTGATGCTCATTGCTTTAGATTCTACTTCACTTACAGCTTGTTTCAGAGCTTCTTCTGACCAGGTTGCTCGAGGAGCAACGCCAACTTTTCGGGTATATCGACGGGGCATTATCTGTAAACAATATTGTTAATCAATTATTGATATTAACTATAAGTAAAGGATGCAACTATTCCATTACAAGATGGCTGAAAACGGGGCGTCTATCCGCCTGGGGCAAGTATCCGCACTTTACCCTATGATTCGACGCGGTCGTACTGCAGGTTGGACTACAACGCCACTAACGTTGCAATTATCGTTTCAACGCTCTGATCAACTAAAATTGTACAACTAGTTGTACGATAGATTGGATCGTGTATGGGCCGTCTAAATGTTCATCTACTTGAATAGTTTCACCCTCATCTCTCTGAAACTTGTCCTGAATATAGGATGGAGCCAGTCCAACTTGATAGACACCTAAAATCATAGGTGTGAATTAAAAAATATACCAGAAATTGAAAATCCAGTTATAAGATATGTTTTACGCAACAAATGAAGGCCACCACCCCAAGCATAAAATGTTTTAAACGGTTTAAAAAAGGAACGATCTAACGGTTGTAAACCGTGTGTTGTATGACTGGGAAGTCCCAAAAGAATTATGTCGTGTAGAGCAGCTCTTTCCAACATATTAATGTCGTTGCAGTGGGAACCATGACCATCAAGTAGTAACACAACTTTACCTTGAGGTTTGCGAGGAATAAAATGTTCTACCAACCACTTCATGAATAGGTCGGAGTTTATGTAAGCAGATTTTTTGCAATTATCGTTTCAACGCTCTCATCAACTAAAATTGTACAACTAGTTGTACGATAGATTGGATCGTGTATGGGCCGTCTAAATGTTCATCTACTTGAATAGTTTCACCCTCATCTCTCTGAAACTTGTCCTGAATATAGGATGGAGCCAGTCCAACTTGATAGACACCTAAAATCATAGGTGTGAATTAAAAAATATACCAGAAATTGAAAATCCAGTTATAAGATATGTTTTACGCAACAAATGAAGGCCACCACCCCAAGCAGCATCTATGGTTATGGTTACACAGCTTCAGTTCATGGTTGGTAATTTTGGTGTTTTAGGAATGTGTTTCTGTAAGTTTTAATGTTTCAGTTATATACTTATGAAAATATATTTCCATTCATCAATGTATACTTGTCAGGCAAAGAAGTATAATTATTATAGCTGACAGTGAAACCAAAAAAGATATTCCGAAAAACAATGACCATAATCGTATTGATAACGTGAGTTGAATTTTATGCAACGTATATGTTACTACATCGTTACGTATTTGTTATGTAATGATGTGAAAATGTGCATGTAAGTAATGATAACGTGAAGGTGACGTAATTGTAATTGTCTACAAGCGTGCGTGATTCACCCTATAACCGCACGCAATTTAGTTTGAGAAGTGTAGATTTCCCGCACGATGAAGTTTATTCAAGTGAGTTTGTCCCGCACGCAATAATATATTCAAGAGATCCATGCTGCCGTCATGTCTATTGGGGAAAAAAAAGTTCGACTTCGGAATCTGTATCGATCCCGAATATGTTGATTCGGGTATCTCCGCTTTCGGGTCCATGATACATTTGATGGGCCGCACCACCAACTAGTTTTTTTAGCGGTTTTGTTGGGAGTATCAACTACGGGTTTCTTGTGTTGGAGTGGGACGCTCCACTCACCTCGTTTATATAGCGGTTTTTAGTCTTATTGGGAAATATATACAACTCAGTATTTCACTCCAAGCCTTCAGAGAACTCTGGATTCACCTTCAAACTTGAATCACCTACAATGGCTTGCAACCGTTGGCGCAGAAGCTCACTACTAAATCAATGACCTCACAATTCTTGCAGATAGTCGGTCAACTGTCTAGAGGTGTAGTGCCCCTTCCGTTTGGAGAGTTTCTGCACTTGACAATCCACAGCATTCTTTCAACTTAGAAGCTATGATCATTGAGAAAATATGCGATTCGCTGCCTTCAGTTATCTTTTCAAAAGAAAAACTCCCCTTAGTTGGGAATTTGAACCTTTCAGATCCAAATTTCAATAAGAAGGGCAATATAGACATACTTTTGGGAGTAGATGTGTATCTTTACATTTTAGTTGAGGGACGAATATGTCAAGGACCTGATAATCCAGTCTATATCAATACTGTTTTTGGTTGGAAATTGATGGGAAAATTGGCGTTTTCCACATCACCTACTTTTACAAAAAATATCTAGACATATTTTACAACTTCCAAACTGTTGATGGAACTTTGAAATGTTTTTGGGAGATTGAGGAAGTTACAGATGTAAAAGTTTTTTCCATGAATTTTGCGAAAACTGTTTTTCAAATACCACTACCACTTTTAAAAATGAAAGATATATTGTATCTTTGCCATTTAGAGCTACAGTTCCCGATTTTGGCGACACACGGTCTGTTGCCATGAAGCGTTTTTTCTCCCTAGAAAACCGTTTATTACAAAATGAAAAACTTTACAGTACCTATTCACAGGTTATTCGCGAGTACCTTGATAATAATCCTGTAACTTCCGAAATGAATAAGTATTTTTATATTGCTCATCATGCAGTTACAAAAAAGGAGTCAACAAGTACTCCTTTGAGAGTTGTTTTCGATGCATCCAGTCACGCGTACAACAAACTTTATATACCGAACATAATATTTATAATGGGAACTTTATATACTCATTTTCACAGTCGGTGATTTGCACGTAGAATTGTGACTGGTTTGAATCACAATTGAATCATACTTAAAACCATAAGTCGTGTGCATAAACGTTATTATAAGAAAGATAAGGTTATGTTAGAACTAAGTTATATCGTGCATGAATTCAACCATTATTCCATTTGTGTTTTGGATTTATTGCAATTCAAATGAAGACCTCAGGGAAAGAACGTGCTACGTGCTAAGTCACGTTGGCAATAATGTTCAGGAGAGCTCTTTTTAGGTTAAAAACCCAAATGCGTCTATACGAATTTAATTTACTCTAGAGGCACAAGTTTAATAAATTATCCCACTGCTATACAACACTGTCGCAAATTGTGGAACTCAAATTGTCATTTATTTCTTTATATTCGAATAATATAGATGCAAAATACATAAGATACGGAGAAATAACGGGATAAATCAGCTTAAAATATATTTATTTATTATTATTTCAATCAACTAATTTAGCTAACTTCTCTTATTTTTATGTTGGGTTTTCTTCTTCGATACTGCCTTCTTTTTGGGTGCACTTTCATCCCCAGTTTTTGTCTTTTTTTCAACTTCTCTACTCTTCTTAGTTTTTTTTTTCGTCTGTCTGCGGCAAGTTGATGAAGTATTCTTGAGCGGCCACAATACTTTTTCAGTTGTTGTAAGTCTTCATATTTCTCACGGGGAATTGGAATCCTTTCTGAAAATATGAAAAACATTATTATTATAGAATAGAAAGAAAATATGTACCGTTATAAGCTCTCATGGGGTACAGAAATTCGTTTGGTGCGAGTAATGGCTTTTGAATCTCCTTTCCCTGCTTAACTACAGATGATACCCAAGCACCATTGAAGGTATCGCGATGAAAAACGACTTTAGGCTGCCCCCTTTTCACTTCTAATTCTCTTATTGGTCTTGACAAAAATGGACACTTCTTTAGGTACCATGGTTCTAGGAACTCACTCCAGTTTCTCACAATGCTTTGGTCAACTTCTTCATCTTTGAATGGTGAAGGTTTTTGTCGAGCGCTTCTAAATGTTTGGACCCAATCTTAGGGTAGCTCAGTTCTAGTTTTGCAGTTAATGAGACCCATATTTTTGTCGCACTCCATATATGAGTGGCCTCGTATAGGAAATATTATCTTGACTGTTTCAAATCTTGAAAACACATGCACAAGATAATGGAGATACCGGATTAGCGTGAAGTTTTTGTTTTGCCCTCCACAAGAATCGCAGAATATTGTAAAATAATTCACTTCTGGTGGAAGGAAATGCATCACATAATCATGTAGAAATGAGCATACCTCATTTGATCCCCTTTTAGCCACTTCTTCTGTATAAGTGTAAAAAACAGAATCAGCATCAGAGAGTCTATGGATATTGAAAGAATAAAAAGAGATTGTCGTTTATAGTATACGTCATTCGTGGTGATGTTAGGCAATGGGAGGTTTTTCTGAAAGTCCATGCAAACAGCTTCAGCATCCACATTCTTCATACTGTGATATCGACTGATTCTTTTCCTTACATAGAACGTTTCAGCTTTTTTCTTATGCACTTCATTTTCAATAGTTTTTCTGCGTATTTCATTGTTAATTTTATCTTTATCTTCTACAGTTATGGTTTCAGAGAGCTTTGATGCAAGAACTTTGAGTGTGGCATTAAATTCATCACATGAACTGCAAGTATCACACCGCGGAAAACCAAAAGCAATGTTTAATTTGGTAGTAAAGATGGTTCTATAGGTCTCATACGAGACGGGTTTACGTGGATACTTTTCTTTGTATAAATTGTACATTTTGGTAACATTAAGTTCCTCTGGTAGATACATTTTGTCGGTCTTTTTCTTACTATAGTGACTAGTCCTACCTTTAAAAGAAGCAATGTGATTGCAAACTTCCTGTTCCGATTGTTCTGAAAGTTTTCGGAACTGTGAGGTATGCTTTCCCCTTCCATCTGTAGGAGCCGCTCCATTTAGTTGTAATGATTTTTGAATTGTTGCCAGCCTTCTCCTTGTAACACCATGTATTGAAATAAAAGCATTGGCACAAACCGGAACCTCAGTAACTGCATCGTCTCTTAAAAATCGTATTTTATAGTAAAAAGAAGCGGTGCGAGGTATGCCATTTTCTGCAGAAAGCCTGGGTCTTCTCGTAAGGACAGGTGCAACAGATATTAAACCGGAAAGGTACGCGCTTTGTTCGTTCCATGAGTGCATATTATTGAAGTTCTTGAGTATCTTTAACCTCTCTTCGGGAAGTATAACCTCAAAACATTTCAATCGCTTGCAGTGGCAATTAGGTCCTTCTTCGTGCGATTGAAGACGTAGTTTTTTGTTCACCTCTGTTAGTCGACCCGTTATTTTCCTTTTTTTGGATGATTTGTTCACTAAAGGCACTTGAGTTTCATCTTCTTCATCCATTGTTTACAAAATACAGACACAGCACGCGAATTGCAATAAATCTACTAACCTAGTCGGTAAACGGCAAAAAATAATCTTACATTCTTGCTGACTTAACACGTTCTTTTCCTGACTACTCACGTTTCTTCCCTGTATACGGTTGACAAAAGTATTAACACAATCTTCCCCAGTACAAATATGCCATGTGATAGCATAGCCCGGCAGCCGAAAGATGTCATGGAAATCGCGATTTGAGGCAAAATGTGACTTAGCACGTTCTTTCCCTGAGGTCTTCAAATATATTAGTGATAATTTGTAGGTCACTTCAATAGTGCAGTTCATCTATGAATAACACATCAAAAGGTAAGGAGTTTTGACACATTTTTTGTAACGAAATTGCTTTAATTGAAAGTGTTTCTGGTATAACCAGCAACATTTAGCTTTTCTCCAATTTAACCTTTTTTTTCAATTCACCACTGTTCTGTATGGTTCGTAAAATTTTCCAGAGATGACTCCTCATTTTGGTGGTGTCAAATTTGATTTTTTCTATGAGGTTAATCTTGAAATAAATTGAAACGGCATTCTGGTTCGAAGGGATATAATTTGTCCAAATATTTTTGATAACTTGAATCGTTTTCAATATAACCAGAATTCAAGCTGTCGTATATGACTTCTCCGTTCTCCGTCGTAGTGAGTACATATCCAGTGACCTACAACATTAGAACCAATGTCCCCACCATATAAAATTTGAATATGATGAGAACCTTTTTCAATTCGTGTTACGTAACTATCGACGACTACCAATATGTTATGTCTTGCGGATAGTATTCACGTTCATTGATTTCTTTGTCACTTATAGAGAACTTACACAAAGTTTCGTGAAATCTATTGATAACCTGATCTGACAAATGACGATCCAAGCACCTATCTCATTTTTATTGAAATTTGAAATTGGTATTCGAATCACTAATATCAATTGAAAACTCATTTATGATTTCATCTTGTAATATGTACTTCATTACCATCCTAGTATGTACATCCTGAACTCGGTTCACCACCAAATAAAATTTGGATATTATGAGAATCAGGCAGAATTTCGTGTACGCGATTATTCAGCAAATTTAAAGATTGCCAATAAAATACATCTTGTGGATTAAATTCATGTTGGTTTATTGTGTGTTCTTGCCTGGAAAAATTACTGTGATATCTATTTATGACTTGGTCTCCAAGATAACCATCCAAAGATTTGATAACATTTTCATCTTGCAGATCCAGTTTAAATTTAATGTTTTCGTTGCTGATATCGCTCGAAAAAGTATTTCGAATTTGTGCGATAAAAGTGTTGGTGGTAGAGCCAACAACAATTTTTGGACAATTCGAGTGTTTTGTTTAAAAACGATTTTTTCCAGGAGAAACACAACGTTCTTCTTCGCTTATAGCCGAAGATTAGGTTAACATTGAATTTTTGTCTAGTTTATTTTCATGAACATTGACGGCTATCGCTTTATTATAACTGAACACCAATCTACAGCTCCGAGTCGAAATTAGATACCTCAACGACCAAATCGAATACACATATACAGTGTGGTCATTTAAGTGTGCAACATATGGGAATCTTTTTAATGAATTGCACAACCAAAATACAAATAGTGCCAAAAGTTGGTGCATGCTCGGTAATCATTTTAGGTGCACTTAGAATGGCTGCAAGTCAAATAGCATACAGGGTAGGTCAAAAAATGTAAAAAGTGCTCAAGAGTAAAGTACCCTTATTTCAGAAAATTCAGCAAAATGTTATTGAGAAAAGTTGTTTACAATTGAAAGTTATGCCCAAATACCAAAACATGGCCTCCTAAGACATTTTTTGGTTTTTCAATTTTTTTCGTTAATAATTTCCCAGTTTGTAATTTGTTTTATAATCACCCTAAACACTTTCATAAGTTAATCATAACAAAATCAGTTGAACATAACTTTGTTCAAATTCGAGCATATTTGTTCAATTAACTTGGATTTTAATTTTTTCAGGGAAGCACAAACTTCATGTTTGTTGCAACGATATTCAACACAACTTCATAATTTCGCAAACCATATTTTTAACAAGGTAAAACATTAGTAATGATAATATGTATATTCAAAAACTCTCATTTGAACTGAACATTTTGTATTTGAAATGTTTATGAAAAAGCTATACAAATTAATCGCCAAACATGAAATCCTTTTAAAATAATCGGGAAACCCAAGGAACAAAAAAAATGAGGGTTGAAAGGAAACATTATTATTGATAAATATTAACAAAATAATCAAAAAGGAATAATACAATGATTTCAATTGTATTTGAAAGCGGTGCCGATGGGTTTGACAATTTGTATTGGCTTATTTTTATCATAACTTAACCATTATCAAATGTGTGAAGAAAGATTTATCGACGGGTCTCTGTGTGTCCACCTTCTCGTTCAATGCATCTTATTGTCCGATCATGAAATTCACGAATAGTAGATCGCAACACACTTCCTGGAATATTTCTGCAATGATGTCGTATCGAATTTTCAAGCTCCTCAGCATTATTAAATGGTCGATCCTTGTAAACCTTTTGCTTTAAATATCCCCATAAAAAAAATCTAATGGGGTGAGATCTGGCGAACGAGGAGGCCATCGTGGATCAGTATTTCGTCCTAACCATTTATCACCAAATTTCCCATTTAACCATTCTGAAACAATTCTAGTAGAATGAGCAGGACATCCATCATGTACAAACCATAATTTATATCGTTCTTGTAAGCTCATATTCTCCAAAAAGTCCGTTAGTTCGTTTTCCAAAAACTGTAAATAGGTATCACCAGTTAGGTTGTGGCGAAAAAAAAAACGGCCCCAATAATTTGTTGTTAACAATACCGCACCATACATTTGTTTTTTGATAATATTGGTTTTTATTGTCAATGACAAAATTCGGATTTTCGTCCGACCACCACCTACAATTTTGGGAAGAGACAACGCCATTTGTTGTGAACGTAGATTCGTCTCCAAAAAGAATGTGTTTATGAAAATCATGTTGATCTTCTATTTGTCCTTGAATCCACATGCAGAAATCATACCGTATGTCATAGTCTCGTTCTTGAAACGTGCAAATAAACATAGGCTTATAGGCATGATATTTATTTTTTTTAAGAATCTTCTTAACAGAACTTTGTTTTACACCCGTATAACTGGAAATTTCTTGGGTGGATCTTCTAGGGTTTTCAACAACTGCCTGAAGTACTGCTAATTGATTTCCCTCATTACATACAGGTTTCGTACGTTCATTTTTATATTTATAATCCAAACTGCCAGTCTGTTTGAAATTATTTAAAATTCTGCTTACAGTGGAATAGTGCACTTGTTTGTCTGGATGACGTTCATTGAATATCTCTGCTGCTTCACGCACTGGTTTATAGTTATCTCCACATATTAAAACTAATTCTGCCTTCTCGGCTAACGTTAACTGTCTTGGAGGAGGCATTTGAAATCAAATAAACTCAATAATCGAACAATAATTCTTCGCGAATGAGAAGGTAATGTCACCAAACTGTCATAATGTTTACTGTCAACACTCATTTGTTTTGTTCTTTGGGTATCCGTGATTATTTTAAAAGGATTTAATGGTTGTCGATTAATTTGTACAGCTTTTTCATAAACATTTCAAACACAAAATGTTCACATTAAATGAAAGTTTTTGAATATGCATATTATCATTAATGATGTTTTACCTTGTTAAAAATATGGTTTGCGAAATTTTAAACTTAAGCTGAATATCGTTGCAACAAACATGAAGTTTGTGAATCCCTAAAAAATTAAAAATCCAAGTTAATTTCACGAATATTCTTGAATTTGAACAAAGCTATGCTCAACCAATTTGGTTGTGGTTACTTTATGGAAGTGCTAAGGGTGATTATAAAAAAAATTACAAATTTGGAAATTATTAACGAAAAAAATTAAAAAATTAAAAAATCACTTGGGAGGCCATGTTTTGGTATTTGAACATAACTTTCAATTGTAAACAACTTTTCTCAATAACATTTTGCTGAATTTTCTGAAATAAGGGTACTTTACTCTTGAGCACTTTTTATATTTTTTGACCTACCCTGTATGCCATTTGACTTGCAGCCATTCTAAGTGCACCTAAAATGATTACCGAGCATGCACCAACTTTTGGCACTATTTGTATTTTGGTTGTGCAATTCATTAAAAAGATTCCCATATGTTGCACACTTAAATGACCACACTGTATATGTGTATTCGATTTGGTCGTTGAGGTATCTAATTTCGACTCGGAGCTGAAATTCATTTCGTTTATCAATCAAATCTTGATCGAAATCTCCAATTATCAGAGTATCTACGTTATTATTTTCTTCAATAAATTACTCCAAATACCGGTTAGTTGAAGTTACTTTTTGCGGATAATTCGGAGGAATATAAAATACACCTATTAGTGTATCTTTGAATGTTAAAGAAATTGATTGGATACTGTATTTCTTGTTTGATTCCTCGAATTTCGATTTCAAAGTGATTTATTTTGAAATAGCATTTTTGCAATAACAGCTAATGCCATAACCTCTATTCGACAATTGCAATCCGTAACTCCGCACAATGTTAGCAAAATTGGTGAAACCGTCCATAGATGTATCACTTTTATCGTAATTCCAAGTTATTTCCGAGTTGACAAATATAGGATTGTTCCTAATCAAAGATTTGTGAGCAATGAAACCTTCCGATATTTTGATAGGTAATAACGAACTCACCCTTATCTTTCGAAAATTGTTTGGAATATTTCGATTTGAGACATTTCGATTCCTACATTTTCTTCAGTTCGATATCGGCTAAATCATATATTCCTGGTTTCTTTGGTGGAACGAATTTGCCATAAATATATAAGCCATTCGGAGTACTAACCCAAGAATAGAACACCCCACATAGAGGAAATCCTTCCAATATTGCCCTCGATATGAATGGCAACCCGTGTATAAGTGGCACCCTGAGATTTGTGTATGGTAATTCCTTCCGCCGGAAGAATTGCGAACTGTTTACGTTCGACGAACAAATTACCTTCTCTTCTCATTTCAATCGCTTTAGCGCATAGTTCCAGCGGTGTCCACTTTTAAGAGAATTTCAAAGCTCTGATAGTATCAGAGTATTCACTTCTTGTTTTTTCCACTATTTTCGTCATCGAATTCAATCCAAATTCTAGTGGGATTGCCAGAATCATCTTTTTGCACGTAGCGTGAGACGCAAGGAGCTCCGTTAACAATACCGTCTTGGGTATTGAAATTAACGGACACCATATACTTAGCATCAATTTGCAATTGTGATTTCAGAATTAATCCAAAAGAATCGGTTTTACTGAGTTTTTTGCTTATTTCAGCATTACTTATTTGGTTTTTTCAGCGCAAGAACCTTCAACCATATCTTGAGCTATAGAATACGAAGTCTCAGTGTTATATTCAGATAGTCGTTTATCATTGAAACTGTCGGCTAGTTTATTGCTTTTGAATAAATGAATTGCATTAGGGTACAGTTATCGAACCATCGTTATTAACTTCCCTTATATTCTAACTCAAATTTACTTAATCTGCCTGTTACCTTTTTGTGGTTAGGATTGCAATAATAATATGTCAAGACACACAGCTAACATTGGGCCTACCTGGTTCCTTTTTTATGGCTATCCCACTCAGCTGATGTCCTATGGGGTTGCAACCACCACTTTCCACTGTATCTTGGAGGTATACTAGGGGGCCCTAGTGTGGGTTATAATAGTTTCATATTGTTCTTCTAAAATGTCTTCGAAAATTTTTTCATGTTGCTCAGTTGCTTTATGTTCTTGTGGAAAAATTATAATGATTTTGTGATTTTTATCCAATAATTGAGCGTTAGAAAATAGAATAATCAATAAAAGATTTTGTTTTATATAGCTTTACAATTTTTTAAAATTCTTTTTCAATTGTTTCAGGGGCAACTTCTGTTTCTGTGTCTGATATTCCTTCTTGCTCTTCGTTTGTCATATGTATTTTGGAATGAAATTTTGCACATTGATTAAAATGATTCACTTTCACTCGTGATAAAGCGTCTGCGTTTTCATTTATTTTCCCAGGTTCATAAATAATTTTGTAAGAATATTCTTCAAGTTTGAGCCGCCATCTGCTACCGGGATCTTTTATTGAAAATAGCCATGTTAATGGTTTATGGTCAGTTACTAAAATGAACTTTCTGCCAAATAAGTATGGTATGAAGTGCTTTACCCACCATACGATAGCTAAAAGTTCTCGTTCAATTGTAGAGTTTCGTGTCTCTGCTGGACATAAGGTTCTAAGGCATATGCGATTGGAAGGTATTTTCCAATAGTCCCTTGATAAATTATTGCTTCTATAGCAAAACTTATCGAGTCTGTTGTCAAAATAAACACTTCATTAAAATTTCGATATATCAAAATAGGGCTTTCTATTAAATTATTTTTCAAAGTCTCAAATGCTTTTTTACATTCTTCATTGAAATTAAACGATACATCCTTTTGTAGTGAGCGTGTCAAAGGTTTCGTGATTTTTGAAAAATTTGGGATAAATCTCCGATAATAACCCGTGAGTCCTAGAAATGATTTTATTTCTTTTTGATTTTTTGGTTCAGGGAATTATTTTACACCTTCTGTTTTTTGTGGATTAGGTCTCTCCTTCCTTTGTAATCAAATGTCGGGTTGAATTTTCAAATTAGCTTTTCGTTATCTCTGGACAATTTCAGTTAGTCTTGAAATGTGTTCGTGGATTGCAGCTGAGTAAATATTTATATCGTCCATGTAGACTAGACATATTTCATTCTGAATTCCTAATAAAATGTTATCCATAACACGTTGGAAAGTACTTTCTTCTTTAATCCAAATTCATATGACAATACTCGTTATGACCATTCTATACTGAAAATGCAGTTTTTTTGAATATCTATAATTTATTTCTGTCTGATGAAAGCCTGAGGTTGAGTCGAGTGTCGTGAAATATTGACATTGTCCTAATTGATCCAGTAGGTCAGTGATGTTCGGTAAAGGGTATTTATCCTCAACAGTCACTTCATTTAGTTTCCTATAATCAATTACGACTCTCCACTTTTGTTTACCTGATGCATCTATCTTTTTAGGGACTACCCAAACTGGGGATGACCATGGGGAAGGTTGTATAATTCCTTGGTCTAGCATTTTTGAAACTTGTGTTTTAACTTCTTTCTAATGAATTTGTGGGTATCTATATGATTTTGTAAAAATAGGTTTTGCGTCGCTAGTATCGATAGTATGTTTGATCTCATTAGTAGAAGTGAGTTTATCACCATCTAGATAAAATATATCTGAGAATTTAGTAGTAAGTCAATATATTATGTTCTATTACCGCATGCGCAGTAGCAACTTCTATGTGCTGGCATCGTTGGTGCTTTGTGTTCATCGTGTGACGTAGCCGAAGTTGGTCCGTTTCAAAGATGAGATTTTACCAGTACACAGCGCGATTATAATATTAAAACAATAATGATTATAGATGACAAATTCAGAGTTTGAAAGTGTGATGATAATAATGATGTATGGAAAAAATAGGAAAAATTGATGGGTAGTGGGGGTGTAGTGTTTGAACGTGCGATTCCAATGGGGGGGAGGTAACTGGGGCACTTAATTTTTAACGTGCGATACCTGTGTGACGTAGTCGAAGTTGATCCGTTTAGTAAGAAGAGTGAGATTTGGGTGTTGCCGGATTTAAAATTAAGCAGAAGAGTTACGGAGGGTGGTACATTGCCGGGTATTTTAATTTAATCATCGAAGAAAAAACATATACAGGGGGTACCAACGTAACATCACAAAAAAACAGATGTCAATAACCATATTGTATACAGGGTGTCTCAAAACACTCAGCAATTGAGAGAAAAAACAACCGATATCATTTACGAGAAAACAACATGGCGCCTGCTTATCAAATACCATATACCGGGTGTACCAACATATGATTTAGGAGAAAAAACATGGTTGCCTTTGTTATTTGTCAAAGAAAACACGCGTCATTATGGGTATGAAGATTCATGTTTTCGTGATGGGGTCATTTTTAACGTGTGATACCCAGTATGTGTCAGTTTGACTGTTTCTTTTTCGCTGATACTAGATAGGAGACGGTCGGATTAACAGACAGGCAGAGTGACAGATAGTCAGTTTGATCGAACCAGAATGAACTAATGGACCAACCTTAAAAAACGTCAATTTTGGTCGTATTTTTCCATGCTTTAGCGTTTCAAACTTTAGTTGTTTATTCGAACGCGGAAACGTTCATTTTAAGCAATTTTGAATGTCAAATAAGAAATACATGTAAACATACAGTTTTTTCTGTTTAATTTTAGGTTCTTTTTTAGAACGCGAAAAACGTTTATTGTGGTTGCATTTTTGCGTGTTTTGACGTTTTAAATTTTAGTTGTTTTTTGGAACGCGAAAAACGTCTATTTTGATCACATTTTTGCGGGGGACCGCCACCGCAGTGAAGTCACCCCAACGTTTTAGACCGTTTGACCAACCCAAGTTATAAGTTAAAAAAAATAAAACAGTTTGAGTACAAACGTATTAAACATTTTTATTTTGGTAACATATCACATAGCCATTTGTAAAGAATATCGACGTTTTGGAGGCTGCAATTATAGTTGGTTTTGTTGCGACGAATGTGCATGCAAGGTAGGATGCCATCATTGGTGAGAACATTACAAAAACTAACTATGTGGTAGATCTCGTCAAAATAAACAACTTTTTTCCTTTAAAATGTTTATCGAAAAATGATTCGTTTTCGAGATACAGGTTGTTGAAATTTTTATAAGCAACTTTACATACCGCCCTAGGAGCTAAGTATATATAGAAAATTGTAAATATCACGAAAAAGATCACCTACAGCGTTGTTGAGGAAGTATGCCTTTTTAAATTGGAAAAGGTGATGGAATAAGATTTTTTCATGAAAAGTACCAAAAGTTCACTGTCAAAAATGTTAGGGCAATTTGAAATAAATAATGATAGCGTACGCAGCGCCCTCTAGATGTTACATGAAAAATAACTTATTTTTTGCAGAAGTTGTTTTTAAAAAGCGTACAAAAAATTAAATTTCAACACCCTGTATGTTCGAAACGAAGCATTTCCGGACACAAGTGTATTCAGACTTCTTTTTTAAAATTGTCTCAGGAATACGTCACTTGAATATTTTAACGTACTTATGTTACACCCTGTATGTAATTTTCACCCCCTTCTCAAAATATCTCGCTATTCCATTGGAGGTTTCAGATTGCCGAAACTGTCGAAATATTGTGCAACGTTGTCAATTTTATTGTAAGCTACCCAATGAGTGCCCGCATTCAAGGAATCCAAGTTTATTACACCGCATTCTCACAGCCAAGGACCACAAGTTGGCAACGCATCACGCATAAAGACTACAAAAATGGGGTATTTTAAGTTGACGAGCACACTGTAGAATTTCCGAATCGTATAATGCTCTATTAAGTAGCTTGTCTAACAGTTTTTTTTGTTTTTTCAAGTAAAGACCTCGTCCTTTACGTTGTTGTTTTTTCAGGAACAATCCAAATCCTCGAGGTGTTTTTCGCAGGTACAAACTGAAGCCCAAATGTTCCATGGATTTATTATGATGCTGATCTTCTTCGAGTTTCTGTTTAGCATTTTTCGCATCTATAACGGCTTTTGCCGCAGCGCTCGCTCCACCTGCCAACGAATCCAAAGCTGAAAGGGGAGCAAATATAGGTATGAGTGGCAAGATTCCTCCAGATTTATCATCGAATGGAATAACCCTAGGTATGCGTATTTTCTTACGTCCTCCAGCTTAAGTCAATGCCATTTTAGCAGCTCGCAAAGCCGAAGCACTAGATTTCTTGATATTAGTAGGATTCGGCTTCCAATTTTTAATAATTTTTTGAAGCATGTTACGTCGAAAGGACAGACCCATGCCGAGTTGAACTGCGGCACGTTCTCCAAATTTAGCGTCTTTCGATTTAACGCGTTGCCAAGCTCGATTTTCCAACACATTATCCGCCTTGTGTCGATCTTCTAGAGTCACTTTGAGAGTATGCAATATCGTGATCTCTACAACTCTCGTCCAAAGAATTCACGCCTTTGTTCCCTCGATCCAATCTTTCTTTTAGTGCCTGGCCTGCAAAACGAATAGCCAGGTAGATGTAATTCGAACGGGAGCTTATTTATGATTGAATTAACGGCATCTGCACCTGAGTAAGTCAACATTGAGAATGACGTAAAGTGATTGTGATACGAGTCATTACCCAATGAAAATTGGATATTTTGAATGGAGACGGTTGTGGTAGTATGATTAGGAAACACAGTAAATTATTACCCAATTTCGTGCAATCATCTGCGTGCCAAGTGTTTGTGGAAAAACAAACGCCATCTTAATATTGTTATTTCACCCGAATGGCGCTAAATTTGAAAACATTTACGTATACTCAAAGCCATTGTATCAGCCTAAATATCAAGTACTTCAAAAAATTTTGAAGAAAGTTTAGGGGCTGGGATATTATCCGTTCAGAGAAAACGAAGAAATCATAAGTCCCCACGAATCCAAATCGAGTAGTATATTCATTTTTGACGATGTCGTCTGCGATGGTCAACAGAAAATTCGAGAGTATTATTCCGTCTGCAGACACAAGAACATTGACGCCGCCTACCTTTGCCAAACATATTCGAAAATCCCAAAACAGCTGATACGCGACAACTGTAATATGATCGTACTTTTCAAACAAGATGAAATAAATTTGAACCATTATGCTCATTCTCATGACGACTTTCCTACGGTTGGCGTGGTCGCCTGCATTGCTGCTTGGGGGAGCTACGGCTGGGACCGTTCAGACCTAAGTCCTTAGTGGACCACAATTTGCCGTAACCCCTGGTAACCTCACTGTCTAGCACAATTGGCCTTTTGAAACCCTATCGTCTGCCAGGGAAGTAAGGCTCTGCTCTGAAAAATTAGGGTCTCCGACAGGAAAACGGCTGTTTGCCCAGGACCTCTATCTGGTTTCCAGGGAAGCTCCGTGGAAGCCGCCGCCAGGGGTTAGCTATCGCCCGCCCCTTGCCCGCCCGATAAAAATAAGCATTGAAAGAATAAATAGATAAACAGTCACAAAATAAAATTAGGTATTAGTATACCTAAAGGTTAAAATCAGGCCTACTCCAATAGGGGAGTAGGCCACAGGCGCACATGGCAGCTGGGTGGCCAAGAGTTTTTCCCCCAAGTGGACGGTCACTATGGGGGTTGCCAATCGCGTCGGCGGAGAGGGGCATTGTAGTCCATGAAATCGTGATAGATTTCGATGGAACTACGGAGCGCTATGAGAGACATAGTCTTAAGCGTCTCCTTCTTTTTAATGTCTAGCTTGGCAAGACACTTAACGCTCTCCGTGGGGAGTGCCCCTCTCGTTCCTACCACAATGGGTAGGACTTCGGCTTCGGTAGCAGTGGGCTATATTTAGTTATTTTAGATTGCTGTCCCCTAGCAAGACCATCCCCATCTTCATGGCGGACTGTTACGTCAACCACAAAGACCCTACCCTGGCGCTGTATCACCAGGTCAGGTTTGAGATTCCCACCACGGAGATCGACTATTGTCGGCTCCACCGTTACAGCTACCTCCGGACCTTGCTTTGTTGATTCTGCGATGATGAGGTCGCGAATCTCATCATACCTTCTAATCCTCGAAGGTTTGGTGTACCGGCACTGACCGAGAATGTGGCCCAGTGTCTCCAGCTGGGTACCACATTGGCGACAGTCGAGGTTAGGTACTGGCATAGCCCTATCTATTCATAGCCACCCTATTTGCACATGAATTGGTTCTCATTTTGAGGGCTGTTATCATCCTGCATGGCTTCAGGAGATTACTCTAATACAGCCATGCATTCGATATACGGCTGTCCGTGAAGGCCGCGACGGATTTGCCTTGAGAACCTTGGCTACGCCATCGTGCGAGCTCTGTCTTTTTCATTTTGGTGGTGTAATTTTTCAACACCGCCTGATCAACCGGCCAGTTGATTCGAGCCGCCTGGGCCAGAGATTTGAGACGGGCCTCCATCCTGGTTCCAGTGGCTAGAGCTCGCATTGCGGGATCAGGGTTGTCCGCAAACTTTAAACCCGCTTTTAGGGTTGCTGAGGTTAGAAGCCATTCAAACCTCGAGATTCCTAGTCCCCCGTCTCTCTTGCCGCAATGTAGCAGCCAATTTGTCGTTGCTTGCGGCAAATGGAGTATTTGTTTAATCACTACACGCAGCTCCTGGTCTAGCGCCCTTATGTCGTTTAAGGACGGAATTACGAGAGTTGATTTGTGCATGTAGTGTGGGACTAGGTAGGTGGCGATTAAGTCTACCTTCTGCGCTGGCTTCAGCTTCAGTTTCTTTACTCTGCTGAGAGCTGATACAAGGTGGGCTCCCACGCCCTCTATGGATATGCCTACCCACGGAGAGAATTTTACGCCAAGGTAGACAATGTGGTCGCCGGCCCCTGTTACCGGTACCCCTTCACCACCGTCGAGTGTCAACCCGGGATCAACTAATTGCCAGGAGTCTCTAGTGGTTTTTACACGGAAAGTTTGACGCTATTGGGCTGAAAGCTGCATACCTAGCCCCTGTAGGTATGTTTCCGTGATACTTAGTTGTTGTTTGGCGCGTCTGACGTCCTGAGCCAACAATAGGATGTCATCCGCGAATGCCAAACAGGAGATGTTTGTATCATCTCCTATACTGCACCCAGGTTGACTTTCCAGCGCTAGTAGTAACGGCTCAATTACTACATTGAATAGGAACGGACTCAAAGGTTCACCTTGTTTGACCCCGCGCTGGAGGCGTATTTCGACTGGAGCCCTGAGTTCAATCGCAGTGCACACTCCAGGGTAGGCGTCATTCACTATCTGTACAAACTCGATAGGAAGACCCGTTTTAAGCAACGCTGGCTCAAGTACCTCGTGTGGTACCGTATCAAACGCCTTAGATACGTCCAGAATCGTTGCCACCAAACCCTTGTGGAATTTCGAGTGCCGCAGCACCTCGTTTAGTAGTTGTGCATTATTGAAGCACCCAGCTTCGTTCACGAAGCCCTTCTGCCGGGGTGTGAGCCGTCCGTACTACTTCCCTAACTCTTTGGTCTGGTATGCCGAAGTATAGTCGACTGAGAAGGGAGGCGATAGTAATAGGACGATAGTTTACCGCCATACTATCGTCTTTACCTTCTTTGGGAATAAGCGTTGTACGGTCCATCCTCCACTCCGATGGTATCTTGCCTACTACCATCAATCCAGCCGCCGTTGACTGTTTGATCTGGTTATCTTGTTTTTAATGTCACGGATCGTGATCTCACCCAGAATCCGATCCGTGGCTATTTCGGGTTCTTTTTGACCCAGATCAGGAAGCCGCACCTCAGGCTTTTGACCCCCGGACCAGACGATACAGTCAGGTTCACAATATTCTTTTATCCTTCAAGGACATATTATCTTTTCTAACAAATAATGAACCGTGACTTGTATGTTAATACCGCGGCTATGCCTTTAGACAGTGGAGACGGGGTGGGTAGATCGTTTGGACAATGAAGTTATAAGCAGTGATGAGGGTGAACAAATTCCATTTATTAATCTAGGTACAGGACGGACAGTAAAGTGAGAAAGATGGAAGAAAAACAGTGGAAAGAATTCTGGTGGCTAAGGTAGGAAACGAAGAGTGAAGGGTGGAAAGAAGGTATTGGCCGCAGACTCTGACTACCGTGGCCAACCTAGGAAAAGTCATTCGAGGTGTCCATGGCCACCAGGTGGCGCGACAGTTTGACATATGACATATCAAAACTGGGGGAAAACAAACGAAATCCCGTTTAGTTGTGTGTTGATATAGTTTGCATTTATTCTTTCAATATTCAAGTTTAACTTTTTCTTTTGAAAATGCCTGTTGTGGTGGTTCTTTTAGCAGACATTTTAAGTTACTTAAAAGGAAAGAGTAGGCCAATAGTGGAGGGTGAAGCCGTTTTTCGAGCCGACCACATCATCTTGTGTCAGGTGGAAGACTTGAACAATAGAAAGATATTTGCCCTATGCCTGCAAAGTTCGGCATTAAAATGTTCTCCTCACGAAGTGAAACTCACATTAGGGCCATAAGGAACATGTACAGACCAATGGATTTGTGTTTGTAGTTGTAAAGCTGGGCAATCCGGATATTGTAAACATGTCGTTGCTGCTTTATTACATGTCAATCGGTGAGATGGTACTGAATTTGTTTTTTTCAAAATAACATCTTTTATTTCTTGACATAATTTTTTGGGTTTATCACCTTCCACAATCTGAAAATGAAAAAAATTTTTGATCCAAAGAAATCTGTACAAGTGTAGAAGGGCAAATTAATTAATTTGCCCGATAAGTTACTGCGTTCACAAGACTGTTGTCTTGAAAGAAATTAATTTTTGTCAGTAACGTACCCTACACTGAATTTGCCTATCTGAAAAAATGAGATCGAATTAACAAAGAATACTTCTCTTTTTTTGAAAACTGTTGACGTTTCGGAGGCTGTATCTGCCTCCGTTATCAAAACTTCTTAGAAAGACGCTGAGAAAACTGAATTTGAATTATGTCAAGAACTGGATTTCCTCCACAAAATCAAACTTTTAATCAATAACATCTTTTATTTTTAGTAATGATGAACTGGATCCATTGAGTTGTACAGATATTAAACAAGTGTGGGGAAAGGAAAAGAGAAAAGTTGAGGTGGTTTATTCTGCAGAAAGAGCTGTGGACTACTGACACTTTCAGCAAAAAAGCGGCATAGAGTTCCAATCCAATGCTGAAGCAGATAATGCTAACCTACAGATGCTTATTAAGTGTAATACATTTCATTATCTTTCAAATAGTTTACTCTACAATGATTCATTTTTTCAGGCAAACCTTCCTCAGCAATTTCTGTGTTTCTGAACAATGCTGCTTCTGCAAGGTAAATGTTTTATTCATTTCTTACTTTCATGGCAAATATATCTAAAAGCTTCACCTTCACTTTGGTTATTTTCTTTTGCTTCTTTTATTGTTCCAGGGATTCGACAACAAAAACTGGTCAAACAGACTCAACAGATGAGTCAGAGATTTTAAAAATATTGGAATCAGTCAGGAACTCAGAATTTATGACAAATCTGAATATAAAGGAAGAGTGGTACCCACAAAACAATTGTTGTAAAAGTGTTTTATCAAAGTTTAGCCATGATGATGTTACTAGAGCTTTGAAATGTAAACAGGGCTCTGAAGAATGGAAAGAGTTTCGAAAACTTCGACTTACTGGTAAGAAATAATGGAAATACCTACTTACACAAAATTACTTACAAATCATTTATGTTTTTGTTTTTAGGTTCTTCAATATATTCAGTATTTACATACAGTAAAGGCAATTGGGAAGAAAAATCAAAGAGTTTATTTTGGCCCAAAGGATTCACAAACAAATTTGTAGAACATGGGAGGCGTTACGAAGGAAATGCTTTGGCTGCTTTTTCTGTAAAGTATCCGGAACTTTCTCTGATAACCACAGGATTTGTTATTAATAAAAACTATACTTGGTTTGGGTATTCGGCTGACGGCATAATTTTCAAGGAAGGAGAACCTTATGCACTCCTCGAAATCAAATGCCCCTTCATCGCTAAAACTTTATCCACCGCTCTATGTAACTTATGTAACAATTTTTTTTTTAGGTAAAACTCATCCCCATGATGACGAAAACTTTATTAAATCTTGTGACTTTCTAAAGATATGTGATGATCAGAGTATTAAACTTAAAGAAAACCAGATCAAACAGTCAACGGCGGCTGGAATTGATGTAATACGTCGTGAAGATGTAAACAATCCAGCCGTGATAGGAGTTCTCCACTTCTTTTTCAACGTTGTCATGGTAGTAGGCAAGATACCATCGGAGTGGAGAATGGACCGTACAACGCTTATTCCCAAAGAAGGTAAAGACGATAGTATGGCGGTAAACTATCGTCCTATTACTATCGCCTCCCTTCTCAGTCAACTAATAAAATTTTCGGAAATTTTTCTCCTTGGAGTAAGGTGCATAAAATTACACTGGGAATTTTTTGAAATTTATAAATAAAATGTCATTTCAAAACTATCAAAAAAACGTCATTACCCTAGATGTTTCAATATTTCGGTGTGAAATTTTCTTACCGAATAGCATTCAAGCTTCAATTAAAAACTGGAAATTTGTTCTTGTTCTCGAATATTTTTTAATATCTACTAATAATTGAAGCTCTAGTGGTATTACAAGCGAAAACACAAGTGAATTATCAACTAAACACTGAATTTACAAAAACAGAATGTTCCCCTTTTCAACAGAGGGAGAGGGTTCCAAAAGAAAATGTTTAGAACTAAAATCAGTTAAGAAGTTTATTGTCTTTTAAATAATTATAAGTTCACAGTACACAATTATTATGAACATATTGTTTTTTTGTTTTTGCTGATTATAATAACGGATACCAACTACACCTTTTTCACATGTAATTCAGAAAGTGTAAGTTGAAATTCAGATTAGTAAACTGTAATTTAGAAAATGTAACCTGTAATTTAGAAAGATTTGGTAATTGAATTTCAGAAACTGTAACATGTAATTCAGAATAGTAAACTGTATTTCAGAAAGTGCAACTTGAATTTCAGATTAGTGAAATCTAAATTACAAATTACACATTCTGAAATTAATTTTACTAATCTGAATTTCAAGTTACAGTTTCTGAATTTCATTTCACCAATCTGAATTTCATTTAAACCTTTCTGAGTTACAAGTCATTATTCTGAATAACAAATTATACTTTTTGAAATACATTTTACCATTTCTGAATTACAACTGAAAAAGGTGTAGTGAAAATAGAAATCATGAAAAGTATTTGGAAAAATATTTTATTCAAAATCGTTTGCTAGACATAATAGGAGGAGCCAGATTGACTAACCCTGCAATTACAATCATAACTTCATCCATATGTGGAATCATATACCATTCTATCTGAGATTAAATGATTTTATAAAGTTTGAGTCTCTGTATAGCTCGCTCAACATGAATACGGGCTCTAGCTATATCTGCAGTTAGGTTTGCTTCTTCTTTTGAAAATTGTTTTTTTTTTTTTAGAAACGGAGGTCGAATCAGTTTTATGAAGTAATCCTCACATTCTTTTTCAATCATAAAACCCTTGTCCACCATTACTGCATCATATGGGTCTAATTTGTAAATTAAATTCTCTTTATTGAAAATTCCCTTATCGCTAGCTCTTCCTCCATATCCAGGACTGCCATACGATATTAAACCAGACGGTATGATTCCTATTAAAACTTTGAAAGTCTGAGTACCTTTATAATGTGAATAGCTTTTTATTCTAGTTATCAAGCATTTGCTTTTTTGAACTGGCACTTCGGTACAATCCAACACCACCCTAGTGTTTTTGAACTTCTCGAAAAACTTATTTGCATATTTGCAAGTATGTCCTCCTTACTGGGCCAGTATACTAGAGGTTGCAACACTTTGGCAAGCAATGCTAGAGTGAAATTAAAATATCTAGTACATGTTGTTCTTGATAAATTGAACAGAATCGCAAGGAAACGGAATGAAAGATTACACTTTAATTTAGTGAGCGTGAGCACTATTCTCATCCGAAGATTATCAGGAATGTCTTGTGAATTCACATTCAGAATATTCATGGAACATCTCTCAAGAACAGTTATGACTGCAGCATCAACACCAGTAGAACACTTCATACTATAATCGGATTGTAGTGAATCTATCAGAATAAATGTAGGAAAATTGGTCTGTACTTCTTTATCAACAAAAGCATCTAATGGTTCTGTTATGATTGGCATCTTGCAGGTGCCATACTGATTCACAGAAATGTCAGGTAACAGTTCAGTTTCTACTTCATTATCCATAGAAATGTCAGGTACCAGTTCACTTTCTACGATTACTTCATTCCTAAAAACATCTCTTCTTTCAGTTCGTAACCTGAAAAATGTTTGCATTTTGATTGTTTGTAAAAGTAAGTAGTTATATACTTGTATACCTTGCTCTATTGGATCGATTACGATCTGTCTTTGACATAGGAAGTTTCTGGGATGGAATAACCCCTTTCTTCAGTCGTTTCAAGTTCTTCTCTCTTGTATCTAGAAACATTATTGGTTAGATTCTTGACAAAAACTTTAAATAACACGTACTCACTGTAAAGTCTTCAGGAATGAAGTTTTCACTGCACACACACATGTATTGACTGATTGGTTTGCAAATTCTCAGTTTTATTTTCTATTCCTTGGCCAATTTCAAATCTTTTGAAAAGAAGTGCATGGAAACATTTTCCGAAATATAGTTACTACACATTGGCACTGAACAAAACTTTTTCGACTTACTAGTCATAACGAAAAAATTGTCAAGTATTTAATTGTACAACAATCACTTCATATGATAAATAACACAGAAACTTGTTTATTTATAATCACTGAAGTTAATGACAAATGTATTGTTTTCCCCCAGTTTTAGGTTATATTAATGAAATATAGATGTCGCCCACTCCGTGGTCCTCGCGAATAAAAATATGAGAAGAAGAAGAGCTAGATTGACAGTACAATTCTACAATATGACAATTGGCAAGCTACGGAACTATAACAAATAAAGATAACCCTATCAATAAAAGAAATAATGTATAATAAGGTAATGAGTACCGAGGATTACGTTTGGATACGAGTTATGCAAAGAAATAATCGTATAGCGATATTTGTCTCTGATAATCAGGATAATGATGAAAGTATTAGCTTAGCTTCGGTATGCATACCACAGGTTTACAGTGTAACGCTCTTTATTCCTCTCACTGGAATAAAGGCGGTCGTTACTATGGCGCGTCGGTTACTGAGTCTATGCTGTTCTCTCTAACGAGGTTAGACAACAAACTCAATAGGCGGCTCGGGCGCCAGTTATTTTAAGTGGTATACTCCACTCTCCCTCAAGCTCAGTTCGGTGGGAGGCCCAGGGCAGACTCAGATGGAGATACGGTATCCCAGGGGTCAAACAGAGTGGTAAGGACACTAACGTGGTCAAGGGTTGCAGGCTTTAATTGCAGCCCTTGAAATTGGTGAGATACCGGCTGCTTTGCCAACTGTCAGCTTTACAGCGGCAAATTATTAGTAGTGATTGATCAAAGAGGAACTGAGATAACAATACGTGATTTTATTGTAATTATCGTCACGTTGACACTTAGCTACAATGGTAACTAAAAAAATAATTGCGAATTCCACCCTTACTAATTAAAATTCCCTAGTTTAACGAATGGTGAAACAGGTTCGGTACGGTAAGCGGGTTCTCGGTATGTCAAACGTTCTACGGGAGTCCCAACCAGATCGATTCGTTTCCGAAGCGATGTACTCAATTTTCGTAATACACGGTGTTTAATAAGTCTAGGATATCGGTGACTAAGACGGACGTGCTCTTAGGAACTTAATCTGCAAACACCCAGTATATTTGCCCTTACAACCGGCTCTTTCACGGCCCACGGCAAGTTAGCCACTATCACTATTCAGTAGAAAGAGATTCCCAATTATGATTTCGCGTGTGTTCAGCCAGCGGCAACTTTGACAACACCTTATGAACACTATGCAAGGCTGTATCGTCTTTTGAGCGAAACCTGATCCTGCCAGTGACAGATTAATCTGTTCTTTAGGGATGTTAGTAACGCACAGCCACTATGTCGGTCGTTGGAAAGTCTCTAATTAGAGCACAGTCTCGTTTTAAACAGAATATTTACACAGATTGATTTCTCCACGGTTTTAGCAACGGGTCGCGATCAGGTCCAGCCAGCGGCAACTTTGACAACACCTTAGGGACACTGATGAAAACAATACTCGTTTAACACCTCTTCCTGCCAGCGGCAACTTTGTCAACACCTTAGGGAGGAGATGTCGAGTGTTTAATTGGAACGGCCGTCAGAGAAATCTATTCTGATCAATTTTACGGAGTTATGAATTAGTCACAGATACCAAAAATAATGTAAAGTTCTATAGTTTTATCTGATCTGATTGCAACACCTCGTATATATCAAACGGTCAGGCAACTAATAAAAAAAAAATAAAATAAAGTATCGGAATGCTTACGGTTCTTTTTCATTTGCACAACGGCTTGAAGAGAAAATAAAATACAAACGGATTGCTACTTGGCAAAATCTAACTTGAGAAACTGATTCTTCGGAAGTCACAATTCAAAAAGCCCCGTCTTGAAGAAGGTTTTCGTATTTATAGGCAATCATTGGAATGTCAAGGTTGTCATGTACAGCGTATATAAAAAATACAAAAAGTCTGCTCTGACTTTTTAAGATATCAAAAACATGACCTACAAGAAACCAGAGCTGGAAAACTATTCAAAAGTTAAAATTTTAAACACACCACAAAAACTCAGAAGGCCCGGCAAAAACAAACTAACGACAATTCTTGATAAGCCATGAACACGGAGTTGTACCGAAAGGAATTAAATTTGAAAAATTGGAATCTTAAACAAAACGAAAGTGAGATTATATCTTCCCTTACGGTATCTGAACCTGTTTTCCCGTTCACATTGTTATCAGAAGTAATGTCTATCATAGAAGTAATAATAATAGTAATACTAACAACGGTTAGAACAAATAATAATAATAATAATAATAGAATCGGAGATACTGAATAATGATGATAATAATAACAATAATAATAGAATCGGAGATACTGAATAATGATGATAATAACAATAATAATAATAGAATCGGAGATACTGAATAATGATGATAATAACAATAATAATAATAGAATCGGAGATACTAGTGAGGCCAAATAGTTGTTCAGACTAAATTCTCGTAAATAACAAACAAATAAACTCGGAAACATGAAAGGTAGCCCAACGAAGCATACTATAGTACCTATCTCAAGTCAGAAAATTATGCTTCGTTACAACAGTAATCTTCCTGATATTTAATGTGGCAAGTTGAACTCCTATGGAGTAATTGTACTATTTTATATTAGTAAATGCACTATTTTCATAGGGCTCGAAGATTCGAATTGATAGATTTCTTCCTTCCTCTATCCAATGGTCTCAAAAGTGAACAAATAATTTTAAGAAGGTTACCTCAATGTGGAAGTGTTGGTGACTTTCAGCATGGATTTCCGTCAATACTACCTTGGATTCCCTCTAGAGTAAAACATCCACTTCTTATGTGATAATCTTTTACTCAACGCCTTGGCTTATAGGGGCCGCTTGATCAATCGGAGCAGGTATCAAAAGCTACAAGCAGGTATCAAAAGCTACAAGCAGGTATCATGCAAAGCAAAGTAGGTGTCGGTCATCTACAGGATGGACTGGGGATTACGCTTAAGAGGGTGCGCTGGGCATGCAATGACAAGCGTTATGATATAGATAAGTAGAAGTTTATACTACTTCGTAAAAAGGCCTGAAAGGAAATATCTTTCAGAAAATAGTCCATGAAAACAATGAGAGGGGTTTACAGGCAAATACGAGACGAGTAAAAGCAGAGGCAAAAAAAAGGAAAACATACCTTTGATGGAGTGTGGCCTTTCAGGAAGTTCGTCCTTCGACAATCAAAAATTCGAAGACTTATGTTGTTTCAAAATGAATCCAACTAAAGTTGGGCTTAATTATCTGTCCTAAGATAAATCAACGTTTTGATACTTGAAACACCTAAAATCTCTAAAAATCCGCAAAAATACGAGGCTCTTCACGTGTCTGGTCAGGACCAAAAAAAGAAGGAAGGAAAGTCCGGTTTGTCGAAAAATGTGGAAACTGTAATATTGACATGACAAGATGATAGGTCACTTTTCATCTGTTATAGACATGACAGAAATATCACGAAAATATTTAATAAATTCCCGAATTCCTATGAAATATGAAAAGGATATAAAAAGGAGGGCCAGCAATAGAAATGGTATGAAAATAATTTTTCAATGGGTAGAGATCATTATTCAATGATAAAAGTGAGGTTAGGATTGGTTTTGTTTGTTTACCATTTATTTACTTTTGTAGGAATCTTTTTTGAAAGTGGGATAGGCGTAGAGATGATATATGAGGGAGAGAAACCAACTAAAAATATGTGAAACCTACAATCAATGCTCGGAAAGCTCCCAAGTAAGATATTACGAAGATGAAAGATGATCAAGCCGAGTGAAGCCGTATGTGTTCTACAGGAGGATACAAGGAATCAAGATCAAAACGACATTCAATTGCCAAGGCTTTACTAGTTGATGTGCAAGGCTCTCTTCATCATTTAAATATATTAAAGCTACTACTGTCTATACAGGGGGTACTCAAAATAACCTTTCGATGTAAGGTAGCGAGTGGCATTTAGGTGATTTTTGAAGGTAATATTATTCCTTGGGTAAAGAAAAACATAGGTATTTATGAGACCGTAACAACAGGGTATCTATATCGCCCTGGCCCAAGAAGTGCTCACCTTCAGTGGCCCTTCGGAGGGAATCGGCTAGTGTTTGGTTAGCTGTAACGAATTTTGGGAGTCGCCTGGCGTTTGGAGGCAACTGACGGCCGAGAGCTGACTCGACGACTCCCATGCGTCATTCCCTGTTCCACGGGGGAATGTCGCGCTGCTGGATTGCTTCCTCCATCGCGATAGGTGCCGCAGCATCATTTTGTACTACCGGTGGGGAAGCGGCCCGCTCGCGAGCGGGCATTTCGGGGAGGTTTTCTGGGGGCCCTGCGGCTTCGAGATAAGCTTGTAAAAAGCTATCTCGTAGTTCCTTGTATCGCGGACACGCCCTTTTGTCTCTAATTTGCTTGCCGGTTATATCTGTCAAGAGGGGCCCCATATTGAAGGCCATCATCCTGTCGCCCTGGTTGTTCCTTTCGAAACACCCGGGCTAGACCGGCCGGCCATCTGACAGAAATGCAATACAAGATAGTCAGCTTTGATCGTCTGTTAAGACACGTTTCTCCCGACATGTCTTTCGATGAATTCAAAAGAATGTGTGCAGAATATTAGCAGCGATATCGACAAGGATTCGACAAATATAAAACTATACACAAGATGTGATGTAGTATCATTTGCCATCATGAAACCGTTGAGCAAAGGAGTTGATGTTATTCGAAAGACTAAAATCAACGAAATTGCAAACATTATTCGAAAAAAATATTTAGCATTGAAATTGGGTAAATCCGAAGAAGATGAATTGTTGCATTTTTCAAACCTTTGTCTACTCGATTGAAAATAATAGCGAATAAAACGGCACAAGCCAGAGGATGCTGATAATGAGAGCATGTTTAACGCAGATGGAGAATAAGAGAAACAAAATGATCCGATAGACATGAATGAAGAAGTTTTAGAGGAATATATATATATCAATATCCTATAATGGTTCAGCCATACATTATTAGGTATTGGGGAAATGATAAAAAAATCGACAAAGTATACGGGCCCATATATGATCAGCGTGATTCGAAATGGTTCCTTGGTGTGAAAGAAATAGATTTTGACAAACGCAGCGGATACATTAAAATGGATGGATATCAATGGAAAGAGACACCCGGTATATATGAATTGATATTTCTCTTTAAGCCTGAAAATTACGGTGAGGATTTACAAGCATGCAGACAAATTTTGGATTTATCAACCAGTCACGAAACACCTTAGGCCGCAAAAAGTTTATTAAAAGATGGAAGTACAACAACATAATTAAACCAGTGTTTCCTACACAACAACAACGTAAAACATCGGCAAGTACAAATTTACGTAAAGCATCCGATTCAACAAGGCTAGGCAGCGAAAACACCTATTGCAATGACATTCAATACCAATCCCATGGAATTCGTTCATTGGGACGATCCCAACGCACTGTGCGAATGTCTCAAATTATTGATAGCCTCTCGAGATGCCGGAAATACTTCGCACGGCAACAAGGGAGGAAATTACAAAAACATTTGCAGATATTTTGGCACACACGAAACCCTGTCCGAAAAATCTTCAAACCGATCAAGGAACGGAATTCCACAACAGCAAATTTCAAGGGTTGATGAAAAAACATCAAATAAAACACTACAGTACGTACAGCATCGCCAAAGCTGCCATCTGTGAACGTGTCATAAAAACCTTAAAAGAGATTGTACAAGTATTTCAGTTTGAATGGCACCTACAAATGGTTGAATATATTGCCTGAAATCACAAAATCTTACAATGATACGCGTCACTCAAAAACGGACATAAAACCTTCGGAAATCAACACAAACAACGAAAAGCAAATTCTTAAATCGACATACAGTCACTTGAAAATAGCTGGGCCAAGAAAATTCAAAGTCGGTGATGTTGTGCGAATCAGTGAGGCAAAACACGTTTTCGAAAAAGGTTATACGCCCAATTGGACTACGGAATTATTCAAAATTATTAAAGTTAATATTACCAACCCAGCCACCTTCATGCTGGAATATATGCAGGGTGCACCTATCAAGGGTGCTTTCTATGGGGAGGAACTGCAAAAAACTGCAAATCCAGATATATATTTATTGGAAAAAGTTCTGAGGAGAAAAGACAAAAAAAATTACGTGAAATGGCTCGGTTTACAAGAACACAGCTGGGTCGATAACGTTGATTTTGTATAGAATCTTATGGAAAACAAGCACACTATGAAAGTCTATCGGTGGGCCTTTTGAACATTTTTTCGTCCAGTCAACAAAAATTATTTCAACTTCACTACGTCACATAACGTGATGTGAAGTGAAACTATAAAATCGTATGCAGGCACACACAGATATTCAGTTCGAAAACGATATTTAGTTTCAAATGGAAAATGTCCCAAGATAGTGGTTATAATAGTGAAGTTGTTTCGTACTGATGATGAAGAAGATTACAAAGATGACGTCTTCGAAAATACACCTATAGCTGGAACATCTGCTACTGATACAGATCCTACTCCTACTATAACGCTAAAAGAATTAGAAAAACAACTTCAACAAGAAAAAGAAATATTTAAGAAAAAGTCGGACAAGAAGCAAAAGGACCTTGAGAAAATATTGAAGTAGTGGAGCAATGGGTCTATCGGACCAGCTGTGTGTTAGAGAGAGAAGGTATGAGTTGTTGAGAGCATGCCGGTCGCTTCGCGTTTATCGTGACGCAGTCGAAGCAGATCCGGTTCAATTGTAAGAATTCTGGCGGCGGAGAATACAGGGTGACTCAAAAATATTTAATAGGCGTCCCATGAAGCGTTTACTATAAAAGATCAACATAAGATAGCATGGTGGTTGACTGTCAAATGGCAGAAGGATGAGTATGTATGGTGTTCCCAAGAATAAATATTGGTAAATAAGATGTAGGTGGTACTAATCATAATTGACTCCCAAATCTTAACGTTTGATGTCATGTATTCCACCAGCTGTCATAAGTAACGTAACGTCACCAAATCGCTAATAGAATTAAAATAAGTTAGGTGTGGATTCGAACTCATGTAAATGTCGTGATGTTAAACCGTAGTTTAACATCACGACGCCTTAGGGCCGGTTCTACCACCTTTGGTTAAAAGTGAGAGTTTGTCAACCACTGGTCAGATTTTTATCACAAGGTTAGGAAGAAATGTGTTCTATCACAATGTGTTAGCTACTTTTGACTAATGGTTGCTTCTGCTCGATCGTCCTCGTGACTGTACTAACCATTATAAAAATATTATTCAAATTTTGAATTTTCCGCCCAAAACTTGTGTTGTGTGATTGTTTTGGGATTGTTTTATTAGTTAAAAATTAATTATTAGATCAGAAATTAGAAAGAATAAAATGGAAGACAAAGGACAATATAATGTGAAAGATAAAAAAATTTGAGGAAGAACATTTTTAAGACAAGAAATCGATACTCTCTTAGAGTTTGTAAAAAAATACTACAGTGTAATTGAAAATAAAGGGACCGATGCTGTAACGTGGAAAACGAAGCAGCAATGTTGGGAGAAAATTTCAGCTGAATTTAATAGTGCTGGCATTTATGGCAGAAGGTCGGCCACACAACTCCATAATAAATGGAACTTGCTGAAAAAGACTGCAAGAAGAGAATATGTTGGAGAAAAGAAATATGCAATGGGTACAGGTGGAGGTGAATATAAAGCACCAGGAATATCTGATGTGTCAAAGAAGATCCATGAACTGTGTGCCCAAACCATAGAAGGGGGAACAAACGAGGTTGATTGTGATACAGTTGAAGGTACATATTATTGCTATTTGGGTATCCGAAAGGGAGACGTTACATTATTTAATAATTTTAGATGAACCACGAGCAGCATGTAGTAATCAACCAGCAGAGGCCTCTTCTCCACAAACTTAGAAGTGGAGAATGTGCAGGAATACCTGGAAGACCTGGTAAGCATTAGAGTTTGTTGAAATTATTTGTTTGATAAAGAGTAGTGTTGAACGAATGAAATTAAAATAATCATTACAGTGAAAGTTTCGTACCGTTTTGTTAATGTACGACTTACCCCAGTGTGGACTTTCCTTTCAACAATGTTGATGGTTGAAGTGCATATGCTAGATACTATATTATTTTAATGTCTAGTTGTTATGTACCCGATTTCTTAATGACTCATAGGATATGAATGTAAATACTTTTTAGGAAAATATTGTCATAGAGTACCATGAAGAATCAGATGAAGAACATATAAGTAATGTCCCGGAAAATAATTGGGCAACGTATACTCCGACATCTTTAAAACAGCCAATCCATCCTGCATTAAATATTAGTAAGACTCCAGGTAATAAAATTACATATAATATAAAAATCTTTTTCAAATTTTAATGTATTTTAGCAAAAAGAAAATATACAACAAACACCAAAAACGTTGTTAAAACACATGGTGAATTTGTAAATGCCAAAAAGGAGGTTGCAGACTTACAAAAGAAATATTTTTTAAAACTGACTGAAATACAAGTTCAGGAAGAGAAAAATAAAAAGGAACAGCATGAGTGGGCTAGGGCTGAACATAAAATAAAAATGGATACTTTAAGGGAGGAGCTGAGACAATTAAAAGAAAAACAACATAATTAAAGTAATTTTGTAATAATATTAAAATAAACGTTTTTGGTGAACTTTGTTTTATTTTATTGTTCGAATCTCAAGAAACACAAGTTTATATAAGGGATAACAAAAGTTTGCAACAATAATAAACAATAAACAATGTATACAGGTTAATCCTAGTAGTTGTAATAGACTATGGTAAATTCTTGACTTGAAAATATTACGATTTGAGACTACTTGCTTTAATAGAATATTAATAATAAGAGGGATACAGGGAGTCAAACATGAGATGTTATTTTTGATATCTTGTAATAATTTAAAAATAAATGAATGTCTTGAACTCAAAATTGGTCCGATATAGTTTTCAAGGGGAGGAATAAAAATTTGTTACCATTGTTCGAAGTGTGGATTCACCCAATTATAACAGTAAATAGCGAACTCTAGGAGTACCATAAAAAATGATAACAAATTCTTATTTCTCGTCCTTAAAAACTATATCATGGCAATTTTGAGTTCAATACAATTAATTTCTTTTTCATTATTATAAAACTTCAAAAATACTATCTCACCTTTGAGACCCTGTATCTCTCTTATTAATAATATTCTATGGCAAGTTGTCAATCGAAATATTTTGCAGTTCTGTATGTAGTAAATACACCGAGAAATCATGGTCAACCTAAAAAAAATCAACTAATATTATACAACTAAAATATTGTAGAATTACCACAGGAACTTAAATGGGCATTAAGTTTATATAAATTAATTTGTAACTTTACAATAATAATGGAAATAATATTCTCAAAACCAGATATGCTTCTTTAGGGTCCAGGTGGTCAATTAAATTTTGTATTTCTTCTTTGGTAATGGGAGATATTATGTTAAATTTATAATAAGCCTGCAAACCATTCATTAATTATTGCACGACGAACTGCGTCCCGTGCATTACCCATAACATTAAGGCGTATATTATCGTCCAAAAATTGTTCATCTGGTGGCACTGGTACATCAGGATCTACAAGAGGAACTTGTTCTTTAAGCTGCGTCCTCACTGAGTCGACACGGTCGATCGACTCTGTCGATCGACATGTAAATCGACAAGCGTCAAAAAACTGCATCTGTCCACACTGAGTCGACAAAAATGTTTGTCGATCAGTCGAAATCAACATGTCTGACGAAGATGATGTTATAGTTGCTTGTGCCGCATATATTATTATCGCGACGAAAAAAAGAAAAATTGCACCCAAAAAAAGAAGATTTTGGGTTCGACCAAGCCTTCAAAGTAAAACTAGATACAACGCCAGTGATTTGATAGAAGATTTAAAAAAAGATGACGTCAACATATTGAGCCTTGAATACAGGTGTAACGGTGGTTTTAGAAATTTTTTTCGGATGTCGGAAAGTGAATTTGAATATTTATTACAAAAAATTGGGCCAAAAATTTCTAAAGACGACACCAATTGTAGACCTGCCATTCCCACAACGGAACGTCTTGCTATAACGTTACGATTTTTATCAACTGGAGATTCGTACCACTCACTAATGTATCTGTTCAAAATTTCCAAGCAGGCAATTTCTAAAATTATTGTGGAGGTGTGCCATGCCCTTATTGAAGTATTACAAGACTATATTAAGGTAAGTACTTAAATGTGTATTAAGAGTTACGAGATTTATATAAATATAAAATAATTATGGCTACTTCTCAAATCAAAATTTAACAACCAGAAATAAATAAGTACAACAGTAGAAACATTAGCTGAAACTAAAAATTAAACTCATCAATATTGAAACCCAAACTGAAAATAGTGCTGCGCATATCTATGCTTATGACTTATGACTTCTTGGAGGTTACTGTAGGGTGAGGAAATGATCTACAGCGTCATCTTCATCCGTAGTATAAGCAGAAGTTGATGGTGCCGGAGTGGGGGGATTGCTAACAGAAGAGCATGAGGAATGTGTTCCCGGGGACTGTTGCACCGGTAAAATCGTTAGTGAGCCATCAGAATTTGCTCGACTGGGCCAATATTGCTGTTGCTGAGATTGCGGATAATAGTGTTGTTGATGAGCATGAGAAACATACAGCTGCTGTGGTTGTGCCACAGGATAATTGTAATTTCCCAATTTTGCTTCAAACAGAAGCGTGCCTATTTTGTGTTGTACCGTTGCTTGAGCATAAGTAGTGGACAAATTTCGCAATGTCACAGCCACTTCTTCGCCAAAGATGGTAAACACATCCTTTTGTCTTTTTGCCGCTAAGGTTTGCGTCATTGCCTCGTAGGCTTCATTGACCAATGAGTCATCGCATCTCCTTTTCCTTGATGGTGTATGTCGAAGAGTTGGCGACTTGAACGGTTTGTTTGTAGTTACAGGTGCCTTTGCTGTTTCAACATTACTAGCATTCACATGACTCCTCGTAGAGTCTTGCGAGTTGCCTTCTTCATTATTTACAACAGCATCTTGGGTATTCTCATCAGCAGTATGATCCATATCGTTGGCATCGTCCACTGCATCCACCACCGATGAACTCTGTAATATAAAGATGTTTTGTTTGACTACTATTGGTACTGTTGCTTGTTTGAACTTTAAAAACATTAAATAAAAAACCTTTTTTTTATTTCAGATGCCTAAAAACGAAGCAGAATGGAAAGCCGTTGCCCACGACTATTACAATCGTTGGAACTTTCCAAACTGCGTCGGAGCTATGGATGGAAAACATATATCGTTGCAGGCTCCGATAAACAGCGGCAGTGAATTTTTCAATTACAAAGGATTTTTCAGTATTGTTTTATTCGCCGTAGTCGACGCCAATTACAATTTTATTTATGCTAATGTGGGATGCCAAGGGCGCATTTCAGATGGTGGCGTTTTTAGTAGTACTACATTTAATAAGCTTCTACAGGATAATACAATGCATTTACCTGAAGAAAATCAACTCCCAAATAGTGACCAAATAAGCCCATATGTTTTTGTTGCAGACGACGCATTTCCATTGTCAACAAACATAATGAAACCATATGCAGGAACTCACCCTAAAGGTTCTAGTGAAAGAGTATTTAACTATCGCCTCAGCAGGGCTCGAAGAATATCAGAAAATGTCTTTGGCTTAATATCAAACGTATTTAGAATATTCCGCAAACCATTGCTATTGGCACCCCAAACCGCCTGCAAGGTAACGTTAGCAGGATGTTACTTGCACAATTTTCTTCGAAAAAGTGCATCTAAGAATATTTATAATCCCCCTGGAACATTTGATTCTGATTGCTCTGATTCAAGAGACGTTATTCCAGGAGCTTGGAGAAATGATATTGGAACTCCTCCTGGTTTGGCAGATTTACCCAGAATACCCAGAAAAAGTGCAGTGCATGCCCAACAAGTGAGAAACACATTAAGAGACTATTTTATGACTCCTGAAGGAGAAGTTCCTTGGCAATACGAAATATGTTAAAATTTATCGGTTGACAACATTAATATAAAAATAACTCGTTAGGAGGAGTAGTTTTGTTTTTTGCGATTTCATGAGTTTTGCATGACAACTAATGTCATGCAATTGTTCAACGTTTACATGACGAATTTTAGGGCCTGTTCAGATACATGGGTGCTCACCCAGGGTTTTTGATCCCGCATGATAAATTTTTCCAATATTATCGAAATTAATACTCCTGAACTAAAGAAAATATGACTTTTTGATAGAAACGCGAGTAAAAGAAACGTATGTGGACTGTCTTGCAGTTTACAGACACAAGAATCAAAAATATACGCTTGTATATGGCTCATGCAGGGGTTTTGAAGCATGTGCATTTTACAAGTATATATTTTTGACCCTTGTGCCTGTATAATGCAAAACAGTTCACATACGTTCAAAAAGTCATATTTTCTTTGGTTCAGAAGTAGTAATTTGGATAATATTGGAGCAATTTATCATGCGGGGTCACAAACCCTGGGTGAGCACCCATGTATCTGAACAGGCACTTTTCCTTTGCTTTACTTCCAAATTATGTGCTTTACAACCTTTTGTTAATATATATGCATGTATGATATGATAAATAAAACCAACGAGTTTTTCAAGTCTATACGTACCTCTGAATCCAACATCTCCCTGGGCTTATTTTTGTCTAGTACGAATTTCATGGCTTCAAAAGCAAACCATTTACTTTCGTATACATCCGCCGTAGCCGAGCCAGATTTCTTGCTGTCCTTTATTTTTTTTACTTCTCTTGCCAATTGACTTTGAAGATTTCTAATTTTTTGTTCTACCGCTTGTTTCTCTATGTTAAATTCTTTAGCAAGTTCCATAAGGGCATCATGTCTCAAGTTTCTGTTCTTATAGTTTTTGGTTTTAGAATCCCATAGATTTGTTTTTAGTTTGTATGCCTCAATAAAGGCTATGACTTTATTTTGTTCCCATTCCATTGCTCCGACGAAAACACACGGCTACGATGTCAACAAGGCAAGACTTCACTGAGTACTAACGGTTTGTCGAATGTCGAACGTCGAAAACACGTCCACACACTAAAGTCGATCGACTGCTCTTTTATGTTTACCGACAATCACTGGAAAACAAATCAACATGTCGATCGACAAATTTTGTCGATCGACTGAGTCGAGTGACGCGTACACACTACGTCGACAGTGTCGATCGACCGTGTCGACTCAGTGAGGACGCAGCTTTATGTTTACAAGCAATATTTTGTAAAACAGCACATGCAACAATAATTGCATCTGCTTTTTGAATATTTTCCCTATTTATCCTAATGACTGTAGATAAAATAGGAAACCTTCGTTTCCATACCCCAAACAGTCTTTCAACTGTTGAACGAGTTCGTATTAATGATTCATTATAGAGTTGCTCCTCAGGTGAAACTGGACGAGGTAGAGGAACCATTAAATAGGGAAGAACTTCATAGCCTGAATCACCAATTAAAACGTGGTTTCCCATTTCACCTCTTTCAAACCGATGTTTTATTCTGGATGCATTGAATATTGTTTGATCATGAGCTGAACCATGCCATCTGGTAACAATATCAAAAATTTCCAAGCCTGGACCAGCAATGACTTGAACATTTTTTGAAAAATAGTTCTTTCTATTTCTGTACAGCTCAGCAAATTCACCACTTATGATTAAAGAAATTAGTATATTTTATTGAATCTGTATAGAGGGTACCTACCTGGTGACTGGAGTAGAATATGGGTACAATCTATAACCCCAACTACTTTTGGAAATCTGGCCTTATTATAAAACTGTAAACGGACAGTTGCGATTTCTTCTTCTGTTTGTGGCATATTTATAAATTGGGGCCGCATTGAAGCAAGTATTTCAGTAACTTTCTGAGTTATAGTGAAGGCTGTTGTTTTGCTGACATGACAGAAATCACCACATACAATATAAAAACTTCCTGTTGCATAAAATCGTAATGTCATTAACAACCTGGTCATCACAGGAATAGGAGAATTTCTGAAACAAGAGAATAACATAAGTGAATACAATTGTACTGAGTAAAGTTTTAATTTACTAATATACTGTCGGTAATAGAATTCATGTAAACCACTATTATAATAACCAGTGTCAGGTTATGGAGTCACTGAATTTCTTACCTCTCAGTTCTACATTGAATGTCTTCTTGAATTGTTTCTAACAAAATATCAACAGTTTCCTTTTTCAGACGAAATCTCATAAAAAACTGATCGTCATTGAGCATTTCATAATAATTTACTCTTTCTCGGATCAATTTTGGCCTTCGAGGTTGGGGCATGGGAAAGAATAATTCATCCTCATCTGAGCCATCAAACCCTGGATCAATCATTATTTACTTCTTTCTTTTCTTTCTTTCTGCTCGTGCAGTGTCAATTTCACCAAATCGGGTAGGAACTAAATTTTTCGCCAGGATATAAGGTAAGTGAGAAAATGGATCAACATTTCAGGAATCTTTAATGAATAGGTTATATTGTTTGTATTTTTTCCGTATAAAAAAAACACTGGGAAGATAACCTCGAACAATTTTTGTTCATGTCAAGTCAAACGTCAAAATGATTAGTTAACCAATAGTCACTGCCTCAACAAGAACTCAAAGTACCTGTTACTTTATCCTTAGGTCAGAGTAACTTCAACCTATGGTTATATGGAAGCAAGAGGTCATAGAACAGTAAACCTATTGTGAGATCTTGCTAACCATAACTATAACTTTTAGCCAGAGGTGATAGAACCGGCCCTTAGACCGCTCGGCCAACCCGACTTATAAGTATATATAATTGAATATTAGTTTCTTTCAACGTATGATGATGTTTACTTTGCTGACTGTCAGAAGTGACGTAGCCTACGCATTTTAAAAAACGTAATTGTTTTTCGTAAACACTTTCTCAAGTACATTTGTTTTACAAAAGCGTTTTTGTTTTTGTAAACACTTTCATGCGTGCATTCGTTTTACGAAAACGTTTCCGTTTACGAAAGCCGCAGTCGTATATGAAAAAAGTTTGATAAAAATGTTACCGTTTTCATTTACGAAAATGTATCCGTTTTTACTCAGTAAGTATGTTAGAGATATATTGTGGGTGTACAAAATCAAAATAAGAGGAAGAGTGATGTTTCAAAATTTTATTTATTCTATTAAAAAAATGCACATTATTTTGGAAGCATATCATAAAGCCATTTATATAAAATATCAACGTTGCAGAGGCTGCAATTGTAGTTGTTTTGGTTTTGCGTGCGAATGTGATGCATACAAGGTGAAATACCATCGTTGACGAATGAAGGAACCAACCATGATGTGTTATCATAATCCTCCAAATTCACAACGCGTGGTGGAAAGCATATACTTGATTGTTGAAATTTTGAAGTTAAAAACTCTTTCTTTTGATATCCTCGAACATAGATAATATCAACATCATTCAGATTTTCTTTGAGAATGTTATCCAATTGGTGGTATTCCACGAAGCCGGACCAGTCCTAACAGCTATCTCCTTAGGTTGGAATTGTTGCTCAATAACAAATCCCTGAATATCTACAACAGCTATTCTCATGATGGCTTTCTGGAAGACACTGACAAAGAAGCATACCTTCAGTTCCATTTCTTAATGATTTCGCTGAGTGGGAGGTGTTCGATGACAGTGTAAGCACGGGTATTAGCAGGAAAACCCTCAGCTGCTTCGATTTCGAGCTTTACATCAACACTGGAACTTTTGATACTTTCGTCCCTTCTGGAACAATCGATGACAAAGAGAGATCTGCCGACAAACTCACTGAAACTCAACAGGGGATTATGTTGATGAGTATTCTTGTAACTGAGCCCGAATTGTGCGTAGTTGAAATAGGCTTGCGAAATATTCCCCTTGGCATAATTCAGATGCATCTTTTCTTTGGGATAATTTTCCCCATTCAGAGTAAGCGTTACATTGGTAATATTCGTATGATTAAATAATGTAGGATCCGCATTGACTTTGGTGTAATCCCGATCCTTCTGGAAGCATACAATCACATAGCGAGGGCTCTCCAGGAATGAGGAGGTCTTAACAGCCCATATTTCATTATTTGCACCCGTCGTCAGAGCTGGCAACATATGTAGCTCCCACTTTCTGAACGGAATTAGGATAGGAGTGTCAGCTTTGATGGCCTTCAAAAGTTGCAATTTGATTTGATCATGAGGAAAAATTCGCTTGACCTTGAGTTCAATATTTTCAATTTCTAGCACCAGGAGTCTCTTCTATTTTGAAGCAGTTGCTATCATTTCCAGCCCGTACCAATCGGATAGTATGTTTACCGTAAGAAACATGCTGATAATCGTTGAAAATATTTAGAAAATGTTTTACGGGTATGAGCATATTGAATGTTAGATGCGATGTATTAATAACCCCCACGTTATTAGGAAAGGTCCAACCTGAGGTTGCCAAATGCCTGATATCTTCGTCAGTGTAGGTGAGGAAGCCTCTTACAGTACTCACAATCCCAACTTCACGAACTGATTCCAATTAATTACCACTCTGCTCATAACTGACTGATTGGAACATAAAGGCACCAGCGTTGTTTACGAATGATACTCTGCCAGCGCCTTTGGTTCTCACAACCTTTCTACTAATGAAAAGCATGCTATCATACAATGCATCGTAGGCATCTGACTGGTTAATGTTGATTTCAATAACATCATTGTTTCGAAAAGACTTGACATAGGGGTAGTAGGTCCGCCACTCTACCTTTTGTATGGATTCATCGTTTTGCGGTTTTCGGAAAATGTTGAACACCTGATTCGACAACATGGTAACCAAGAGATTTCAAAAACAATTTATTTTCCACTGTTAATAGCTGTCGGTGGTTAAAAGTCTTGGTGAAGACTGATGGTTTGAATGTTGATGAATGGTTCTTATAGATAGTTAACACCATACTTCCGCTTCAATTCCAGTCGAATTATTATTTCTTCGTTTCGAAAATCAATCAGTTGGGAATGTTGGTCAAGCACACGCAGTGTAATATTGTTTATTTCGTTCCTATGTGAAACAGGTAGATAAATTAGGTGATTAGGTGTTTCGTCAATTTCGTAACCAGGATCAACACCAACAGCAAATTCGTATATCGTATGTGATGGTACGTTGTTGTAGAAGGCTCCAAACGTAATCTTGCTGTCTATATGTATCGTACGTACTTTAATAATATCAACAGGTAGATCGGACGCGTAATGAATGTTGGGCTGTAGGAGAGTAGGTGAAAATCCTAAAATGTGAGCCAAACTATTTGCATGAGTGAAATCTATCTGGTGTTTCAGACAAAATATTTCACTTTTCAGAGTATTATTATTGGGTTTGAGATAGAAAAATTCCTCAGGTGTCTCCTTGAACGTTTTAGGTAGAATATGTTTACTTATCAAAGACTCAATATCATCAATTTCGTAGGATCCAGCAGGGATATCAATACTTCTACTTTTCGTTTTGTCAGCGTTTTCGTAGTAATAGAATTTTGTACCCTCTTCAATGTTTGGTATACTGTTGTATGAATGGAAACTTAATAAAGCCAAACTGTATTCCGAATCAGAATCTAGCTGAATGGGTGGAGTGAAGTCAGTAGAAAGTGTCGAAGAACGACTTGTTAACGTTAATATCATAGACATGACTGACACACATCAAACAGTTACAAACCTTAAATAAAAAACCAATATTCCTGATATGTTTGAGTTTTCGATACCTATTGAAGGTCTAGAATGAAAGAAAAAAGCTGAGTGATACAAATATCATTTATTCCTACAATAATAACATTCAAATTGTGCGCTAACAGGTCCATCATATTGTGCTTTTTCTAGTGATATGGTTGACAGTCCAAACTCAGTTGGATGATGGACGAAGCATGGTAGACGAATTTGCAAAGCAAAGCGAAGTTGATAGGCTTTGGGTAATTTATGCCACACATCCAAAAGCTCCCAGGGTCCTGCATTTCTTATCAAATAGTCAATAGACAAAGCTTGCAGTTCAGCATCAGTGAAATCCCTCAAAGATTTAAATCTAATCGTTTCGTTTTCAACGGACATCATGAAGTAGAAACTGTAGGCAGAGATGTCCACAGTTACTTTGATTGAAATTCTGGTAATGGTTATTATTATAAGTGATTCGTACCCCCTTCCCAAAATATCGTGCTAATTCCATTGGAGGTTTCAAATTCCCGAAACTGTCAAAATATTCTGCAACATTACCATTTTTAATATAAGCTACCCAATGAGTACCCATGTTCATCTGAGAGTCCAAGTTCAATACAGCACATTCTCGTAACCAAGGTCCACAAGCTGGCAAAGTGTCACGCATGAAGACTCCACGAAAATGTGGTATTTTCAGTTGACGAGCACACTGACTGATTTCCACGTCATATAATGCTCTATTTTTTTTCGACCTCCAGCTTGACTCAGAGCCATTTTAGCTATACGCAAAGCTGAAGCGCTAGACTTCTTAACATTACTCGGATGCGGTTTCCAATTTTCGATAATTTTCTGAAGAATGGTACGTCGAAAGGATGGTTGCATTCCCATTCCAAGCTTACGTTTAGCTTTCATACCTGATGTAACAAACCAAGCAGCTACTCGCTCACCAAATTTTGCGTCTTTCGATTTAACGCGTTCCCAGGCCTTATTTTCCAATACCTTATCAGCTTTATGTCGATCTTCTAAAGAGTTGCTTTGAGAGTATGCAATATCGTGATCTTTACAACTCTCATCCAAAGAATTCACACCTACGTCACCTCGTGCTAATCTCTCCTCCAATTTGGTGCCTGGTCCACAAAACGAATAACCCGGTAAATGTAACTCGAACGGGAGCTTGTTGATGAGTGAATTGACAACACCTGCTCCTTCGTAAGTTAACATTGATAATGATAAGAGATGTTGTCAATGCGTTAATATATAGACGCGACATACTTGGCTTATACTCACATCATGAAGGTCATTCAACAGGAAAAGTTACTGCCCATCGAGAATTTAGACTTTTTGAATAAAGTTTGCAGTGTTGAGGGGAAGCACGGTAAATTATTACCTAATTCTTTTCGTGCAATCATTTGTGGACCAAGCGGTTGCGGAAAGACAAACGCCATCCTTACATTGTTATTCCACCCAAACGGTGCTAAATTCGAAAACATCTACGTATATTCCAAATCATTGTATCAACCGAAATATCAGCTAGTGCAAGAGATATTAGAGAAAGTTAGAGGTGTAGGCTATCACCCGTTTAGGGAAAATGAAGAAATCATAAGTCCTCACGATGCTAAATCTAATTCCATTTTCATTTTTGATGATGTATCATGCGATAGTCAGCAGAAAATTCGAGAATATTACTCCATGTGCCGACACAAGAATATTGATGCTGCTTATCTATGTCAGACATACTCAAAAATCCCCAAACAGCTGATACGAGACAATTCCAATATGATTGTGCTATTCAAACAGGATGAAATCAATTTGAAACATGTATTCGATGAACACGTTTCACCTGACATGTCCTTCGATCAATTCAAGAGCTTGTGTGCTGAATGTTGGAATTCGAATTGATTTGGACCCATTGTGATCGTGAAAGATTTCGATTCGAATGCAGGTCGTTATCGTCATGGATTCGACAAATATATAAGTATAGCAGTATAAGTTGCGAAGTATCATTCACAATCATGAAACCTCTAAGCAAAGAAGTTGATGTCATTCGAAAGAATAAAATCAATGAAATTGCAAATGTCATCCGAAAAAAATATTTAGCGTTAAAATTGGGTAAATCTGAAGAAGATGAATCATTACAGAAATTTTTCCAACCCCTATCTACTCCATTGAAGAAGCTAATGAATATAACACCGCAAGCTACCATCAAAACTGAGCTGAAAACTGAACCTAAACCAGAGAAAGTTGAAGAGCAAGAAAAAACGTCATTACCCTTCGAACATGTTGCAGATACGGGTGATGTTTTGGATTATGATGCTGATGTATTTGAGGAAAATGAGGGAGAGCAAGAAGGTGATCTTCCGATGCCGCTTTCTGAAGATGTTTTAGAGGAATATATTGACCAGTATCCTGAGATGTCTCAACCCTATATCATGAAACATTGGAGAAAGAGCGATGAAATTGATAAAAAAATATACGGTCCCGCATATGATGGAGTTGGGTCAAAATGGTTTTTAGGTCGGAAACAAATCGATTTTGATAAACGTTACGGATATATTATAATAGATAATTATCAAATTAAAGGAACGCCCGGCCTATATGAGTTGATATTTCTCAACATGCCTGAAAACTATAATGATGAGGATTTGCAAGCATATAAAGAGATTTTAAAATTATCAAGCGCTCACAATATGAGTTGATATTTCTCAACATGCCTGAAAACTATAATGATGAGGATTTGCAAGCATATAAAGAGATTTTAAAATTATCAAGCGCTCACAAAAATACTCGGGGTCGCCAAAAAAGTAGCCAAAGATACAAATATACACACATTATCAAACCGATGTTTCCTCCAGCAAGCTATCATCGAAAAACGTCTGGTGCTGGTCTACGGACTCATCAAAAACCTATTGTAAAACACATGTCATATAATACTAAACCTGTGGAATATATTTATTGGGATGATCCGAATGAATTGTGCGAACGACTTAAATTACTGATTGCCTCCAAAGATGCCGGAAATTCCTCCCATGATAATGAGATTCTTGCCATAATCAATGAGCTCAAAGAAGCTGAAATCATTCGATAATTTGTTTATAAGATGTTGTGCTTTGATCGCTGCATACTCATTTTCAAAATGACTATCGATAAGTTTGGACGTAGCGACAGCAACGCACACCCTGGCGGAGGTCTGTTGCACACACCTGACGGTAATATCGACTTTGACAATCTGAAATTGAGTAATGTCAAACGACCTACAATCGGTACGGATGCAGCTAACAAAGAATATGTGGATGGAATAAATAAAATAATTACTAATTTGGTTGATAGAATGCAGGTTGATCTAAAAAGTATTCAAAATAAAATTGAAGTAATAGATCGGAGTACCGAGCAAATGATGGAATCTGTGCATAAACTGAGTTCCGACTCTGCTGAAATGCAAGTAGATATGAAAAATATTCGGAATGAAGTAAGTACATTGTTGAAAGAATCTGATGGAAAAATACAAAATCTCAACAATACATTAGTTCAAATGAGCGAAGAACGCTACAAGAAGCTATTTGCTCTGTGTGATGAACTTGATACGGATTATAAAGCTGAAATGAAAAATATTCGTAATCATATATCAAAAAAAACTGAAGATATATCTGAAGTGATTCAATCAAACAGTGAGGATGTGAAAATATTCATGGAGCAAAGTAGAGTATCAAACAAAAAATTTGAAAAATGAGTTGAATCGATTCAAAGAACAAATCTCCAAAATAGAATCCAATAGAACAAATTCAAAAACTGACATTGATACCATTGGAAGAATCAGCAACGAAACATTTTCAAGTTAGATCATCTACCAAAACAATAAATGTAATGCTTTTCTATCTCTCACCTCAGTAATGACTTCCAAAGAGAAGATTCAACTTGTAAACGAACTACACAAACCAATTAGAAAAAAATTTCCCCGACGTCGAACCATCATCAAAGGATTGGATGATTTGTGGCAAATGGATCTGGCTGAAATGAGGCCGTACGCTCATCAAAATCAAAATTTCAAACTCATTCTAGTCGTTATAGATTGTTTCTCGAAATTCGTGTGGACTAGACCGCTGAAAACGAAGACGGGTGCGGAACTTACTGAAAAGTTTGCAGATATTTTGAAACATACAGAACGTTGTCCAAAAAATCTTCAGGCAGATCAGGGGACAGAATTCTACAACAGTAAATTTCAAAGTTTGATGAAAAAACATGGAATAAATCACTACAATACGTACAGCGCCTTGAAAGCAGCCATAGCTGAACGTGTCATAAGAACATTAAAAGAAAGGCTTTACAAGTATTTCAGTTTGAATGGCACCTACAAATAGTTGAAAATATTACCTGAAATCACAAAATTATACAATGATACTCAACACTCTAAGACTGGTATGAAACCGTCCGAAGTAAACAAATTGAACGAGAAAAAAATCCTCAAATCAACATACACCCACCTGAAAATAGCTGGACCGAGAAAGTTCAAAGTCGGTGATGTGCGAATCAGTAAAGCAAAACACGTTTTTGCAAAAGGTTATACACCTGATTGGACTACTGAACTATTCAAAATCATCAAAACCAACATTACTAATCCTGCCACCTTTATGTTGGAAGATATGCATGGTATACCGATAAGAGGTGCTTTCTATGGGGAGGAATTACAAAAAACTGCTAATCCTGAGATTTATCTCGTTGAAAAAGTGTTGAGAAGAAAAGGTAGTAAAATGTACGTTAAATGGCTTGGTTTGAATGCCAAAAATAACAGCTGGATAGAAAACGCTGATTTTGTATAGGATCTTATGAAATATACGCACAACTTATATGAAATGTATGGGTCTGTTTTTAATCTTACTCATATTCATGCAGCAAAGTCAAACAATACCAACAAAAATCACAACAATCACGTGACCTGATTCTATATAATCATATGCAGGAATATATTGCTTTCCAGTCTAACTGAAAATGTCTCTCGACAGTGGTTGCAGTAGTCGTAGCAGTAGTGTCACTGATTTTGAAGTAATGTGTGATAGTGATGATGATTATAAGCAGCAGCGTCTTTGCGCAATCGATAAGGTGCTTGAACGGTACGAAATTGCTGCCCAAAAAGAAAATCAACTATTGTTAATGGTATTTCCGATGAATCTGTATGAGATTCGCTGCGGTCTGAGCCCCTCTCGAGACTTCAGTACATGCATCATTTTGAAACAGCAGTTTTCAACCCCTCAAATTAGTTTCACCACTTTCGAGTGGGCGACTCTCATCGATATCCTATTGGCGATAAAGGAAAATTTCTTCAAAACCTCAGTCGATGGTTATTTAGATGAGTATGATCCCATTACCATACGATGTGGGGATCTGGTTCACGTCACTTGGTACATTGAAAGTGGTATCAAGCGCATAACAATTTCCAAAGACGTTCTCAACGTAGAACTTTCCGAGCAAGAAGTCGTCGACGTTCTCAATATACATATGGGAGTACTTTCAGATCGAGTAGCTATGCTGGACGCTTTGAACTTTTGTGCTTATTATCGAGGTGTTTTCGATATAATATAATATAAGTCATGGTTACGTGAAAATAAAACAAATTTGACTCTTGAAGAAATTGTAAACGGATTTTGTCAAGCATCTTCCATAGATAGCATATACGCTAACGCTTTAAGAGAATATCTATTTTATTATAGAAACAAATTATTGTATGATTTATGTAATTAAATGAAATTCGTAAAAACATTTTTTTTTATTATTTTTTTATATATAGTATATTAGGGGTATCATAATCTCTGGTGTGCTCATTCTACTACATACTAGCATTGAAAATGAACAAAGTATTGCTTCTTGCAACAACACTGTCAGTCGCTGCAGCAGCAGCAGTAACTGACAATTCAACAACAACACTGTCAGTCACAGTATCATACCATACCATACATCGTGATGATATAAATGGGCTCGAAGCACTGTATGACCGAAAGGACCGATTGATGCAAAACCCAAATATATACCACCAAAAACAACCACTACTCAGATACTCCCAAAAACAAGTACTACTCAGATGACTTCCACCAGCACCACTCGTAAAACAACACCCAAAACTCATACCACAAACACACGACTCTCCACACAAAATGCATCCGGATTCATTAGGAATTTATGTGAAGTAAAATGTTCCCCAGATTCTATGTTTTTGGCGTATGCACCTGGATTTTCAAGCTATCGATTGTACATTCTAGTTAAAAAACTATTGTGGAAAATTGATATTACATCTGAAAAAAAGGTGAAATTGCGCGAACCCGAGAATCTACAAAATTACCTACCTGAAGAACTACGAACTATAGGAGTAAATCACATTTTTCAAACTGGTAATGGGAATTTATTTGTTGTCGGCGGTAATAATAGATTATATTCAAGCTCATTTCCCAATTTACAAATCGGTAGTGATATTGACATTCCCTTATTACCTACACATTCCAAATTGAATGCTGTTTTTCAAACGTATGCGGGTAAATCTTACATATTTTATGATAATGCTTCCTTCATTGAATTCGATGGGATGGATATCAATGCACTTTCCATCATTAATAGAGGACGTATAGAAGATGTGTTTCCAGACATTCCTAATGGTATTACTTCAGCATTTCGCTACATATATGGACACATGTATTTTTTCAAAGGAAATACCTACTTTAAGTATAATGAGTTTCAGAGGAAGCTTATTGAAGTAGGAGACTTGCCCCAATAGCAAACTTTTGGACGACTTGAAAAATATGCTGTCGAAGGTGATTTATTTTTATGAATAATTTTCTTTGTTGAATAATTTTTTGAGAAATAAAAAATAAAACACAAAAAAATGATATTTTTTTCATTTATTCATAAAAGTGGTACTACAAAAAATGACATATAAAATGTGAGTTACATTTCGTTTGTTAAAAAATATGATACAAATATGAAAAATTTCAATTGAATTTAACTTTTTTATCTTTATGCAAGTCATTTATACAGTCATAACGATCTTTTAAATCGAATAAAAAGTGTGTGAAACAATTTTGACACCAACTCGATTTTTGTTGGTATACGTATGCACTTCTTCATCAGAAAATATTTCATGGCTATGTCTAACAACAAAATTCACTTCAATTTTTGGGTGTGAAAGTTCCCATGCTACGATAAAGGCTTTCACACATCCTTCGCAAAGTAATATATTAAATTATCGGATTCATAAAATTTCATCCAAACGCAAAAGGAGTTCTGACGGCAATATGGCTCTAAATTATTAACATTCAGTAATGCCTCCCGAAAATCAGGACGCACTTGATAAAAATTATCAAAGTTTCCGAAATTGATAAGTATATCAAAATCAATTTCATGCTGGTGTCGATTAATCTGTAGCCATTTGAAATGAGCAAAATTTTAAATAACTTTTTTGGTTAATATCACTGGCAAGGGTGATGCTTGAATGAAGCTTGTAGCACTTTTAAGATTTTCACAAACAGTTTTTATGCAGAGTTGCTTTAAATTCATCGTACAAACACTTAAGACTATCTGAAACAAAAAAAATCATTTTAAACTAAAATGACCCCAAGGAATTGTGTCAAATGAATCTGTGATGAGTTTGCGTTTATCATCGTGTGGACTTAAGCCGATTTTAGTTTGTTCGATGGAAAACACTTCATGAACGTAGGAACGGATTGTTTATTGGGTTACAGTCTTTTCGGTGTTGGCTCTCAAACAATCTACATAATCATCGAAAGATATTTTGTTTTTAACAACACATTTCCTGATTCCCTTCGATTTTTTGGTTATACCCAAATTTTCTAATTCTCTATCGAATTCATCACTACTAATCCCCTTTTTTTGCAATCGTTTTTTTTCCTTCTCAATATCATCATCCGTAATATCCAATTTATAACTATACATCTTGGAGCGCAACCCAGCAAAATGTGTATTAATTTTCCCATTAGCTTCATCTTTCATCAAACCTAGAACCTTTTTGTTCACTCGCGGTATGCCGTAAATATTACTTGGAGAATAGTCAGATGTATCAAATTTTTCAATATTTTCACAAATCATTTCTTTATATACATCATCACAGGTTTACTCATAAATGAAGCTGTCTGTGTCAGTGTACATCAGTTTACAGTTAGAAACTCCCATGGTAGGTAGCATGAAATTGTAGTGAAAATCATACATAACAATTTTCGATAAATCGAGAATAGTCATACCGATATATAAAGGTTTATTGAAAATCAATTCAGACTTTTTCAGCTCAACAGCTACAAGCTCTTCATCGAAAACAGTTCGCTGATGGAATCGAGGGCTGGCAATCAGATTTTGGATACCATAACGTCCTTCGTACATTCGCACCAATTTAACAATGCGGTGGTTACGAATATTTTCCATCGTCTTTCCAAAAACTGCGTTATTTGCTAGTTTTCTCAAATCTTTTTCGAAGCTACTTGTAGCTAAAGTTCTCAATCGAGTATTCAATTCGATGTATGGTTTTAACCACGGGGACTGTTAAAAAATTATGTATTTTAGTTAATTTCAATCCGTGATCTAAAGCTTGTTTCAAATTTCGATAATGCAGCGTATATTGTTTTTTATCGTAAAGAGTGGACATTAACTTTGGTAACAAAATGGAAAATCTTTATGTGAATCGTGGAGGTTTGGAGGATACTCCAAATCTACTTGGAGAATATAACCTTCCTCTGCATTATCAGGGATGGAAGTGATGTCGATGTTTGTATCAACCCAGGCAAATCCATCGTACGGTAATGGTTCACACATGGCTTTCCCGTACAAATTATTCACATCAAAATATAGCAGGTACTTCGATGGTTTCTCAGGATCATAATTAGATGACATGTATTTATTATTTGCTTCACTGTACCTATTACAGCACATTGATATTCCGCCTCTGATCGCATTTTCGATGAACAGAAGCATGTCTACATCTTTCAATATCCGTAATTTGCAGCTCGTATACTTGAGCATGCAATCCCAAGTATATCCAGGCATAGTGTAATACCAAGCTGGGTCGAGAGAGTACGTTTTGATAGATGACTCTCGAAAATTTTCCATAACATCAGCGAGGAGAATAATATCGGTACGCATATACAAGTCACTATATTCTCCAAGTGTTTTTATGTTGAACCACTTCCAAACATTTTGAGCATGAGTGTAATCATCATCAGAAATGTTAGTTTCATTCAATCTATTGTAAAATTGTTGTCTATTCGGTAATTCAGTTTCACCCAATTTTTCCTCATTATCAATATAATCATAAGGAAAAACACCTTTCCTCGTCAATAATTTGAATTGTGGTTCTGTTAAACTACTGAATTCTTTTTTCAATATGTTTAAATCATTTATTTTCAAAGTTGATACAAGAGCATCGAGACTTGCCCCTAAGAAGCGGAAAGAGTCAAGGAATCTGAATTTAATATTAGTTTCAGAGTCATATTGAGTGAAGGAAATATATTTTTCCCTATTTATTGGGAGTACACTCACGCGACGTTTGGAAATATCTCGGATTATGAAATGACTATCATATCCTGAGAGATTGTGAAATGCGATAGGTACTACAAATAATTTTTTGAAGTTAATGTTACAGGGTGATTGGTGCGCCCATCCTCGAAATACCCCTGAGAAGTGACAATGGTCATTCACAATTATATCCTGCTTGGAAAATGGTTTTTCGCAAATATGACATTCGGTAGCATTAGCAATATCGGGCGTGCTCGTCATTGGCACAATATTTTTGATTTTCGACTCAACAAATTTAGCAATATCTGCCATTTCCCTAACAAACCACTCCATACAATCCGAACCACGATATCCTCGATAGAATGACAATGACTCATCATTTGTCAGAAATTCTGGTTTTACATTTCTCCAACTGTGATTCGAAATCTGCGTAAATATGAATGGACATTTTTGCTTGTAAATATGATTTCTGAATTCAACAAAGTCATCTTTCGGAAAAGAAATTTTACATTCGTTTATATTCTCACAAAGTATGTTATGATCAACTAAATTTTGATGAGTATGAAAATAATTGAGACATCTATCACACAAATATTTTTTCCTATTTGATTTGCTCAGTTGTCTCGATAAAAGTTTTGACATGGATTTAATCCAACAATAATGATATCCTATTTCATCATTTTCGTTACCTACAGGTGGAGCGTCATATTCATTTAATTTTGGAAAATATTTATCTTGAATAATTAACAAATTACGTGACGCTCCTGCTTTTTTGAAGTTAAACGTACAGGTACTACTGAGTAGAATGATGTTTTTTCACCGCTTTCAATCAGTTCTAAAGCATATACATTAACAGATATATTATTCAATTTTTCGAATTTTGTAATGCAATGTAGAGGCATAGGTGCATCAAGATCTTCTGTATTCAGAACCGTGCTGTAATGAGGATATGATTGTATTCTATCGGAATGTGATTTAGCAGGATAGAGCGCACTAACTATACTCCAATTAAAACAAGAGGAATCTATTCTTAACATTAATACATGCTCTTTTTTTCAAAATTTGCTCTGGTAGTCTGATATAAGATGAACCATTTCCCATTTGAAATTTATTGATTGCAACTTCTAACGAAATTATTTTACTCAAAGCCCAGCGACTACATTTTTCGGCGAACTCACTCAACTTATTCAAAATTATATCGATAACATCAATTCTGAACCAATCAGCCAAATCCGTTCCTGCGTCTACAATAGTATTAGGTGTATTGAAGTGCTTTCTATCAACTAATTCACCATCATTCGCTCTTTTCACAAAATCACCGCAGAATAAAAAGTTAACTTTCAACATTGTAAACACTTTTAGACCCTTCAAAATTTTATATTTGACCAATCTGAATGAATCACGCAAAAAATCTTTGATTTCCTTGTGATTTAAGTTCACAACGAGACCTGTTTGAATTCTGGAATTGAAAATGGAGTTCACAGCTATCCATCGAACTGAATGCTTCTGTTTAGAAGCAGTATGTTTATTCATAGATTTAATGTAAAATCGCATCCGTTTAAGCTCTCCAATTTTAGTTTGAATTTTACGCTTTTGTCCAATTGAAAATTTATATTTTTTGAGAGCTGAGATACATTTTTGGATATGTGATCTAATTGATTTTAATGCAAAGCTAGTCATTGGTTTTAAGTAATTATTTTTAATTTCTAGGAGAGTTCTATCGATTTTGGTGAGGGTGTTATTGAAATTTTCCATATCGTATCAAATATTTCAGAAAATCAAAAGAAATGTAACTCACTTATATCACTCTTTCCCACTAGACAGGCTGGATCTCGAACACCTCCACCTCCCTTCTGCTGCTGCTACTGCTCGAAGACTTGCGGGTCACCAAGTTGTAAGTTTTCGGTGTAAATGCCGGTAGTGACTTCTTTACCGCCTCTGTAACTCTCTTGGGTAGGAATACGTTAGCTTCAACAAGTTCTACGACTATTGCTTCCCCGTATCTTGTTTCTACCACCCGAATATCCTCTATCAGGTGAAGTTGGTCGACTGGCAGACTTTTGAGAGGAACAGTTGACTTGTACGTGGCGGCGGCAGCACTCAGATTAATTGCTGAAAGATCCATCTATCAAGAAAAATATAGCATCATTTCAATTGGATGTTCTGAGTTTGAAATTCAGGAAATGTTGTCGAAAAATATAAGTATAGAATAGTATAATCTATTACAAGGCGCGAGCTAAAAGCAAACGGGGGGAACCACGAATATCACAAATTTCTATTCTAACCGAGTATCAAGAAAAATACAACATCATTTCTATTGAATGCCCCGAGTTTGGAATTCGAGAAATGTTAATGGGAAAATATAAATATAGAAAAGTATATTTTTGTGACAAGGTTGGAATGAAAATAAGATGCGAATGAGAAGTTCTGAGCGCTAGCTGAAAGCGGGCGTGAGGAACCACGAGCATCGCGAATTTTCATGTCAACCCAGTAACAAACTATGCTTTCTCCACAATCACATATTTTTACATTAAATCAAATTCACATCTGATGTTAGCGAAGACTAACATTATTATTGATACAACTGAGTTAGAATATTCATTCCTTACCGAGAGATAGATTGAAAAACAGACAAAAAGCATTAGACGGCAAATGTCTTAGAATATTTGTTCAATATCGAGAGCAAAGTAATTGCAAGAGCAAATTCTCTAACGGTTGTGGAGAAACAAATAACACTTTAACTGAGTGGAAAGATGGTAATTAAACTATTATCTCAATCGTATACATGCAAAAATATTATCGGTTGAAAACATTATTTGAACTTCCCATAATCATAACAACATGAAAAACTATTATATCAAAAATACCTACTTTATTATATGGTGGTGTTCGCTGACGAGTAGTTCACTGTATTGGTTGGGATTTGTATTGTGGAATGATGCTTTCACAATCGTCGTTCTTGCTTTTATTCCTTGCGAGATGAATAAAAAAATGTGTGTCTCGAGTAACTTGATATCGCCTAGAACGTGTTTCTCGCATGGGCGTTGGAATGACCGCGAAATCTCATTAGCATCGCAAACCGGCCATGCATAACATTTATAAATTTTATCTTTAATTATTCACCTCACCTTGCATGACTTTCAGATTATCTCGCTTGAATGAATATTGCGCAAAATGTTGTTTGCGTTGAATAGCATTGAGATAAAAAAGTAATTTATTCATCGCAATTATCTCGATGGAAAAGTTATTTAATCCATTTTTTATTATTCGTCTCGCCTTACATGAGTTTAAGATTATTTCATTCTGATTAACAAACCTACCATGCATGTCAATTACCAATTCCAGTTTTTTTTTTCACCTCGCCTTACATGGCTGGCGGATTATTTCAGTTCGAATAACAAACGCTTTATATGATAATTACCAATCTCAGTTTTTTAGCCTCACCTTATACGGTTGGTGGATTATTTCAGTTCGAATAACAAACCTTTCATGCATGACGATTGTAAATTTTATTTTTGATCGGTCCTCTCACTTTGCATGACTTTCTGATCATAATAATTTTGCTGGAATGAAACAATGAATGCGATTTGATTTGGAGTAGGTTTATTTCTTTCAAGCTATTATTACATATCTCTCTATTCTCTACCATTAACATGAGAAAAATAGTGTAAAGTTCAGATCCCACAATCGAGCAATTTTGACACTTGGAGTTTTTAATTCTTCATCACCACCTCATTGAACCATTCCGCAATATTCTGAATCTCGCTACCGGTATATTTGAATGATGTATTCTTCGGAACAATGGTAGCAAATACAGCGTGTTTTCTCCCATCAGTTCATAATTCGACAGTTTTGTTCTGTTTACCTTCGATCGATTTCTTCCGTTTTCGGGAATACATTATTTGATTTTGTGGTTAAGAGAAAAAAGTAGCACCATGCAGTAGATGAGGTTTGATCCTACGTAAAGGATATATTGTTTGCGGTGTTTCACGTTGTAATGCTCTATCCCAAATAGATAAATCATTCAGTTGCTTCACAACGTTCTTCTTATCTTCGTAAAATTGAATATCGTTACTCAATTCTCGAACATTTCTACCAAATTCTTCGAGTTTACGTCTGTATTCTTCAGGAGACATTGTGCTACTATTTCTTTCGATTGTTGGATGTCATTAACAACCGCTATCACTCCCTCTGTAGTGAAATATAATAAATTTCCGTCGTATACGCGTCATTGAACGCCTAATATTTCATTATTCCTATTAAATATTTTTGAGCTACCCCGTATTCTCCGCCGCAATCCTTAATGAGCTGCGGGATTGCAATCCCTACAATTGCTGTTGATGACTTTCCCCATGCCATCCTATGAACTTCGATGTGGTCTAAGTCCAGTCAGAGACTTTGGTATCATTTTGAAGCAACAATTCTCCATGCGATCCATCAATTTTACGCTTGATGAATGGACAACCCTCATTAGCATTTTGCAAACGACAAAGGATACTTTCTTTGAGTCACAAATCGACGCATATGTAGATGAATACAATCCGATTACAACACGTTGCAAGGATTACATTTACGTTACACAATACATCGAAAGCTATACCAAACAAATTTCCATTGCCATGAACATGGAGCTCTCTTAGAAAGATGTTCTCAAAACACATGGGAGTGCTGTCCAGCCGCATCGCCATACTGGATGCATTGAACTTTTGTGTATATTATCGACGTGTTTTTGAAATTTTTCGATCATGGTCACGTGATAGGAAAACTAATTTAACTTTAGAAGAAATTATAGAAGGTTTTTGTGAAGCTTCATCTTTAGACAGTATGTACGCTAATGCTTTACGTGAATATTTATTTTATTATAAACACGAAATTGTATATGATTTATGTCATAAATGAGAAAAAAGAAATCAAGTTTTTTTTTCTTCAATTATTAGTAATCAACGAGCAGCAATCGTGAAATATGTGGTTACATTAACTTTGGGAAATATGAACAATTTATCGGTACATGTTATATAAACAGTGAATATACAAAAAATATTTTTTTAAAAACATACAACAAACATCAATCGAAAATATGTGATTACATTTACTTTGGGAAAGATGAACAATTTCACAAATACTTGGAGTAAGCTTTAAATTTTCCTTTTCTAAACATATTAATCTCTGAATCGGTAAAACTATGATTTTTTGTAATTTGTTTTTTCAGTTCCCTAATACAGTTCACAGATTAAGTACCCTTTTAAATTCTTTTGGTATTACAAAATAGCAATAATATTCATATTAAGAAAACCAAATTTCTATTTCCAGCATAACTTCCGATTGTTTTCGTATATAATTTCTTGAATTTTTAACAGTCCAACAAATTGCGTTTGCAGACAATTGTTGCAAAGTCGGTGGAGTAAACGATTTTTCGTTAGTTGTGTTCATTTTCGAAGTAACACACCTGTCAACCATATTTGAACTAGAACGAAAAATATATTATTATTTAAAACTGCAGTGTCCCCAGGGAAGCGTGTCAAACGAATCGATGATTCACCCGATTTTACTTTGTTCTATACTATAGACATCATGGGCGTAGGACCAAATCGTTTGCTGAGTTACAGTGTTGCTTGAACCTAGCTTAAGGCTATTGACGTAATCATCGAAAGTATTTTTTTTTTAACTACGCATTTTCCAATTCCCGATCTACACGTTCTTTACTACCCCTTCGTTTCCAAACGCTTCCTCTCCTTTTCTATATCCACATTGATGATATCTAGCTTGTAGCTGTACATTTTGGACCGTAAACCAGCAAAATGTGTGATAATTTTACCATTAGTTGCATCCTTCATCAGACCTGTGTCTTTTTTATTAGCCAAAGGAATCTTATATCGATTGTCAAATTTATTCAAATTTGGTTGAATTAAATAGAGGTAAACATAGTCACAGGAAATTTCGTATATAAACGAGTCAGTGTCGGTGTACATTACCTTGCAATTTTCCCCCCTCAACTTTAGTAGCATGAAATTGTAGTGAAAATAGTACATCGTAAAATTATATAAATTCAAGTAACGTTTCTTATCAAAATGGTGTAAAATTTTTGTCACACATACCTCACTTGGCTCGCTTTTTTCACTTACTTCTTGATTTTTCGTTTTAACTTACTTTAAACCCTTGTTTCTACAAAATTTTCTTATCGATTTTTTCAATTTATTTTTATTAACACCATGTTTTCTCGACGACCTCGACGTTGACGCACCGTCTGCTTCTGCCATTTTGAATGAACTAATATTTGCAGCTCATATTTGGCACTTGAAACGTTATGACATGCTGTTTCACAATATTCATGCTAGATGGCTTTCGTAACCCTTCAACTTTAGAGTGCAAGTACACGCCGGCACATACAACGTTTTACTGCAATGAAACGTATTTGAGGTCGTGGGGCACTTAACGTTATGGTTTGGCACCCCTCAATTCTTGAGACTCTTGTGTGTCATCTTGAAGTATTTTGGTCTCATTCTCGTCCAGATATTCCCAATCCTCAACTATTTCGTAGGTATTCATTATTTTGAGCTTATAAACATTCAAATCAGTAAAACGCAAAGTCGTCTCCACAATTTAATTTCCCATCTAGTTCAAAAGGATGGTGAAACGGTGAATGACCGCTATCAATCAGATAGCCATCAAAAAGTAGAAGTAGAACATGTTTCGGTCCTATATAGAACCATCATCAGCTATTCAAGAAAATTCTACAATAAAAGAAAGACTATGTACTAAAGACAAAAGGCTAATATAAGGCTATACTTACATGGAGAAGAAAATAAAGTAGTGTGATATAAAATGTTAAAATATTATGTAATTAAATGATTTTTTTAAAAAACCACATTGTTAATTATTGAGGTGAAGTGAAGTAATAAGTAACCAAAAAATTTTTTTATGTAGGGGAGGCTATAAAGCCTTGGGCCCCTTAATCTTATAGGAGTTGGACATCGAGCAGAAAATAAGTCAAAATTGGATCAATGCACGTGATTGTTGACTGAACAGACGGATATGAATTATAATTTTTTTATTTTCTGCTCGATGTCCAAACTACTTAATTCTCCTATAAGATTAAGGGGCCCAAGGCTTTATAGCCTCCCCTACATAAAAAAATTTTTTTGGTTACTTATTACTTCACTTTACCACAATAATTAACAATGTGGTTTTTTAAAAAAATCATTTAATTACATAATATTTTAACATTTTATATCACACTACTTTATTTTCTTCTCCATGTAAGTATAGCCTTATATTAGCCTTTTGTCTTTAGTACATAGTCTTTCTTTTATTGTAGAATTTTCTTGAATAGCTGATGATGGTTCTATATAGGACCGAAACATGTTCTACTTCTACTTTTTGATGGCTATCTGATTGATAGCGGTCATTCACCGTTTCACCATCCTTTTGAACTAGATGGGAAATTAAATTGTGGAGACGACTTTGCGTTTTACTGATTTGTATATCCATACCACTCCACGTTGAGACACAGGTTTATAAACATTCGAAAAACTTCGCATATAAGTCGAATATCGACTCTCTGCAGACTTTCTAGTCCAATCACAAATATGAAAATATTGAAAATACAACCATAAAACCCAAACCAAACCACAAAACTAACATAACCTAATTCCAAATACTTCTTCTATTCTTTTGTTTCTTTGTACATTTTGACAAGAATGACATTAAATATTTTATTTTTGTGTGAAAACATTTCGTCCAAATGAAAACCACTCAAAATATCATTCGTACAAAAACGATAAGTTTTTCCAAATTCCGTACGAAAAACAGAAATTTCGGATGCATGAAAACCCAGCTTTATAATAAGATGACTATCGTAGCCAGACAAGTTGTGGAACACGATGGGGATTACAAACAGCTTTTAAAATTCAGGTTACAAGGGACTTGTTGAGCAAAGCCCCTGAACTGCTGCCCTGTAAAATGATTATGTGTCTCGCAAATATGATATGTCGTTGCAGCACCGATACTATTTGGAGGCACTATCATAGGTATGATATTCTTAAATTTGGATGATACAACTTTGGTTATTTCAGTTATTTCACCAACGAACCAAACCATGCAATCCGAACCTCCATAGCTTAGGTAGAATGATAGAGTGTCATCGTATGAGCACTTGAAATAAAACCCTGGACTATAAGCCATATGTGCTGATATTTTGATGTTGTTTGCGAAATTTGAACATCACGTTTTTTCAATTGAGATTCGAAATCAGCTTAAATTGAGGGACATGTTTGCTTATATACATACGAGAGGACAGCTCGAATGGTAGAGCGCGTGGGTCATCGATATCAAAGCCAAGCAACGTGATGCGAAGTTATGGTTTGAATGGAGATTTACAGACGACCTCCTTTCGAGATCTATTCTATAGGGTCGTGCTATAAATCGCACGTTAAAAGGTAAGACCTTAATCCTTAGCTCGCACAAGTTTCGACTTCTGAGGGCTGCCGTTCGTACGGAAAACACAATTTTAACAATTTCGATATTCTACAAAGTCATATGTTGGGAATGAAATTTTGCAATCATTAATGTTTTCACATTTGCTACCATGCTCATCCAATTTTTCCGGACTTGAAAAATAATTAAGACATCTGTCGCAGAAAAACTTTTTACTTGTGCTCTTACTCATTTGACTTGACAATAACCTAGACATGTGTTTTATCTAACAGTAATGAAACTGTATCTCACTCTCTCCACAATCATCGATAGGTGGAGCGTCATTGAGTTTTGAAAAATATGTATTTTGAATGAGCAGTACTACTGAATAAAAAGATTTCTCATAAACTTTGTTCATTTCCAAAGCATAAACATTGAAGGAAATATTATTAGATTTTTCAAATTCAAGAATTTTGTCAGTTCCTACGTCCACAATGGAATTCGGTGAGCTGAAATGGTTTCGATCGACTATTTCCGATTCATTTGACTTTTTCACAAAATCCCCATATAATGTAGTATTTAATTTGATCATGGACATTTGCTTTAAAATTATGAAAATTTTGCTTTTTATTATTTTAAACGAATCACTCAGAAAATCATGAATGTCCTTGTGTCTCAAATTCAATACAAGTCCTGTTTGAATTCTTGAATTGAAGCCTGCTTCAATATGACCTTGACTCGTTTTTTTGATGAAAAAACGCAATAGATTTAATTCTCCAATTTTAGATTGAATTTTACGCTTCATTCCGATTGAAAATTTGATTTTTTTCAATGCTAGCATACATTTTCGGATATGTGATGTTATGGATTTCAATGTGGATTTTGCTTATGGTGTGGAATAATTAATTTTGATTTCTAGTGTTTTATCAATCTTGTCAATGTATTTCTAAAATTCTCCATCTTTCCAAAAATAAATGTACCTCACCGAGAAAGGATTGCGGATTGAAGCTGTTGCTCGGATGGAGTGTGATGCTGCGTGAAGCTTTTGTATGACTACTGCTACCGTTGTGCTGAGGTGTGAAGGAATGGCTGCTGTTGTGCTGTGATGTGGAGCCGTTGTAGGACTACTGACTACTGTTGTGATGATGTGTGATTTATTCGCTATCTTAATTTTCAGTGATTTCGAATGATATTGCAGGATTGGGTTTCCCCGTGTCGATCAACCCTTTGAACACGATGGCGTATTTTTCTCCTTCGAAATGATTTTTGAATCCCTCGTAAGTCTTAGTAACTCTCTGCGGTAGGAACGTTACATGCTTATCTAACTCGAGAAGTACTGTTTTCCCAAATTTAGTCTGCATGTTTTTGGCTGAGAAAATTTTCTGGGGCTCTCCTAGCGGAAGATTTTGTAGCTTCTCCACCGGTTTAGTCTCTTTTTCTATAACAGAAATTTCGTTTATTTTTTCAAGATCCATCTACAACAAAAAAATATATACTCCAAATGATATTTAAGTAGATGAATTCATCTTGAGAGACGAAATATTTCGTGTTTCGAATTGAAAGATGAGGAAAATGAGATTTATTGTTTACACAATTTTGAGAACAGAATTTTGAAAATTAAACACATGATTATGCACTGTTTTGAAGAAAAATATTATGCTTACATCTGTTTATTGAAGATGGTGCACACACGCAAATAAATCTAACAAGGGCAATCGAAAACTGAAGCTTATCGTGCGTCCCAACTTGTTTTATAGCTCTGGCATGATAACAAAAGAATATTCGAGAATATTTGATATGAACTTGTAGAATAAGCAACAGTTTCCATGTCTGCAATGCAGATAACACAATAACCTTTACTCTTGATAATGAACGACTTTCAACAATTTAATGAAATATCTTGTTTTCGCAGTTTTTTCCATAGCTGATAACGGTGAATGGCGCTGGCGCGTTTCAATGACATCTGATAATGAAATAAATAATTTCATGTATTCACCAGCGAAAATATCAAACAAAATTCAATTCGTGACAATTTTTAATAAAATCGCAGTAATAGTACTGTAGAAAATCATAAATTCACTTACCTCCCTTTTCTGCATTATTCAGAGCCAAATCCACCAGTCGTTTACAACGAGAACTCATATTTGGTATGAAACTTCTAATAGTCACTCACTCAAAGGTCAGATCCGTACTAACTAATGAAAATAAAAAACGCGCATATAAATCACCCGGCGGTTTGACAAATTTGAGATTATAATACGATTGGCAACAGCGCGGGATCTCACCTTTACCAATAAACATCATTATACAGCGTGATTTACGTAGGCCGTGCATTAGAAGTTTTTTAACTTGCAGTTGGACTAGAAACTTGAAATTTGGTATGCTGTCATAATTGATCATGTGCGTTCTAACTCAAATGTTTTCAGTCCTACAATTATACAGGGTATGCCAAAAGTCGGTACCAACTTTCTTATTTTAAATGGAAACCTAATATTTTTTTGTCACGGTTCGATTGGCCTTCTGATTATGACTTCAGACAACCTAAGTTATGTTTATTTATCTATCACAGTTTTTGAGATATGTCCATTTTTCTGAAAAAAATTACGGCTGTAGTAGTTTACGAAAACATGTGTAGCCCGCAAACCGTTCAAAATTAGGAAACCAAATTTATGGAGCAGTTAGCTGGTAGTCCAGGCTAACACCTGATGTCCCATCGACGGTCCCATTTTGTACCATATGGGCGCAGGCGATTTTTGAATATCGGAATATAAAATTGTCAAAAACTCAATTTTTTCAAATGGCACCTACCATTTTTTTTAAACCATTCGAAAGAAAATTAAATTTTAGGATGAGTTATTTCAGCATTCCCTATACCCAAGTTCAACCTCTATCGAGTTATTCAATAAAAATCAAGAAATGCCTTATCTTGCAGAATGATTATGTGTGTATGCCATGGAAACAAAAGAAAATTGTAATAATTTAATCAAAAATATTGAACAATATTGACAGAACTCTAGCGTAAATGTTCAATATGACCACCATTGTTGTTCAAACATTCTATTATTCTACTTTCAATGGATTGCGTAGCACGTCTGACTTCGTTGGGATCGAGACTGTCAAAAGTCTGTATTATTCTAAGTCTCAACTCATCTATATTGTGAACTGGTGAAGAATAGACCAAATCTTTTACCCTACCCCAAATATAAAAATCTAAAGGGGTAAGATCTGGAGATCTTGCAGGCCAGAGAAAGGGTCCTCGATTTCCCCACCAACGGTCCTCGAACATGGATGTCAATGTGGTAAACACAGTTCGTGTATTGTGCGGTGGTGCCCCATCCATCTGGTACCATGAACGTGCAGCTCTAGCCAGTGGCAAATTGTCAAGAAATGTTTCTATTACGTTTTGAAGAATTTCTACATATCTGTCACTATTCAGATTTTCATCGTACATAAAGTAGCGTACCTCTTGGTTCATTACCAAACAAAACACATTTATTCGAAATTGTACTTGATTTTCAACTTCGAACACCATATGTGGATTTTCAGAAGCCCAAAAATGTCGATTGCGCCTATTGTAAACTCCTGCTGACAAAACTTTGCCTCATCAGTCCAAATTATGTTGTCTAAGAATCCGGCGTGCTCTTGTATTTTGAGTAATAAGTCCTCGCAAAAGTTTACTCTACGGGGAAAGTCACCTGGGTGTAATTTTTGCAATCGTATAAATTTGAAAGGATGTAGCTTATGGCGGTGTAAAATGGTTTGTATTGCAGAGTATGAAAATCCCAATTCCAAAGACGCCGTTCGTATTGAGGCTTGAGGATATGCTTGAAAATATCCGAGAATGGTAATTTGATTATCGTCATTGCCAGTTAGTGGTTTGACTCTCGTAACGGGTCTAGCCACCTTCCCAAAATGTATAAAATTAGTATTCAATCGTGAGAACTTGCCCCGTGTCATCCTCGGTAAGTTTGGATATTTCAAATTAAACTCTCGGACAGTTCGCTGCACAATTTTTTGACACATGCCGTGGATAACAAACAAGTCAAACACAACTTCGTTTGTATAATTTTCCATATTCCAATCAACTTTATTTAAGAATTAGCACGACTCGTTTTTACTTTGACAGAATAGCACCTTCTTGTTTACAGTTGTTTTTTGTTTTCATGGCATACTTGAATAAACACAAAATCATTCGACAGGATAAGGCATTTCTTGATTTTTATTGAATAACTCGATAGAGGTTGAACTTGGGTATAGGGAATGCTGAAATAACTCATCCTAAAATTCAATTTTCTTTCGAATGGTTTAAAAAAAATGGTAGGTGCCATTTGAAAAAATTGAGTTTTTGACAATTTTATATTGCGACATTCAAAAATGGGACCGTCGATGGGACATCAGGTGTTAGCCTGGACTACCAGCTAACTGCTCCATAAATTTGGTTTCCTAATTTTGAACGGTTTGCGGGCTACACATGTTTTCGTAAACTACTACAGCCGTAATTTTTTTCAGAAAAATTGACATATCTCAAAAACTGTGATAGATAAGTAAACATAACTTAGGTTGTCTGAAGTCATAATCAGAAGGCCAATCGAACCGTGACAAAAAAATATTAGGTTTCCATTTAAAATAAGAAAGTTGGTACCGACTTTTGGCATACCCTGTATAAGTGTATAGTTGTAGGACTGAAAACATTTTAGGAAGAACGCACATGATCAATTATGACAGCATACCAAATTTCAAGTTTCTAGTCCAACTGCAAGTTAAAAAACTTCTAATGCACGGCCTACGTAAATCACGCTATACATCAGGATCTCGACTTATGTGTGTTTTTCCGTGGATCGCACCTTGGTTTAATTTCATCATATTTTTTTTTATTTGAAAACCTTTCCCCTCTGTAGCAGTAAACTTCGACAGTAATTTCCTCGATATTTATGAAAAATATTCTCCAAAATTCATGATAGTTAGGGTGGATCTCAGGTTGTATACGATTTATACGGATCTCGTCTTAAGACACTAAGGTAAAAAACGATTAAAATTTCCACAAAATTTATTGTCTTTGCGAAATGTTTCGATACACAGTATCTTTTTCAAGCGAATGTAGTACATTAAACTATTCTTCATTGAAATTACTGAAATACTTTTCTTACCCATTCTTCCCATTCTTGTGGCCGCGAAAACGGGGGCGTACGGAGGACTCTTATCTTCCTCCATGCTAGACATGCTGGTGGTTGGAGATGGGGCTGGTCCTCTTGGGGGATCTGGTAACATTACCAAACCATTTGATGGACCGGCAAGGTTCGACACATATCCAGCAACTTCCGGGCTTCTGTTCGGTGCGGGGATGTGTCTGAGCCCTGGGCTGACATCCACGCCGTTCTCTTCTCTCTCATGAGTCCGGGGGGGGGGGGGGGGGGTACATGGTGGGCACTCGGGGGTACAATTGCCATGAGGGCAATCTCGTGGGTTTTGCCACGGGCTCCACGGGTCTCAATTCTTGATATCTCGGTTCCGGTCGGGGCTACAGGTAAGGTTGATCTGTGTACATCCTTGTATAATCGCAAAACTCGATCCCGAGCTCGCTTAGGGCCCTCGAATAGGCCACATGTCCTATCACATACATGGACATCACGGTGCTCCTCCTTACTCTGACATCATTCCCTGAAGGTGACCACAGGCAAGAGGTCAATTTCCCACACCATGTGTCGCAGCACTACCTGCAAAATGTCTCGTCGACACGCGGGGTCACTCACGTAATTTAACGAGTAGAAGAGCGCTTCCATAGTCTTGAAATTCCCGTTTCACTTGAATTGTTTTATCTCGACACTTTCCGCAAATCTTATTGTAGCACACTTTTCTTACTCCGTGCTCCGAATTATATTCTGTTCAGAAGGGGTGTGTTCTACCTCGTAAACATTCTTTGTACTCTCTGGTGCCAATACTCTTGAGTTCTTTGGACACAAATTGAAACAAGTTTCGTCACCATTGAAAATTCTTGAGGGATCGGCCAATATTCATCATATCCCTTAGATACCAAGTTTGTCTTAATATATTTCTCTGATACGTTGGATCTAGCTGAGGTAACAGCCTCAGGCGTTCGAATTGTTAAAATGGTGCAGCGAAGAAGAAAGGCTTTATACCATCCGTCATGTGGATAATAGACCTTTTTACGAGCTATTGGGGAAACTGTAATTAGAAAGTATATACCCTAATATCACTCAGGATTTTTTATTTATTTTTTCTGACTGCTAGTTTCTCTATAATTTAAAAAAATGCGGTTTCGTGATGTCACGTTCATCAAATTTAGGCTTGGCAACGTTGTATAAGTTGTGCACCATAGAATCTTAAATTCACGAAACATCTGGATTGTATTGTTTGACAGTTGTTATCTGACACGAAATGGGTTGTTCGTCTGTTTCACGGAGCAGATCAATTAGAATCGTTTATCTCTGTTCAACTCGTTTGCTTAGCTGATCTTTCATACGAGACAATCGGTCCTATCAAATAAGTGTGGAGCAAACGAACAGGCTTGAATGTTGTCTTTTTTGAGGTTAATGCGATTTTCAAAGTTTTTTTTGTTTACATATAAATACTTGTGAATATTGTGATTTTTGTGAAGATGTCGACGAAAAAGTGCTTTGTACCCGGTTGTCTGAACACCAGTGCAAATTCAAATAAACTATTTTTTATGCACCTAAAGATGAAGCTCGCCGTAAGAAGTGGTTCGAAGCAGTGAATAAACCTTTTGTAAAAAGCGGAAATATATGTTTTTGTGAAGAGCATTTCCAAGTGAGTACCTACTTAACCTTATGTTAGTACTTCAACGACTGAGACACAGTTGAAGGTTGATGTTTCATAATTTTAGATTTCCTTTTAACACAAAACTGGCATTGTTATTATTCTGGTCACGTCCCACAAACAATCTTGTTCGTAAAATTCAAGATGTATTTTTTAATTCTGTTTTGCAACAAGTTTCAGTCATTGCAAAAAAGAGCTTGATCTGTAAAGTGTAAGCATCAGAAAATTCTCAGTACTAGTTAACAAGCAGAAAAATATGTTTTAAAAACCGAATTCAAAGATATGAAAGTCATAATCAGATTATTTCACCCGACGAATTGAGGTTATTGAGGTTTTATAGCAAAAACCAATTTTCTCATTACAGTTACCGATCAGTAATGTAGTTTATATCAAGTCATTGTTTGCTTTCAGCATTGTCTATGATTTGTATCAATAAATAATTTGTTTGTTGCAGCTGAAAGAAGATACTATGAATTGGGAATATTCTAGAACAATGGGATCGAAATTTAAGTTGAAGAAAGATGTCTGTCCACATATCAACCTGAAACGACATTGGTCTGACAATGTTTCATCACAAGTAAACGACTTACCACCAATGAAGAAACCGAAACCAAATGAAATCATCACTCCATCAACTAGTAGAACTGTGTTAAGTGACATTACATTGATGGTGTATCGTCGTCAAATAACTTTTATTTTGTCGTCGAATATTAATAAACTTTGAGGTTTCAATAATATTTAATGAAGATCGAATAACTTATCTTTTTGACAATGTCAATCGAAAATTATAATTATAATGTCAATCTGAAAAGTAATCCTCGTACAGGGTATTCTTCTAGTCGTCGCTACATTCTCCCCCTTGGTGGAACTTCTTACTGCCCTCCGTGTTCATCATCTGTAATGGGTTGTGTCTGGAGTGTTCGTCGTCTTGGGCACAGCTCCGCAAGAGGTTGTCTCTGGAGTGTTCGTCGTCTGGAATGGGCATAGCTTCGCAACAGGTCTTCTATAAGTTCCTTTCTGTGTCTTCACATCAGCAACGCGTACTCGTCCGTCTGGTCCAGGAAATACTCCTATCACTCGACCCAATTTCCATGAGTTTCTTGGTGTAGATTCATCAACAATTATCACTACGTCGTCGATTTTTAGGTCTGGCTGTTGTTTTATCCACCTTCGCCGACAAGTCAGAGTAGGCAGGTATTCTTTTGTCCACCGTTTCCAATAAGCGTCAGTAAGTCTTTGCGATTTCTTCCAATCTTTTCGAAGGTATTTCTCATCAAAAACACCTGGAGGTCCATTACCATTTGAAGAGCCCAACAGAAAATGGTTTGGCGTTAGGGCTTCTAAATCCACAGGGTCAACCGAAACATGAGTAAGCGGTCTCGTGTTGATAATATTTTCTACTTCGGCAAATAAGGTCAGAAGTATCTGTAGTGTATTGATAAATAGAAATAGTTATCATAACATATTGAATATTATGTTTTACAATTAAGTAGGTTAAGGATGATATTGTTTGAAATATTACATAGTGAGTTTTGTCCTAGTTTTAGTTAGAATAGATCAAGACAACGAGCTTGAAAGTAGTACTGTACCGAAGGCATTTTCGATACAATAAATGTAGTAATAAATAATGTCCTGCGTATTATTAGAAGGGAAATAGGATACCAAAGGACCATCCTATTACATGGCGATCCTGCCAGCCGATACTAGAGCTGAGAATCATTAGAATGAAAAATGCTATGAATATCGACGAATAACTGAAAATGGGTAGTGAAAATTCCAAGGAAGAAGTGATTATCACGCAATCAGGAATCAGTGGTGGAACTACTGCTGGAACAAATAGTGGAAATAAGTACTCTCTCCTTGAAGTTGTTGCAGTTGTTATGGGCATCTTGGTGTTGCTAGGAATTGCATTATGTTTGTGGCAAAAATCACGAAAGGCGTTGGAAAAGAAGATAAGAAGAGAAATTTCTAGAAGCAAAGAACTAGTCATTGAATAAGACAGATTGTTGGTGTTTAGACTGTAGGTGATGAATGGTGAAGAAAATATAAGAACAATTACGCATAAATGGTTATTGAATACCAGGAAGAGCCAGCAGTTCAGACGAATGATCAGATAAGTCTAGATTAACTTAAAATAGCAGTAATGTTGTTAGGAACCTACAAATGATTGAATTTGAAAAGCTTTTACAAGAGGTTTGTTTGTTTAAACGTAATATATCTAAAGATAGTTTGCAAAGGCGTGAGAATTTTGAGAAAGTCAACAAAAAACTTGTGGAATTGAACGTCTTTGAAGCTACATTCACTCATTTGAAGGATACTTATAATAAACTAGTGAATAAAAATGAAGATGAAGTAAAATTAATCAAAACTTATGCTAGGGATATAAATAACAATATTAGTGATGCTCGTGAAACATTATTGAATAGATTACATAAAATAAAACAAACATCTAAACTAGTCAATATGTCTGAAAAATTTGATTTACGAACAGCTTCATCCCTGTTGCCTCTTATGGATGGTTCTGAAAATACAACTAAACAGTTAATTGACGCAATTGAATTATATAGTGAACTTTTAGATGCTGAGGGAAAAAAACTATTGATAACTTATGTTCTAAAAACCAGGTTAACACAAAATGCTAAACTGAGATTAGATAGAACTTATGCCACCGTGGACAATCTGATAAGAGATATAAAATTGCATTTACTCTCTATTAGGTCTACCGCTGCTCTGTCAGTAGAGTTGCATAATAGCAAACAGGATGGAAAATCTATTGATGAGTTTGGTAGAACTATAGAAGAGATGATGGTTAATTTAACAATATCTCAAGCAAACGGAGACGATAATGCAGCTAGAGTTCTTAGAGGAGTTAATGAGAAGATTTCGATTAATGCTTTTGCAAATGGGTTGAAGAGCCACGAATTACGAACAATAATTAAAGCTAGAAATTATGATAAATTACGAGATGCAATTGTAGGAGCTACGGATGAAGAAAAATCGAAAGTGTCCAGTAGCAATTCACAAATATTTCATATGCGTGGTAAAAATAATTCATGGCGCGGATATTTTAAAAACAATAACAACAACACAATGAATCGTAATTATAAATATAGTAACCAGAGCCAAAACTTTCGACAAGGTCACGGACGGAATTTTAATAATCAGCAAAATAATTATAATGGCAATCGGTCACGAGGCCGCGGAAATATGAGAGATCGAGGTATTTTCAACAACAATAATAACAGAAATCGTACTCACAGAGCTTATTTTGCGGAAGAAGCAAATTCTAATAATGTCGCTGGAAATGAAATAAACCACTCATCATTTGTAAATGAGCGATTTTTTCGTGCCCCCCAATAATGATAATACAATAAATAATGTGATTTTGAGTATGAATGGAATGAATTTTGTATGTATGCAGTATGTAGGTAATAATTTGAAATTCTTAATTGATACGGGTGCTACTATTAGTGTAATTTTCTCAAAGTATGTGAATCAGTTTGAAAACATTGACAGTTCAAAGAAAATAAGAATAAATGGAATAGCTGGTTCCACGTACTCATTGGGATCGGTGAATATTTCATTGAAAACAGATGGTATGAACGTTTCACATTCATTTTTGGTTATGAATGAGTTTACGAATGATATAGATGGAGTATTAGGTGCTGATTTTCTAACCAAATATTCAGCTACCATAGATTTTGAGAAATTTAGTTTTTCCTTTGTGAAGGATGACAGAAAAATAACCGTCCCATTGCAATCGAAATATGATTGTTATACTACCATTCCTCCGAGGTGTGAAATTGTTAAGTATTGTTGGGTGAATAGTAATGAGGATTGTGTTGTTTTGGGTGAACAGTTGACTGAGGGTGTATTCACAGCAAGTGTTATCGCTAGACCAGATAATAATATGATTCCCGTACGGATACTCAATGTCCAAGATAAGGAGATAAAACTTCGGAATTTTAGGCCAAAGAGTGAAAAGCTTTCGGATTTCGAGTATTGTAAGTTTGGAAATGATGAAATGTCTGTTGCACGAGTGGATAGACTGTTAGACCTTATTGATACAGAGTCATTAAATAAGGAAGAGAAAGTGTCTATAGAAAAAATTTGTGCTAAATATGCTGATGTTTTTTATTTAGAAAATGACTACCTTACGGTAACTAATGTTTGTACACATAAAATACAGTTACAGCCGAATGCAAAACCTGTATATGTGAAGCCCTATAGGTTACCGCATGCTCAAAAGGCAAATATACATGAACAAGTTGAAAAAATGCTTCACGATGGAATTATAGAGGAGGCTAAATCAGAATGGTCCTCTCCATTGTTGATAGTGCCAAAAAAGGCAGATAAGGAAGGCAATAAAAAATGGAGGGTTGTAATTGATTACAGGCTTCTTAATCAAAGAATAGAAGATGATAAATTTCCATTACCCTGTATAACAGAAATATTAGATTCGTTATCAGGTGCTGTTTATTTTTCCCACTTAGATCTGTCGCAAGGGTACTACCAAGTAGAGTTGCACCCTAGTAGCAGACCATATACAGCGTTTACTACTGATCGTGGCCAATATCAAATGAAAAGGCTTCCAATGGGTCTCAAAGTAAGTCCGAGTGTGTTTTCTAGAGTGATGACAATAGCTATGTCAGGTTTGAATTATGAATCATGTTTCATATATTTAGACGACTTGATTTGTTTTGGTAATAACTTGGTGAATCATAACATCAATCTTATCAAAGTTTTGGATCGTTTGAGATCTGTGAATCTCAAACTCAACCCCATTAAATGCGAATTTCTAAAAAAAGAAATTTTATACTTAGGGCATATAATTTCGTCCGAAGGTATATCGCCTGATCCTGAAAAGATTGAATCTATAAAAAACTATCCAGTACCCAAAGATTCCAGTGAAACGAAACGATTCGTAGCATTTGCCAATTATTACCGGAAATTCATAAAAAACTTTGCCCACATTGTCTATCCTCTGAACAAACTGACCCACAAAAGCGCAGAATTTAATTGGACAGAAGAATGTCAAAATTCATTTGACAATCTGAAAACGTCGCTTTCTAATCCACCTTTGTTACAATACCCAAATTTTTCAGAAAATAACAGATTCATACTGAGGACGGATGCATCAAAATGTGCTGTTGGGGCCGTGTTGTCAAATTCAAATGACCAACCAGTAGCGTATGCAAGCCGTTCATTAAATAAGGCAGAGAAAAATTACTGTACGATAGAAAAAGAGCTTCTGGCCATTGTATTTGCTGTTCGACACTTTAGGCCCTATCTGTATTGTCGAAAATTTGATATTTTCACAGATCATAGACCATTAGTATATTTATTCGGTATGACTAATCCATCTAGTCGCCTAACCAAGTTCAGACTAGCATTAGAAGAGTATGACTTCACAGTAACGTACCTAAAAGGTACCGAAAATGTTGTTGCTGATGCTCTTTCAAGAATTCAGATTGAGTCGGACGAACTCAAATCTATAGGTGAAAAAGTTTCTGATATGTTCGTTATGACACGAGCTCAAGCAAAGGAAGAAAGTATTAGAAAAGGGGATGAAATTATTTCTACATACCGCAGGATTGATCACCCTGGAGTGGTAGAATTACTGAAACGCCCTGTAGAATCGGTTGAACTCAGACCAATTCTTAATAATAATTTCGAAAAGATTTCAAAAATAAAGGGAAACGAAGGATTTTTTACTGATAATTTAAAATATGATGTCAATTCAGGAACTATCTATATAAAACAGTTATCTCAATCAGTGTCAGCATTTGGTGCGTCACTGAGGGAACTGAAAAAACTTTGCGAAAAACACAAAATTCCTGAACTATGTATTGTTAATAACGAAAAAGCTAAAGAACTGATAAAAAATATAATAAAAATTAAAGACGAATTGAAAAATGCAGATATAAAAATCTCTATAATAAAGGACGTACAAGTAATTGATGATAAAGAAACCAGAAATTTAATAATGAATGATTTTCACATGTTACCAACAGGAGGGCATACAGGTATTAATAGAATGTACAACAATATAAAGAAATACTATTTCTGGCCTGGGTTGAAAAATCATGTTGGAAGGTTTGTGAAGCGTTGTGATGATTGTCAGAGGTATAAGCATTCAAGGCCGAATAAAGAACCGATGACAGTCACTACTACGGCGGAAACAGCCTTGCAAAAGATTTATCTCGATCTCGTAGGTCCTCTGAAACCAGATGAGAGCAATAATCGATATATTCTCACCTTACAATGTGAACTTTCCAAATTTGTTGAAGGTTATCCTATACCGAACAAAGAAGCGGTCACAGTTGCGAAGGCTTTCGTAGAAAACTACGTTCTGAGATTTGGTATACCTAAAACAATAGGAACCGATCAAGGAACTGAATTCCTGGCTTCCACCCTTCAGGAATCTTGTAAATTGTTAGGAATAACTTCTCTCAAATCTACTGCATATCACCACGAAACTCTGGGAGCACTAGAGAATACCCATAAAAACTTAGGTGCATATTTGCGTATTCAAGTGGCAAAACACCCAGACAGTTGGAGCTCTTGGGTGCCCTATTGGTCATTTTCTTACAATAACACGGTACACACTGAAACACATTACACACCGTATGAACTGGTTTTTGGAAAGAGTTGTCAACTACCTTCAAATATAACAAACGTAATTGACCCCGTATATAATTTTGAGAACTATCCAATAGAGTTAAAGTACAGGTTACAAAAAGCATGGGATGATGCTAAAAATAATCTACTGAAATCAAAAACTAAGAGAAAAGAAACATGGGATGTAAATAGTAGAATAGTTAGTTATAAAAAAGGTGATAAGGTATTGATTAAAAATAATAATCCTTCTGAGAAATTAGAGCCCTTATTCAATGGACCATTCGAGGTTCAAGAGGAAATAAGTCCGAATTTAGTAATAAAAATCGAAGATAAGTTAATTAAGGTACATAAAAATAGAGTAAAGCCTTATTTTAATTAGGCAATTCATAAGTTACCAAATATTTGAGTAGAAAAAAAAAAAAAAATAATAAAATTAGCCAATGTTTATATTTTTTTCTTTGCCCGGGGAAGGTGTAGTGTATTGATAAATAGAAATAGTTATCATAACATATTGAATATTATGTTTTACAATTAAGTAGGTTAAGGATGATATTGTTTGAAATATTACATAGTGAGTTTTGTCCTAGTTTTAGTTAGAATAGATCAAGACAACGAGCTTGAAAGTAGTACTGTACCGAAGGCATTTTCGATACAATAAATGTAGTAATAAATAATGTCCTGCGTATTATTAGAAGGGAAATAGGATACCAAAGGACCATCCTATTACATATCTCATCTCTGATAGTTTGTCCATTCAGTACAATTTTGAAAGTTGCCTTCACAGATCTGATTAACCTTTCCCATGCACCTCCCATGTGACTCGCTCCGGGGGGGTATGAATTTCCAGTCGATACCTTTGGAAACCATTGTTTCGCACATTTTTCTGTTATCCAGCTCTTGAATTGCTTTCTTCAATTCTTCAGAGGCTCCATGGAAGTTGGTCCCATTGTCCGAGATAATTTGCTTAGGAATTCCTCTTCTCGACAGCATTCTACGAATTGCCATAATCGCAGAATCCGTAGTTAGACTATGTGCTACCTCCAAACGAATAGCTCTAATAGTGAGACAAGTGAAAATTACACCCCATCTTTTCTCTTGGCGTCTCCCAACATTAACTGACATTGGTCCAAAATAGTCAATGCCTGTAAATGTGAAGGGTCTAACGTTCGGGGTTATCCTTTCAGGTGGTAGTTGTCCCATGATTGGTATTTTAGGTGCCGCTCTTCTTTTTTTACATATTTGACACCGTGCAAATGTTGATTTTATCGCTGCCCTAGCATCAATAATCCAGAACTTCTGTCTAACTTCATTCAGGATAAGTTCTATACCTTGATGACCGTATTTTTCGTGATAATGATGTAGAATTAGTCGCGTGAGTCTGTGCTTTGGATGTAATATATATGGTTGTCTTGTTGAAAATTTCAACTCACTTGAAAAATTTGTTCTTCCATCCAGAACCATAAGTCCATCGTTATTGAGCATAGGAGAAAGTTGTTTTAATCTACTTCGTCCGTTCAATTCTTTACCGTTTAGAAGATCCTTGATTTCTTCTGCGAAACTTTCGTACTGACTCTGTCTTATCAATTCAATTTCGCCTTTTTCAATATCTGATACGCTGAGTATCTGTGGAAATTTATAATTGTCGTGTTTTAGTTTCGACAGTAGAATGTTTCGGAATCTAATAACCCAAGCCATCGTCCTATAAATTCTCAAATATTTAGAAAATCTATCGAAATCAATATTTGAGTCAGTCGAAACTGTTAGAGCTACAATTTCATGTTCTGTATTTATATCAATAGCACCTCTTGTTTTTATTTGTTTTGTAGGCCACGCCTTCTCGTCAAAGTTCATCAAAAATTCGGGTCCATTTATCCATCGTTCGAATTCCACATGTTCCTGTAAATTCGTGTAAGTTCTTGTAGCTTCGTCTGCAACATTGAATTTTGAAGGAATCCAATACCAATCAGAAGAATTAGTCTTTTCTTGAATTTCTCCAACTCTGTGGGACTCGAACTGTCCAAGTCGACTTCCATCTCCTTTTATCCATTGTAATACTGTCGTGGAGTCTGTCCAGTAATAAATTCTATCAAAATCAAGTTCCATGTCATTTAAAATATTGTTGGCCATCCTACTACCAGTAACAGCCGCTAAAAGTTCCAATTTCGGTATGGTAATCGTTTTTGTTGGTGCAACTCTCGCTTTCGCCATTATTAAAGAAACATTAGCATTTTCGTGGGAAATAATCCTTAGATAGGCTACCGAGGCGAAGGCTCTCTTACTTGCGTCACAAAATATATGTAGCTCTTTTTTATCTGCCCATGGAATTAATAGAGAATAACATTTAGGAAAACGTATTTTTACAAGCGTATGTTTCAAATCATATAACCAAGATTTCCAAGTTTCTAGAATTTCCTCATTAACATGTTCGTCCCAATCTATACCTGACTTCCATATATCTTGCATGAGTATCCTACCACGAATTGTAAAATTTACTATAAGTCCTAAGGGGTCAAAGACAGACATTACTATTTTCAAAATATTTCTTTTAGTTGGTACTTTATTTTCGTCTACTGGTAATCTCAGTTTGAACTGAAAAGTATCTTCTTTCGCATCCCACCAAAGCCCAAGAATTCTTTGGAGGGACAATTGACCATCAAAATTCAAATTTTTCATAATATCGTTGTTTTTGTTTAATTTTTCCATCACTTCTTTCGAATTCGAAATCCAATTGACTAATTCAAATCCACCCATTTTTTGTACTCGACTAACTTGTAATATTGTCGATATAGCTTCTTCTTCAGTATCTTTACAATCTAAATAGTCATCCACATAATGTTTTTTAGTTATAGCATCTAAAATTGATTTTGAATCTGTTTATAACCTTGCATTCATATTTTTCACGAACTGTGCACAAGTCGGTGAACAGTTCGCTCCAAATATCATGACCCCCATTTCGTAAATTTCAATTTTTTTATTTTGTTTTCCGTCTCTCCATAAGAATCGCTGAGCACATCTGTCTTCAGGTCTAATTTTGACTTGGTGAAACATTTCTTTCACGTCACTACAAAATGCTATTTTTCGCTTTCGAAAATTTAAAAGAATCGTGGTCAATGATGCTAATAAATCAGGCCCTGGAATCAAATTATCATTTAAGCTTACTCCATGAGACTTGGCTGCAGCGTCAAAAACTATGCGTATCTTGTTTGGTTTATTTGGATTAGAAACGGCGAAATGAGGAAGATACCAACATCGATTGTCTTCTTGGAATAGTTCTTCGTTAGATAATTTTCTTGCATAGCCTTTATCCAAATATTCTTGAATTTTCCTGCAGTATTGTTGACCAAATTGTTCATCTTTTGACATCTTTTTTTCCACACATTCTAGACGTCTCAAAGCATTCATTTTACTTTCTGGTAGAATGATATCATCTGTTTTCCACAATAAACCGATTTCGTACCTGTCATCCACTCGTCTCACAGTCTTTTCCATCAATTCTATTGCCCGATTTTCCATATAATTCGGTTTTATCTGATTTACAGAAACTCCAAAGGATTCTAAAGTGAATGTTTCTTTTACTAAGCGGTGCAAATTATTGTCAAACTGATTTTGTTCACAAATATGAAACGAATAGTCATGTTGAATTCCAGTTTTTTCAACTTTTCCATGAAGAACCCAACCAAGGCACGTTTTTGTTGCCATAGGCAGATTTTCGGGACCTTCACATATTTTTCGAGGTACAGTTAGTCGTATATTATCCTGACCGATCAATATTAGGGGTCTTTCATGAATTTCGTATAAAGGGAGTCCTTTCAAATGTATATATTGCATCCAATCTTCAGGAGAAAGATGTTGAAGTGGCAGTGCTAGATTCCTAACTGATTTTACTTTATTCAAAGTATATATTTTTGAATCGGCACCTATTCCAGATATTTTAATATCGAATTCAATCGAATTCTCGCTTCGAGAAACTAAATCATTTGTCCATTGAATGCACAAAGGCTTACAAATACCTTTAATGCCAAAAATATCGACAACACTTTGATCAACTAATGTAACCGTTGATGCCTCATCGAAAAGCGCTACACATTCTAGGATTTTACTGTCATTATATAATTTGACTCTGACCATTCTGAGCAAAATATTCTTATTATTATTCCTAGTTGCAAGAACACTTTCCATATTATTTTGATTCTCATTTATTTGACTTGGTTCTAGTACTGTTTCAAAACTTTCTTTATGTAAAATTTTATGATGTGGACTTGACATCCTTGAATTCCGCAAATTTTCTTTAATTTACACTTAAAAGTTTGGTGATTCGGTCTAAGACACGTGAAACAAAGTTTATTTTTTGTGACAGTATACCAACGCGTATCAACGTATCTTACGATGATAACATTTTAGGTGATGAAAAATAAAAATATCTTGATAAAACTTAGTTTTCATTAAAACTTCAACAACACTTGATCGATCCTCAATTTCAGTACACCGATGTATTTGGGATTGAATTCCCTTCAAAATGATGTATCAGTCCCATTGAAAATTCAGAAGTAGGGGTTGAGGGGGTTGACAACACAATGATGGTGTATTTGGTGAAAGTGTTCCCCCTTGAAATAAAAATCGACGGGTCTGAGCGATTTTCAATTTTTTTCATGAGTTCGGATATTAGGGGGGTGACAAGTTTTAGCTGGGACACACTGTATAAGAAAGTTGTTTCGATTATTGATTGTCTTGAAATTGAAATTGAAAAGCCGTCTGATCCTGTTCATCAGTCCATGACTTGTTCAGAATACAAAAAATGTAACACAGTTAAATTTTTGATATCTGCTACACCAAATGGTGTAATAAATTTCATTTCAGGAGCCTATGGTGGACGGGCTTCTGACCAAGAAATATTTGAAGCCTCACAATATGTGGATAAATTACCCCATAATGTATCAATTATGGCAGATCGTGGTTTCAAACATATTGAACCTAATTTGAAGAGAAAAAATTGTTCTTTAGTTAGACCGCCAAGTGTACCAAATAATCAAAATTTATCTAGAGAATCAGTAATAGAAAGTAAAAGAATAGCTTCATTAAGAATTCATGTGGAAAGAGTAATAAAAAGAATAAGAGAATTTCATTAATATTATTATTATTGCATGCGGCAGGGTGAGGACTTAAATGACATCATCATCCTCGTCATCCGATGACACCAAGATGATGGTGTCATCATCGGAGTCGTCCTCTACGGGGGACTCGTCCGGGTTAAGGTCCATATTTATGTCCTCGACACGGATATGGACGACTTGGTCATCATCCTCGGACTCATCCTCCGAGGAGCTGTCGAAGTCGTCGACGCATTGATCCATATCTTCGTCTTCCGATGTCGACGGAGATAGATAGTTCCACACATCTGTGGAGCCCGACACCTCATTTACCTGAATCGGACCCCGTGGATCTCGATGGTAATATGGATCCTGCCTCTCACCCTGGTATACCTGCTGGACCTGTACGGCAGAGACGATCTGATATCTTGCTATCATCGCTTCCCGTTCCAAATCATCTTCGAATTCGGCACAATGTCTCGGAGACGAGGTGGAGTCTGGAAGAGGCATCTTGGAACACTGATACTATAATCTGAGCTGGCATTGAATTTATACTAGTTCGGGGTTGGCAGTGTAGGGTGGGAGAAGAGAGTGGAGGGTTTGAAGGCTGAGAGAAATCAGGAGATGGGAGAAATACACAACATAGTATTTTATTATACAAAATATGTAAAAACATAATTCAGATGAAGTGAAAAATAATGCCCCAGCCTCCGCATTGTTCAATGTGTACCAGACCATTAAATGTACACTCCTATTTCACTTCTTTTTTTTTTCTATTTTTATTCTAAATCTACATACAGTGCGCATCATAAGTGTTACCCCCCCCTATCTAACTCGTTACTGGACTCTTGTTAGGAAAATCGCCGAAACAATCCCTGACTGGAGGGGAGCAACTCTGTCAAAAAATTTAAATAGCATGGGGTGAGTGATAGCTCATTTAAAAGGGGCTTTTATTCTCTATTCAACCGTGCAAAGAATTACACCACAAACAGGAAAGCAACTAAACTAACACTAACTTTTTCTGTTATTACAGTAAATGTTCAAAATGTTCCCCGTTGACCTCCTGGCAAAAATAGAGTCTATTTTGTGTTTCAGTCCTGACGCTTTGCAAGGTATCGCGAGTAATTGTTGTACACACTTCCGTAATCCGCGCACGCAACTCCTGAATAGAGTGACACTGAGTCTCGTAGACTTTAGATTTTAGGTAACCCCATAGGAAAAAATCTAAAGGAGTTAGATCTGGTGATCTTGGAGGCCACTCCACAGATCCTCGACGCCCGATCCATCGTCCTGCATAAACAGTATTCAAATGTGTCCTGACAGCAACTGCAAAATGAGGAGGAGCTCCATCTTGTTGCAGTATAATGTCCATGTCAAATTCGTCTGGATTATTTTCGACAGTTGCCACTATGAGTGGATCTATCACTGTTTCCAGCATTTCCAAATAGAGGGCACCCGTCAAATTTTCCTCAATGAATAGCGGACTGATAATATGGTCACCCAGTATCCCTTCCCACACATTAACTTTTTGGGGAAACTGGGTATGAGTTTCGCGAAAAAGTCGAGGATTTTCATCGGACCAGTACCTCACATTTTGTCTATGCACATGACCGTTTAAAAAAAAAGTAGCCTCATCACTGAAACAAATATGTTTTAAATAGCTGGGATTTTGTAAAATATTGTTAGATACTATTTCACAATATTCTAGACGGCGGTCTGGATCATCGTCCGTTAGTTCATGCACCATTTTTATTTTGTAGGGATGAAATTTATTTTTTTTCAGAATTCTCAATACCGTCATCTGCGAAACCTCACAATTCAAGGCTACAGTTCTACTCGATGAGGACGGGTTATTAACAAACTGGCTCATAATGTCCACTTGTTTATCTTCTCCTGTAATTGATCGCCCAGAACGTGGTTTATTTTGCACACTACCGGTCTCATAAAATTTTGCCACTAGTTGTTTGAAATAATGTCTATCAATAGGGTGATCCGAAAAACGTTCATTGAACATTCGTACTGCCTCATGATAATTTCGATGAGCCTCACCAAAAATTACAATAGACGAGGAAAGTCGTGACGTCACAAATGTCATTCTTGTCAATAACTGAGTACAAACAAACCGCTGTCAAATTTTAATCAGATGTTTTTTATTTTATTCCGTCAAGGTTTTTGGCAGAAGATTGAGTTCATCGTGTTAATTATAAAATATTTGTGTTATTTTTGATTTTCTAACTCTATCAGAGACTATTAAAGGTATTCAAAAAAGGTAGTCTGCTTTAATTAGGTATATTTACTAAAACAATTTAAGATGGGAATGTGCTTTGCTCCTGTTTGCAACCACTATACTGAAAGACGAACGTGCAGATTCTTCAGGTTTCCTAAAAAACCAGAGTTATTGAGAAAATGGATATCTTTAGTGGGGTAAAGTTTTTGGAATTAGAGTATTTTTCTTCTAAGTTTTATTTGAATTTTTTAGGAGAAGTGATAGAGAAGTTGGAGCCAATTCAATGCTTTGTTCTTGTCATTTCCTGAATGGAAATAAAGATAACTTACCAACTTTATTTAATAAGGAAAGCACATATGCAAATAAGAAAAGTAAAAAGTATGTATAAGTGGCATTGCAAACCTACTGCATTTACAATAATACATTTATGCTTTCAGGATATTGAATGAATCACAAAGATCAGTTGAATTGGCGAAAAGGCAGGAACTGCTACATACTCAAAGCGAAGTATGTGGAGAGTATAGTCAAGAAGATTTTGGCGACAGGCGATCACCCATTACAGAGGTCAACAGTTCCTCTAGGAAGAATTCCTTAGAGCCCTCTACGACAATTTCCCTAGAAAGCACTTCCAGAATAAATACCAGAGGAGACAGTCATTCTGATAGTTCTAGTGGTAGAACTTCACAACTAGGTCATAATTTGGAAAGACTATCTCTTCTCTCAGGAAACGCAACACAAGAAGCAGAGCTATATTTTGCATTGGAATCCAGAAGATTGACTTATGATGACATAAAAGATGATGATCAATTGATTAATTTATATACAGGAATACCAAATAGTTACCTATTTGAAACTTTGTATAGTTTATTTAGTGAAATAAATTTAAACTATGTTTATGGTTGGACTGTTGGAATTATTCCCAAAAAGTATCAGCTACTCTTAACACTTGAAATTAAGATTAAATCTTTTGAACGTTGACCTGGCATGTAGATTCAATTGCAGTAGAACTACAATTGCACAAGTTATATCTACATGGATTTTAGCTTTACATGAAATTTTGTTTCTTCAGCTGTTGAAATATATTCCATCCCGTGAGAAAAATAAATTATGCATGCCAAGCTGCTTTAGCACATTCACAAATTGTAGAATTGTTCTGGATTGCACTGAAGTTAAATGTGATAGGCCAACATCCATGGATAAACAACGTCTGACCTACAGTAGTTATAAACACCAAAACACTTTCAAAGGTCTGATTGGTGTTGCCCCTAATGGTGTTGTAACATTTGTTAGTGAACTCTATCCAGGTTCTACATCAGACAAAAAAATTGTAGAAGATTGTGGCATTCTTAATCAGATGGTAGCGGGAGATCTGATATCGGCTGATAAAGGGTTCTTAATAAAAGATGTATTGCCGAGTGGTGTGAGCCTCAATATTCCACCATTTTTAACAACAGCACAATTCACAGACCGGCAAGTTATTCAAACCAGAACAATTGCTAGAGCTAGAATCCATGTAGAAAGAGCTATTCGAAGAGTCAAATGCTTTTCGATACTACATTCAATCCCAAAAAGTTTGGCCTCTCAAGCCTCTAATATATTTCAAGTATGTGGAGCACTAACTAATTTTCAATTTCCATCAATAGCTGAAGTATCTGATTCTTATGAAAGCGATTGATATAAGTTAGTAAATTTTTTTTTAGATGTCAACTTTTATTTTGACTTTGTACTTAACAAGCTTTCGGAATATCCTCAAATATTAACTGTATAATATAATAAATCTGTTGAACGTGATTTTTTTTTGTAGGTACTATATAATTTGTACATGATATCATGATTATTTTAATATGTACATCATGCTAGAATTATATTGTTTTATTTTTGTTATATTTACCAACTTGGAACAATAAAAGACTTCAATTTTATAAACAATTTATTGATTTCCAACCTTTCCAGTTGATATAAATATCGAAAGAATTCAAAATATTGAATTTTAATGAAAACACCATCCATTCTCATGAAAAAAGAAAAAAAAATTTATTTATATAGGTCAAATGTTGGGCAACAATAATTAATACAGGAAATTATACAATAGTCAAGGTTAATTTGAAAGGAAATGGTACAAAATACATATGATTAGGAAACAATATTACAAGATTTATCTTCGATCACACAGTTATTGAGTTACATATTTTTCCCCCTGTAAGAATCTGACATAATGATTTAAATAAAAATTTTTCAATATTTCAAAATTTGTAGAAAAATCTTCAGCAGGTATATTAACAATTACAACTTCTTTTGGTGTCCAAATAACTAAATAACAAATTTTTCTCTTTGTTAGAAACAATTGGCCCTGAATCTGCTGAAAATATTCATGATTTTTATTCACGGTAATTGTTTCGTATTGGGGGTTTTTGTGGACTGTACTAAAATAGGGGGTTGAATTGAGAGATGGAAACTGCCCCGTGGATTGATAACGAATATATACTAATTATTATGAGGGGGAGCGTGACTGTGTTTTCCTTACCTTAATGTTCATCTCCAGGAAGACCAAGGGATCCCAGTCAGCTATGTCTCCCCAGGTCACAGGTTTTCTATATAGAGTTTATTGGGTCTTGCATTAACACACCGTTTCCAACGAAAAAACTGGAGGTTTCGCGTGTTGAGGTTTCTAGGGGGCTTTTTCGAACAGTAATATTGCCAATACTATCAGCAATAACAATATAGTTATTATCAGTTTTTATATCCTCTAACAAAGAACTGTCTTTATATTTGAAGGGGCATTTCACTTCTATGATAGCATCATCTCCAATTAATCCATCAGGGCTGCCTCCTATAAATCCAGATGAATGTAGCCAAAATCCCGTTGGGAGGACTTTCACGTTAAGAGATTCTTCTGCTGCCTTGATACCACTGATTTCGTGCTCTCTTCCCCACATTTAATATGGCGGCTGAGGTCATATGTAGCTAAAATATATTAAATATATGAAAAGAGATTCCACTACAATATAATTTCATATTTTACCTGAAATTCTTTTGAAGAGACTTGGTGGATACCTGTTCCTTCTACATGCTGCAAGAACAATGCCAAAGTTACTGGCAGTTAACCTATTTTTTCTAGCAATAAGCCATTTTGAATTGCTCGCTTGTCCCACAGTTTCTTTGGCAATATGTTCAATATCCTCAGAAATTTTCATGGTTTCCGCAAAAAATTGAACCTTATTGGTTGAATTATTATACAAATCACTGAAAAGTAGTTCCTCTATGTCTTTAACTAAATTTTTGTCACTTGCTTCACATTCCGGTGATAGCAACCAGGAAAACCCAACAGCTCCCTCAAAAATACTCAGTTTTTTTCCGGAATTCTTCTATTTCCTGTTCGGTTAAATTTCTTTCTGTGGCACGATGTTCTTTTTTTGAAAAAATGTCGCGAATCCTTGTCACAGGGTTATCTTTTGCCTTCGGAACATTCCATATACAAGATTCATCAGTGATGGATATATTTTCTCTTGAAAAAAGTAGAAGGCATGCCATGTGATGACATATCAATTGGCCCCTTGGACAGCTACAAAGTGCAGAAGTTATTGCCCAATTTGAATCGAAGTAGACCTGTAATAACAAAATAATGAATAAAAATACATACATACCGAAGAAACTATCTAGTGTATCATCAATATCTACTTACTTCTACATCATAGCATCTATCCTTCATACTAGCATTAATTTTGCCCTTAATAGCTTGCAACTCTCTATCGTATATCATGCTAACTGTGTGCCCCGACTCAAGTGCATTCTCTCCTCGAGAAATCAGTTTCTCTTCATCTTTGAAAAACTTCACAATCTCCCCCAATTTGATGATATGTTTATTCGCAGCAGCTCCTGCCATATTAAGAAACAATTTAAATATAAAACTAAACTTCTTTTGCCTGACAAAAATCCAAACAACCAAACACAAAACTAATAAACAAAGCTGCAAACTGCAAAGCATCAATAGATAACGTAACCTCAAATTCTTTGTTTGGAGTCAGTTTTTGACAAGAATGACATTTGTGACGACACACTTTCCTCGTCTATTGCTTCGCATTTCTCATTCAACACACTTGGTGCAACCATTATTTGAAGATGAATAGCAAGCACAACTAACAGCTATATACACTGACTCGCACTATCCGTGATATCATTTTCTTGTATTGACCATTTATCCGCAAACACCCATAAACACCTACAAAAACGTGCAGTTAATATTTACGCACACGACAAATACGTCTCACTTGATGTCTGACCTAACACCGATATCATACAGGGCCGAATTTGTAATTCGAAGGGTGAGTGCGCTACGTTAATTGTCGTTATTCTTAAACATTCATAACTCTTGAAATAATGTAGCATATTTCAATTCCTTTGCACGGTTGAATAGAGAATAAAACCCCCTTTCAAATGAGCTATCACTCAGCACCCCATGCTATTTAAATGTTTTGACAGGGTTGCTCCCCTTCAGTCAGGGATGAAATTAGGGGTGCACTATTCATACGGGAATGTACACTGTAGAAATCAAAAATCGACGTGTCTCGGCGATTTTCCTAACAAGAGTCCCGTAACGAGTTAGATAGGGGGGGTAACACTTATGATGCGCACTGTATACAAAACTTATATCTACTTACAAATAACTTAACTTTGATAAGTTACCTTATATCTAAAAATTAAAATTAGCAAATTGCTCCAGGTTGCTTCGGAGCCGTGCCACCAAAGCCGCCCCCTACGCCTTGGCTGATTTTTCTGGTGTTTGTACCATGAAATCATCATCGCTGTCTGCAATATGAATTACTGGCATACCTTCCGTCAACGAAGTTGCTCCCACGTTACGACATCTTTTGTTGGAAGCAACTTTGTCAACTAACCCACCTTGCTGCCGTTTGCGTTGGTCCATAGGGGAAGGCATCATCGGTGTGACCATCTGAAGCACTGCCACGTCTCTATTAATGATGTCCATTATGTCTTTCATCTCCTCTTCTTGGACGTGGGGCAATCGTGGTGGCTGGAGTTCTCCTTAGGGTCGTGGTGGGTCTTTTCTTACCCTCTCACCATCATCCAACCGGATGTTGTTTGATTGCTTGACCGGATGAGGATTGTGAGCGCTGCAACGGTATTTAGTGCAGGAGAGTCTATAGCTAAACATAGAAAAAAAAATTAAATGGGTTCTTGAATACAAGTTTGTTAACTTACCTTTAAATTATTCTGCTGATGGCTGTCTGGTTGCTAATCTGGTGGCTGGTCTGCTGGCTGCTGGTGTCAGTTCGGAACAGTGACTGAAGATTATTCGGAGGGAGTTCTTGTTTTATTTAAATACTCAGCCCTACACCCCACTCCTCTTCTTCTTCTCCGACCTTCCACTTGAATTCCCCTTGTTCTGGTGTCAGGCATTAACGGGGTGCGGACACGGTCTTGGCGGGCACAAACATGGTTTGTAGCACCGGGAACTTCGTGAAGAGACTTTTCATCTCGTCAAGGGCGGTAAAGATATCTGCCGGGCCGTTGGATTTAACCGCTGGGGGCTTTTCGGCTGCAAGTTGGGACCCGCCCAAAGCACCTGCAAAGGAGGTTCCCTTGCGAAGAGCTCCGGAATTTGCCGTAATAACCTTAGGGCTCTTTGGAGCAGGGTTTCCCCTCCCGGACCCTCCAGCATTGCTGCTCTTGGGTTTCGGGAAGCTGGGGCATCCTCCGAAGTTGGCCGCATGGGCGCCTCCGCAGTTGCAGCACTTCGCCTTTTCGCTGCGCGGTAATGCACAGTCGCGGGTCAGGTGCTTCCCTGCACATTTAACACAGGCTGGGACTGCTTGGCAGTTCCTTTGGGCGTATCCGAACCGTTGGCAACTATGGCATTGCCCAACAGTGCCTCTAGGGCGTTGCGGTTCGACGGTTATTCGCACATTGAGAATGTCAGTGACTCCAAATATCCCACGTTCTGATTTCGGAACGAGGACAAGCATAAGAGGCATGGGTTTCCCCTGCCTATTAAATAGTCTATTGACTGACTCGGGATTGAAACCTTTGTCAATTAGATTTTGTCCGACATCATTGCATGTAAGGAACTCTGGAACACCCCGGAGGATTGCTCGCAGAGGCTTGTTCGCGCTAAAGGAGTAGGTATGATGGGGTACCTTCTCCTTAACCAGAAGATGGGATAGTTTCCTATACTCATCAACGGTGGACGGCTGGACCTTAATGCCGTCCTGAATATTCTTAGCTTTTGAGAAGTTTATTCTCTTCCCAATACAGCGCTTGTTGATCAGTACCCAACTCTTCTTGTCCCGGACAGTTATCGGGGGTATGGCCGTCTTCTTAGCGACAGCAACCGCGGGGGTGGGGGTTTTACCCTTGTCCAAATTCTCGTTTGAGGGCCCCGGCTTGGGGTCCTCTGGAATAATGGTTTGGGCATCCAGCTTCTCTTGCGAATCGTCATCGCTGGAAGAAGAATCACCGCTATGGTGCCTCTTATTGCCTTTTGGGGCAACAGGGGCATTGGGGGGGGCATCGTTGGTCTCCATTTCAACACTGTGTGTCGAACTGGGACCCAGGGTTTCATCCTGATCGGGGGGCGGGGGAGTCCCCAATGTCGGGGTTTCCGAAATATCTGAAGCTCCTGGGGAGTCCAGCCTACGGAAAGCTTTTCGCCTTGGTCTTGATTCAAATGTCGCAGGTGCATCCCTTGGAAAATCTTCCTTGATCTGCAATGAGACATTTGACAACTCATCCGTATTCAATATTTTCCTGGCTTGGTCGGGGCCAATATCGAATCTTACTAGGAGGTGCTTCAAAATAAGAAGCAAATCCTTTTTATTCGCAGTTTCCAGAAGGTCATCCATCTTCATCGTAGTAGACATATTTTCGAACGTATCGCTTAATAAAACCTTTACTCACCCAATTCACCCCAACACACGTTCCCCAAAACCAGCTGAGAAACGCTCAAACCAGCTCGGGGGTTACCTATTCGCTGTTAAACACCTATGCCGTATTTAACATTTGACTCAGAATTAAAAAGTTTAAAAATCGCATCATATCTCACAATTTCCTATTATTATTATTAATAACCTATTATTTTCATCAGGCAAACACACCATTTCTTGTTCACTTACATCGTTATTGGCATTTTCTAAAGCAATTGCTTTCTGTAATATTAATTTTGTTCGGTTCGAAATCATTTTTTGAACAAAACAATCCACTCACGTTGAAAACTTCCATCAAAGTGATCTCATTTGAATCTCTGCCATATGATGCTCAGCCAGAACGCCGCATCCACAGTCTGCTTACGAAAAACGCGGCAAGTAAGATTCAAATACGACGTTTTGCCCAAGTATGTTTTTGATAAGGCATTTACCCTAAATATCGATGCACATTTCTGTAGATACGGCATAAAATGTGAAGGTTTTTGTGTGTTTTGGCTTGACGTACGGCATTTTTACTAAGCAAATAAGATAGATATTCATATTTCGACCAGACTGATGTAATTTGTCAATATATTTCGTTTTTCGCGGATACGGCGTTTTGGGTAAGGCGGACAGTATAGCCAACATCACTGAAATTAATAATGATGTGAGGTAATGGTTGAGTCTGCTACTCACACTCTGTTTCGTCTGTGGTCAAGTTGTTTTGAAGTCAATTTGTTATTTATCAATGATGCCCTGTCAAAAAAGAAAAACAATATCATTATTGCAAATGGTAACACTTCTGTCAATAATCAAACGAAGAAGGCCGAAGAGAAGGTGGTGGATCAAACCTTGGTTGAACAGAACAGGTAATTTGGAAATCGTAGATGATTTCCTGAATTCCAATGATCCTGGAAGCTTTAAAAATTACCTCAGAATGGACCAGCCAACTTTTGGGAAATTACTCGTAAAAATAAAACATAGAATGATACAATATTAAGGGAAAGCATCTCTGCAAAAAATGAACTCATCATAACTCTCCGATATCTAGCAACGGGTGAGACATACAAATCTTTAATGTAAAATTACAGAATATCTGATACTACTATAGGACAATTTATTCCCATCGTATGCAAAGCGATTTATGACGAATTGAAAAATGATTACTTGAAAGTGGGTAAATTATATTTTTTGCAGGTTCTCAACAATTTGAAGAAAAATGGAATTTGTCCAATATTCTTGGATCTTTAGATGGAAAGGATATTTTGATCAATGCTTAACACAAAGCAGGATCTTCATTTTTCAATTATAAAAAGCAGCATAGTATTGTATCACTGGCATTAGTTGATGCAAATTACAATTTCAAATATATTAATGTTGGCATTATTGGATGGATTTTAGATGCAGGAGTATATAGCGAGAGTGACTTGTATATCTTGTATATCTTGAATTTTCCTGAAGATAAACCATTTCCATGAAGAACAAAACCAGTGTTAAGAACCCCTCGACCTAAGTCAAAGGAGGCTCCAGAATCTCTCAAGAATACTCCGTGTCCGAACTTGATTGCACCCTCTGGTGTCTGAAGGGTGGATCGCATCACTAAGAATACTCGAGAAAGCTAACATTCAAATCTTTCCGAGCGGCTAGAAAGACTTGCTCATTTGTTCGATGAAATTTTGTGTCATACTGTTAAGTATGAGAATCGTAGTCAGAAAGTAAACGCCTTATTTATGTGTATATAATATATATTGAAAATAACTAAGCACTAATATTCATGTACATTCAGGATGTAAGATGTGAGAAAACAAGTCAACATATAATCAGATAAAATATCAAAAGTACAAGACAAGATAACTATTGGTTCGCGAGAAATACAAGTTGCAAGATTAAAAGAAAATCAATTTTATTTCAATGAAATTGCGTGCTCTGTAAAAATGAACAGTTCAAATATATTATTATTAATCATAGAGTATTATTTTCGCCATGTCGGATCTCTGTACGATAATTCGTTTGAACAGCCAATAAATGCATGTAACAAGAACAATGATCTAAATATTAATCGACAAGTTATAAACGTATACTTGGCATCCAGGGGTTTGAACTCTGATGAAGCATAAGGCTATGAATATTTCTTGATGGATAAAGAATTACAAAAGTAATTCGTTCAGTATTAAACATATGGGTGCCAACAGAGTTAGAAATTCTCCATCCAAATATAGGAGTACACTCAACAATGACAATGAAAACAGCGTTAAGACACATTTCCTCATTGTCAAACAATCGTAAACAGGTGAGCATTCAAGAAACAAAAATACAGATTATCAAACTACACAGTAACGTAAAATCAGTTCAGGTCAGAAAATATTCCCTTCGGTTTATTTGATAATATGAGTTCAAAATTCAATAATCAGCACATGAAACATAAAACAAAGAAAAACATCGATTGGCCATTTAAAATATAAACACAGTTGAAACGGTATGAAGGACCCAAGAAATATGCGAGGGTCTCTCTCTAGCAGGTATATAGGATAAATCATCAAGTCAACACAATATTTGCGACATCAAACAATAATCACATCTATATCGAGAATAACCATAATATGTCGGGACACTCATGGCTACAAAATATAATAATGATATGCGACATTTCATATGAATTAAACGGTGCTCATCTTTCTAATTCAAGGAACACATTCATGCAACTGGCCATATGTTTAATATAATCAAAACCTCGCCGAACTGTCTACGACGCAATGGTGCAAGAGGGTAAAAACACAGCTGTTTATTTTAATTTCTCATGCAGGCGGATATCAGAATATACCGGAAAGAACCATGTTACTTTGCATTATCAGTTCACTTATGACACTTACTATACAATGGGATCATCATGAGATCTTTGAAACTGCTAATCCTTTCAGCGAATGGACAAAGATGATTTTAACTGGAAATCGTATCCACTACGAGTTGCATTGTAGAACTGGGGTTTTTACACCGAAACAGGAATAATTGCACTACAGAATTCATACTCCGGGCGTTATAATTTCACTATTATTTCATTAACATTACGGGTTTTACAGAAAACACTTGACGAGTATAGATGACTTCGTTCGGACGAGAGATCAAGACTGAGTTTGAATCTCACACAATCGAGTTTATAAAGGAAACGAAATTGTGGAATTTCACATCAACAGACACATTGCAATTTTTCTTCTCGACGTTTATAGCTTAGTATGGGCTCAATTATACCACTATACACGAAAAAGTCGCGCGTAAGTGATCTTAGCTGCCATTTAATCGATTGAAAGTAGATTATTTATTGCTATTCTTGGGTTTAAGAGCGTCGTTAAATACTGGGATTCATGATAATCGACAATATCTTTAACAGGAGTACTTTACAAGTTGACAGCATGCAATAACTAATACTTGAAGGAAGAAACTTTGTATTTCGTGCAAAATATTTTTTTTTTATTTTTATTTTAAAAAATTGTAGCAAAGCGCTTTCGACTGTTAAGTCATCATCAGTGCGTACTCGTCAGGTGTAAAATAAAAATATTTTGCACGAAATACAAAGTTTCTTCCTTCAAGTATATTGAAGCGTGCACACAGCTTGACAATTTCACTTGCAATAACTAATTTGGATTTATTTAAAGACGAAAATATATTATTGACCCTGGACATCGCCGATGGCGTTGGCCTCAAAGATATTTTTGTGGCGCATGTCGGGAATTAGCTAGACAGGGAGATTTCGGTTGACGAAATCGAGGCAGGTCTTCACTCGAGAATACCATCTGGTGGTTTTGACCTACATTTTCGGGTGGCTATCGGGCATTACGTATTCGGAAAATGCACAGATTTAATATTTATAACAATTCAAGGGCGGAGCATCACACCAGTACCGTTTGTAATTGCAGCTGATGCAGCATTTCCTTTGACAGTTCACATAATGAAGATATACCCTTTTAAAAACATGACACGGGAACAGAGGATTTTCAACTACAGATTAAGCCGTGTTCGGAGAATGGTGGAAAATGCTTTTGGGATCTTAGCAAATAGATTTCGAGTGCTCTTAATTATTAATCGTTTGGTTCCAGAAAAGGTAAAAATAGTGACCCAAGCTTGTTGTGCACTGCACAATTTTCTGAGGCATGAACTAAAAGTTCATAGGCATAGAACCAGAAACTGAGATAGATTGAAGATTTGCATTTTTGTATGGTATAAGTGCTCAAGCTGGAAACCGACCAAAGAATGTTGGGAAGAATTCAAAGAATATGTAAACGGAGTCGGCAGTGTTCCCTGGCAAAATGAAATATTTTGAAAAACGAGTTATTTATTTGAGAGTTGTTTTTTGAATAATCCACATAATTAATAAATTCCTTTCAGTAAAAACGGTACTTTGTAACTAGAATTGTTCGTGCCATTTCAGTTGAAAACATTTGCTACATCAAATAAATACGTGTCACAAACTTTTGGTATTTTTATTGAATATCACTTCGGAACAAAACATTCACAAACATTTTACAAATCATTTTTTTTAAATTTTATTTCGATCTTCAAGTTTTGTTTTAAATACGGCAGATAATAAATTGCCCTTGAGAGTATCCAGTATTTCTACGCACCGAATGTTCTTCGTTTCAGAGGACCTGAAATAAAAATAATTGTAAATTAGTATAGCAAGATCTATATCATCCCCAACTAAGTTATTGTAATACCTATGCTCCAAGTTCCTTAAAAATAATAAAAAATTCATAGGCAGTGAGTCCGGTGATCAATTTCTATAGTTTCACAAGGTTGTAATCAAAATGTCTATTTTTTGCCAATCTTATGAAAAATGAAAAAAACATTTGCGGTACGCAACTTCTATGGTTAGACATGGCTTATTTTTTTGAAAACTTTGTCAGATAGAACCAATATTATTATGATAGTCTGAGAGACCATTCCCATTTGTATTTGTTGAGCAGTCGTTTTTCTTTGCCGTGAATGCTTGAATATCTACTAATACAAACCTGCAAAAAGCACTTCTTCTGGTAGGCAAAATTAGGTACAGGAGTAAACTCTCGCAAGAAACAAAATTTCAATTTGTTATAATTGAACTTCTCTAATACAAAACTCTTTCATTGGTATATTCTCCCAAAATTCTATTTTCTGGCATTACTTTACTCAAATTTGTCAATTTTTTTTTTTTTGATGGGAAGCCACGTTGTCTACTAAGAGATTCTGGTAATTTGATATCATTCGGCTCATTCCTGAAGAGTAGGCAATATTCTCCTCGTTTTGTAGTTTATTGAATGGTATTTTTTTAAATATACTGAGTTTGTTTGTTGCTTGAGTTTGTATTGAAAAGCATATGACTAATAAAAATCATTGGCTCTCATTGTTTTTACATCTATGACACCTGTATTTGCTTCTGCGACTGGGATATCATAGGTTTTGCCATGTCTTTTTAATGATAGTTTCTCCTGATGGTGGAACCTGTCTGCTGACTCAAAATAATTGATTGTGATTTCGTCAGCATCACTTGAGTTTATAATATAGACAAGGAAACTTAGAAATCACCCATTTTTGTTTTAACCTGAACAGTTGTCAAGCCAGAGTGTCATAGCTGCTAAATTTCTTTCTTTTTTAAAAATGCATAATAGGTACTACTATATCCTCTTGGTCTCTTCCTCTCATGCCCTCATACCAAAATACTGCAATCGGCTTACTTAACTGATTGATAAATAAGGAGGGAATAAAAAACTTTCAATGTACACTTAAAAAATATATGTTCATATACTATATCACGCTGACAATATTGTTTCGACACACGGTGCCATCTTCTGAGCGACGAAGTAAGTTCAGGTACAAATATTGCTTTTGTCAAATAATTGAAAATATCAGGGAACAATAGGGTTGCTATTAACTGTAATTTTAATTTATTTTTTTCGTAAACAGTGGCAATGGTGGATGTGGAATGTTTAGTATCATAAGTCATCTGTAATAATGTATTAAATATATATTAAATATGAATCAAATTCTCTTTTCGACGATGTGCCACTTGACCCCCTATGACATTTAAAAAAATTGAGTTGATAAGCCCCCCACGCCCCCCATTGAGCAATCACCATAGTTTTCATTTCAAAAAGTACTATTAGTGAAACCCTCGAAACGGTTTTTTATTCATGTTTCTACGTCGAACCGTTCAATAGTTAACAGAGGGGGGACTATTGAAAGCCGCACGCATATATATATAATATATTGTCCCTCACTATATCCATCCTAATTAATATTTTCCTGGGTAGGATTGTCACGCAGGTAGCTATAGCTGCCTCCGTGGCTACGTTAGGTGTTGCCTTGTAATATACAAGGTCTCCTAGCCAAATGTCACAAATGTGCGGTTGGCTAACTGTTTGTCACTTTCCATTTCTGATTTTACATCAAAGTGTGCATAACTTTCCACTTGATTTTAACGTATTGATAAGCACTTAAGTGCGAAACACGTGTCTACGGTTGCATTTCCATTTGAGGGTTATACCCAATAACTTTTCCATTTATATTTCAATATATTGTCCCTCACTATATCCATCTTAATTTATATATATATATATATATATATATATATATATATATATATATATATATACAGGGTGTCCCAACGAAAACTTTCCACACGGATTTACTGGGACATGACAAATTATTTTCTAGGGGGACACATGTCAGTGATGAACTTAGTCACGCAACTTCATCCCCCTGACAGGGGCGGCTACCCCATTGCGAATCATCATAGGGAACTTGGGTCGAGTGATACATCATCTTAAAGCTCTCTTCATTCTCTATCCAAACGTTTATATTTTTTCAAAATCGAATGACTGGTAATTGAGATTAGTGTGGTAATAGGTTTAATTTAAATAATAAATATCGTACCTGGTCTTATCGCAATTCAATTTATTAATTGCTCGAAATGAGCCCCTCCTACCTCCATACAATGATAAAGTCTACTTTCGAAACTATTACGAACGTTTTCCAATACTTCTGGAGTTATTCTGCCGCACTCGTTTACAATTCTACCACGTAGATCCTCTAGTGACTCTGGCGGAGTGGCAAAAACTTTGCTTTTGAGATGCCCCCATAAAAAATAATCCAACGGGTTGAGGTCCGGTGATCTAGCTGGCCACTCAATTGGTCCTCGTCGCCCTATCCAATGATTGGTATATCGTTCATCCAGAAAGTTTCTAACCGCTACTGCATAGTGAGGAGGTGCTCCATCTTGTTGAAAATGGAGGTTGTCTTCCGAATAATCTCCATCGTTTACGATAATATCCGTTATCATGGGATCGATGGCATTCTCAAGAAGATGTAAATACATTTGTCCATTCAAATTATCATCTATAAAAAGTGGTCCAATAATATTTTTGCCAAAAATACCACACCAAACATTCAACTTCTGCGGAGTTTGTGTGTGGACCTCACGTATTAACCTGGGATTGGTATCGCTCCAGTAGCGGCAATTGTGACGATTTACGTTTCCATTAACAAAAAATGTACTCTCGTCTGAAAAACAAATATTGAAGAGCAAATTGGGATTTGTTCTCAGACGCTCAGACATTTCTTCACAAAACTGTTGACGTCTGTCAAAATTGTCTTCGTTCAGTTCATGTACAAGTTTGATTTTGTATGGATGGAATCGATGTGACTTGAGAATTCTCTGAATACTCGATCGCGCTACACCTGAAGCTTCAGCCAAGCTTCGAATACTTTGAGTATGATCCATAGCCACGTGTCCCAAAACCGCTACCTCAACAGCCTCGTTCCTTATCCGACGTTCAGAATGATGTTTCTGGTTTCCCACAGACCCAGTTCTTTCGAATTTATCAATCAACGTTTGAACATAGGTATGAGATGCATTTTTCCCTGGATGCCTTGTATTGAAAATTCTAGCTGCAGCTCTTACGCAAGGGTCAGACGAGCGTGAATTAAACGGACGTCGCGACGCGCGTTATTTTGAACGTGCCGAGGCTGTAATGGTCAGACGATCGCTCAGTTGCAAACGATACACCAACCACCGACATGGATAACGATTTAGATGTTGCCGTATTTTTGAATTTGTCTGTGAAATTAATAAGAAAAAAACGTAACAAAAAACGTAAATGGTGGGTGCATCCTATAAATAGTGCAAGACTTTCACACGGCTGCTTTTATACCCTGTACCCTCTCTTACGACAAGATCCTGTGCGCTTCTTTAATTACTTTCGGATGTCCCAATCTTCGTTTGATGAACTGCTAACTAAAATAAAGGATTCAATAACACTTCAAAACACCAATATGAGATCTGCCATTCCACCTGAAGAAATGTTGGCTTTAAGTTTAAGGTAAGTAAAAGTGTTCTTTATTTTCAAGTGAGGGTATTTTACAAAATTAACTAGGTACCTACTCTTATGAAAAAAGGTTTATTGATAACAATAACATATTTCACCTAATATTAGTAATGTGCAGAATCACCTTCAGGTGAAAAATGCGACAAATATGATCCAGCCGATGAACTGCTGGGTCCTAAGGGGGTCAAGTTATTATCAGGATAGTTTGAGTTTGGGTAACTAGATGCATGTCCGTATTGAAAACTCGGAGGATTCGTGTACCGTATTGTACTGTAAGGACCAGTATTGGCTGTTCTATTATTTTTGAATCGTTGCAATAGTTGTAAAACTTCTATACGGAATTGAATTTTCTCATCGTTTGTGAGGAGCTTTACCGATGGAATGAGTGAAATAAAAAAAGCTCCATCTTCGTCGGGTTCTTTTCTATCGTTTTCTTTTTGTTTCTTCAAAGTACAGTCAATAAATTGGGAAACTTTGTCTTCAATATTAGTACATTTTCTTTTTCTATTGATTTTAGCAGGAATTTGAGACTCCGACGTGGCAGTGCATTCTGAAGAAGTCTCCTTAGCAGTTTCATCATTTTCAGTTGCGTTTAGGATTGGATTGTCATAGTCATGATCATCAGCAGAACCATCATTAGCGTTATCATCTTCTATTGGATCAACTGTACTATCTGTTGGTCGCATTTCACGATTTTTCTTCAAAAACCGAAGCTGTTCTTCGTAAATATAATGCGGTACCCTCTTTCTCGCGGCACCTGACTTCGTTAACACTGTTTGTTTTTTTAAATTCCGTATGAAGCTGTCTCTTACAGATTTCCATTTGGCCGTTACATTTTGCACTGAAAAAAAAACATGCATATTATCATAACTCCTGTCAAACATAAACGAGTAATAAGCAAAGTGATATTTCGTAAATTATCAAATTTTACTGTATTTTTTTGTTCTAGATATCTGGCAAGTGGCTGTAGTTTGAAGGACATACACTATGGTTACAGAGTTGGTCGATCAACTGCAGGTGGTATCATACAATTTGTTTGTCAACAAATATGGATAATACTGAAAAATGAATGCATTCCCAAACCTAACGCAGAAAAATGGAAGCAAATTGCAGATGGTTTTAATCGCAAAGCTAACTTCCCCCACTGCATAGGGGCAGTTGATGGCAAGCACATACGACTGGTAAAACCTCAAGGAAGTGCTACTTTATATTATAATTACAAAAACTACTTTTCCATTAACTTAATGGCAGTAGCTGATGCTAATTACAACTTCATATATGTTGACGTTGGTTCATATGGTAAAGATGCAGACTCCACCATTTTCGAAAAATGCTCATTATGGCAAGGCATAGAAAATAATACCCTTGATATACTGCCTTTAGAACAGATTCCTGGAATTGATATAGCTATGCCGTATGCATTTATAGGTGATGATGCATTCGCGTTATCAAAACATCTTTTAAAACCATATGCAGGAAAATATTTGGCTGTAAATAAAAGAATATTTAATTACAGACTCTCTAGAGCTCGACGTTTTGTCGAATGTACGTTCGGAATATTGAGCAATAAATGGCGTATATTACATAGACCAATCGATGTTAATATAGATTTTGCTACTGATATTGTAAAATGCTGCTGTGTACTTCATAATTTTGTACGTGAACGTGATGGTTTTGAGTTTGAAGACACCTTATCCATTCAAGGCTTGGAAGCAAATTTAAATCAAGATGACAACAACAGGGGTGTCAATAGATCTGTTAATATGTATAGAGAAAAACTTACTACATATTTTGTTAGTGACCATGGTCAACTTCCATGGCAAAATGAGAAAATATAAAGAATAGGGTATGTAATGTAATAAACATTGCAAAATAAATATTTACCTAAAACTTTTTGTTCTGCTTCTTGTTTGGTTGTAAAATCTTCAGTACAAACAGCTTCTGCAACCTCAATCCATGCAGCGTTTTTTCTATTTCTGTCTTTGTATTGTTCATCGGAAGTGTCCCAAAGCACTGGTCGTTTCTGCACTTCTGCTATGAGAAGATCAGTATCCATGCTACAAGTATTAATATTTATTATTTTGTACTACCGACACTCTAGTTCACAAGTGCTTTTGTCAATTTCATGTCTCACCTAATTATTCCGTCACCACAAGACAATGTGTCAAGACCACAGATAATAAGAGTTATTGAAATTACACAGTCAGGCACGATCGCGAATCACAACTACCCAACGCAACAGCAATAGCAATATTGCCAAATTATCTCAATTACATGCGTTTAAAGAAACGCTCGGTCAATTCACCACTGTGTGTGACACTGTCTATTACGTCAAATGCTGCGCTACAACGCATCAAACGGACGATGCAGAAGGGAACGACCGTTGACTACTAGAACGCGCGTCAACATTTATGCGCGTTCTGTGTGTGGCTGTCTCAACGATTTTATGTAGGTTCTAAAACGGACGTATAAACGCGCGTCGCGACGTCCGTTTAATTAACGCTCGTCTGACCCTGGCCTTAGACAATCATCATTTTTGTAGTAAAGTTTCACTAACTCAATTCGTTCTTCTAATGCGTAAACCATTTTCAGGAAGAAACTTAACTCACAGAATACGAATCAAATGATATTTACATAAGAATCATGCGAACTGTGAATTCATTCTGAGAACATACACGCAGGCGAACCATAAAAAAAAGGTATTTTTTGTCTATGAACAAGTCAACAGAACAAAAACTAAGAAATATGGTTTCAGTGCTTCAGTGCCGTGGTCGGTTCACCTCTGTGGAGGAGGTTCCTTTGGACGTTTCGCTCACAATTGGGGTGAGCATCTTCCGCTTGTAATGTTGTATTCGCGAATAGCGACATAAAACTGATACTTGGTTGAAAGATCTTCGCAATTAATAGTCTGGCTACTTACTTTGTTTTGACTAATTTGTTTTCGTTTTTCGTGAGGTGACTGGGTTACCTGACCGGATGGGATGTTGCCATTATCTATCTGTCCACTCATTGAGTCTCAAAATAGTTAATAAATTGAATTTAAATAAGAACAGGTAGGATATTGACTGTTTACATTGAACCTGTCAACAACACTAATTTCAATTACCATTCATTCGATTTTGAAAAAATTATACACGTTGGATAGAGAATAAAGAGAGCATTAAGATGATGTATCACTCGACCCACGTTCCCTATGATGATTCGCAAGGGGGTAGCCGCCCCCGTCCGGGGGATGACTAAATCCATTACTAACATGTGTCTCCCTAGAAATTAAAATCGACCTGTTTTAGCGTTTCCGAAAATAATTTGTCATTTCCTAGTAAATCCGGGTGGAAAGTTTTCGTTGGGACACCCTGTATAACAAAAAGGATAATGCTCAATTTCATAACACTTACTCACCCAAACGTCGAACAGTGGACAGCTGTTTCGAACTGTATGGATCTCTTCAGCACTGTGCAGACAATACGAAATTCTGGAAAAAGTAAAGAAGAATGGTTTTCGTCTTTAAAATATAAAAATACCGGTAATATATAACGACAAAAAAGATAATGCTCTCGATTTCATAACACTTACTCGCCCAAACGTCAAACAGTGGACGAATGTTTCGAACTATATGGATCTCTTCAGCACTATGCAGACACTTCTGAATGAATAAAAATTGTGAAATGTAGAGCATTATATAGTGAATATCTCGCCAACACCAGTTTGCTATCTAATGGTTTTCATGCTCTCATCCCAACAATATTAACTACAGTATACTTAGTTGCCATTTCCTTTACTTCTACCGCTGTCCTAACCTCTATAATGGTAATTGCTTCTTTGATCTTGTCAAATGAAATTCCCATTGCTTCTGTAAAAACTATTTATTCTGATTTTTGTAATGGTTTCTCCTTCCACATCGGTAACATCCTAATTCTATGTTGAAAGCTGTCGGGTTAACAGTATCAAAGAATTTTCTCCCTACCTTTCTTTTTCTTTTCTTTTTCGCTTAATAATTTCTTTTTCACAATTTCATAGGCTAACACATCATGTGATAGATTTTTAATCACAGTAACATGGGAACGTTAATAATAAGTTGCAAATAATTTCCTCTTCAACTTCTACACCTGTTGCTTTCAGTTGCCTGAGTACTTCATCAAATTCCATAATAAATTTTTGTAAGGACTCCCCTTCACTTTCATCGATAGTATTTTTCTTTTTAAGAATAACCGGCCTGTTTTTTTTCATTTTTCTTGTAGTATTTGCCACATTTCAAAAGCGGTATCTTTGTCTCTCATACTTTCAGCTGCGAATCCAAGACACATTGTACAATCAGTAATTTTGCTTTATTATCTTTTGAACAATGTTTAGCTTTGTAATATCAGTCTAATATCATTTGCATTCTGAATTTCCAAGTAAGATAGTTTCTCCATTTATTCCTTCTATAAACAAATCTTAGCTGTGTAGAATATTTAACTAACGTTGAAAAAGAGATGAATAATAATGGAGAACAATTTGTAAACACCATATATTCGGGAACACAAATCAAAGCCACACCAACGCTAAACGAATACTGTCCCTATTCTTCTCGGTCGCCTCACATTCACTCATCTATTGAGTAAACATCTTATTCACCATGAATATGCCCTTGTTCCAGTGATGAGCTCGTCGAAACCATAGGCGTTATAATGATTTCTTCCAGCTGGATTACTTTTTCCCTAAAATTTTTCGTACATACAAGCCGCTGGGCCCATAACTTTTTGATATTTTTATACTTTATTTACCTTCTCTCGTGATACTGCAGATAATTCAATTTATTAAAGTAACCTCCCTAATCTTCCATGGTTTTATTTCAGCAAAAGAATAGACAAAAGTTACAATGGTAACAACATGACCGACATCTTCTTTCCACAGTGTATCTGATATATACGGAACACACATCATCGCTTATAGGCATATTTTAGCGATATACTTGACAATTCATTCATTTAAAGTATATGTCATAATATCGAAAACCCTTTTCTGAGAACAATGATAGCAATTATTATATACTGACTTTTGATTTTCCAATATGTGCAAAGTAATTGTTAATAAACTCTGTGAACTTGCAATACACCATTATTATCCTAATTTTGGAGATAAATCCTGCTGCATATTTTGTGAAAGTAATTCATCTTCTGGCGGAGGTGGCTCTGGATCATTTTTTTTTGCTATACATATGTTGTGCAGCACACCCGTTGCCACAATAATCACAAGTGCTGTATCAAACTCCAAGCGGCAGCCATATGCAATTATTGGAAATCGCATTTTACATATTCCTATTTGCTTCTCAACTATGTTGCCAGTTTTAATATAAGATTCATTATACAGCCTCCTCTCCATACCACGCCAAAGAAACAGCTGGGCACACCTGTCTTCCTCAATAGGTTTTTCTCATGAGACGGCTATTTGTGATTTGATTAATGAACAGTAAAATAGATTTTTTACAAACTCCAAAAATACTTTTGTTTTGAATTTTGGGCTAGCAACTCACTCAAAAAATCAATTACAAGTTTGAAATTTTAAATTTTCTTATTGGTTAGTCGACTGACTCGTCATTACTCGACTTGCCAATAAAAATTTGGTAAACTGGCAACCTTGGTTAAAAACACATCCACATTTTGAACTACTCAGATGAACTACCGATCTGAATAGGTCTGTTCTTTCTCTTACACCATTTTTACACCGTATCACTCTCTGATGCAACATCTTTCCGAGTCCCCATGGACCAAACAGAGAACGCATGTAAAATATGAAGGTTGTTTTTGGTGGATTGATGGAATAGAACGACCAGTGAAGAAAGAAAGGGCTAAATGCTAAATATAACAAAACAAAATGAAAAACGATTAAAGTAGTTATATTTATTCAAAGAATTGATTATTAAGTTTTTTATAAATCATCTTTGTGCATTTTAATTGGTATTCCAAGAAGAACAAACGCATGACAGGAATTAATAGCAGGTGTGAGACTCTTATTTTAGGGTAGTGGATAGGGGCGCTCTCAGAGTGCCCGAATCCAACAACCTCGGGCTTCGCTCGGTAGAGCTCTCACTAAATGGCCCCAGAGACAACGGTTCGGTCTCTCGGGCGCCAGAGTTTTTTATAGTGGTTCACTCCACTCGCCTAGGTAGCAACAGATGGAGATACGGTATTCCAGGCGTCCGTTGTTATGACCAGAATTTAGAGCCTCGAGCTGTTGCGGGCTTTAATCGCACAACTCGTAAGCGGAATACCGGTTGCTTTATTCACTATTAGCTTTGATTCCCTCACACGACGACTCTTCCTGAAATGTAGAAATTGCGGAAAATAATAGCCAAAAATATACCATACAAACTTGTTTATTCGCAGCTGTTCTTCATCGTTATGACAGGTTTTTGTTTCAGTGTAAATTTTTATTCTATTCTAATGAATCAGTTATTCCTGGCCAACTTATCAACAATGTCAATAATAAATAAATATTGTTCAATTTATTTACAAAAGGCAGTTTAGCTAAGCATTCGGACACATCATTAATGTTTACTACAGTTTGACCGTGTTGGTTAGAAAAAGTTACATGTAGTGGTACCAACCCGGAAACTGAAAGTTACTATGTTCTTAAAGGACGGTTTGTTAGGTTCGACGGGGAGCGTTGAAGTACTAGTGGTGACAGTTAGAGTATATTTTAACAACAAAAACAAAGATACACCGGAAGCACCGTCCAAGTGAAACTCGGACGTCCGGAAGGAATGACGGTCGTTATACTAGCAAATTGACATTTTCACAGAACCCGTACGGAAAGCGTTCCCATGGGAAGGATACATCTACACTCTGATAACTGAGATTACGAAGAAGTGTGAATTGAATAATTATTTCTTCACGAATGCCTCTCTCGGAAAAAAAACAAAAATATTGCTTGTATGACAAACAGCGTCGATGTTAGATTTACGAAATTTTTACTTTCGTACTCAAACTAACGACCTGCGAGCCTCGACAACATTATTTCAAGTATTCCCCGCATCAGAGAACTGAAAAGGTTATTTCCACGGATTTTCCGGGGTACACGGTAGGAATTGAATAATTATTTCTTCACGAATGTCTCTCTCGGAAAAACCAAAAATATTGCTTGTATGACAAGCAGCGTCGATGTTAGGTTTACGAAATTTTACTTTCGCACCCAAACTAACGACCTGCGAGCCTCGACAACATTATTTCAAGTATTCCCCGCATCAGAGAACTGAAAAGGTTATTTCCACGGATTTTCCGGGGTACACGGTAGGAATTGAATAATTATTTCTTCACGAATGTCTCTCTCGGAAAAACCAAAAATATTGCTTGTATGACAAGCAGCGTCGATGTTAGGTTTACGAAATTTTACTTTCGCACCCAAACTAACGACCTGCGAGCCTCGACAACATTATTTCAAGTATTCCCCGCATCAGAGAACTGAAAAGGTTATTTCCACGGATTTTCCGGGGTACACGGTAGGAATTGAATAATTATTTCTTCACGAATGTCTCTCTCGGAAAAACCAAAAATATTGCTTGTATGACAAGCAGCGTCGATGTTAGATTTACGAAATTTTACTTTCGCACCCAAACTAACGACCTGCGAGCCTCGACAACATTATTTCAAGTATTCCCCGCATCAGAGAACTGAAAAGGTTATTTCCACGGATTTTCCGGGGTACACGGTAGGAATTGAATAATTATTTCTTCACGAATGTCTCTCTCGGAAAAACCAAAAATATTGCTTGTATGACAAGCAGCGTCGATGTTAGATTTACGAAATTTTACTTTCGCACCCAAACTAACGACCTGCGAGCCTCGACAACATTATTTCAAGTATTCCCCGCATCAGAGAACGGAAAAGGTTTGTTTCCATGCAATTGTACTCCGCGGAATTTGGGAGAATCCGAACGTTCTTCAAAAATGACTGTCACTCGTATGAAGGCACTGGCTAACTGATCGGCGATGTGAAATTGTGGAAAATGGAAGTTATTTTTGATCAGGAAAAATTCAAGAAACGGTATACTAATGCGGCAGGTTTGATTTTAACACTTACAAAAAATGGAATCGAGACTAAACTTAACAGAAAAAAAAAAAAACTTACGAAATGTCAAATAAAGGCTAAAACAGTATTTAGCAAAGTTACGTTTTCGTAAATTTAGGAACGGCTTTCAGGTCTACTTGACACGTTCTGAGAAAACTGATTAGTTCAAATTGTCACTCACGGAAGAACAAAGAAATGAATAAGGGAAATCACTTCTACAGAATAAATCGGTACTTACTGGATAGTTTTCGACTGTGGACTGGCAAACAAACTAGTTTGAACGAACGGAGTTTATTGTTGAATACTTTCAACGGTTAGCAAGAATGAATTTCGAAGCACTGGATAAGAATTATCAGGATTAGGAATCAGAATCACAATCAGCATAATAAAAAAAAAAAAAAAATGATCCTCGAAATGAGCTGGGGCTGGTATATATGTATTCCAGATTTCGACAAGAAACGTCACAAGAAACTTAACAAGAAACGGTCTCTATCCCCACCCGAATGGAGTAAGAAATGGGAATTTGAAGATAATACGAACGCTTGTTTTTCTAGGATTGGTACCAAGGCCAGGTTTTTTCCAGCTGAATTTCAAAGTATTTTCTTTATTAGTGGAAAATGTTGAATTTTTCCAACGGATTCGGATTCAGTAAAAATCGCAGATACTTTCTAACGTTTTAAATTTGATGAAACATGTGTCTAAATGCCCTAACAATGCAAATGAAGTTATAGGGTGATTTTCACCCTCAGCTGGGTAATGAGAAGTTAGTTACAAAATCTAGTTAGCAATATATTATTCCTGAATACTTCTAGCTAGGCAGATTACATGATTCTACCAGCAAGTAAGGGGTTGGAGAAAGTATCGAAGCATCTTCATTATTATTTCTCAAAAACCTTTTTCCAGCCAATTAAATCGGTACAGCTGTTTATTAATCAAAAGTACCATTGTTGGTGATCAAGCAGAGGTTGTTATATTATAAATGGGGTAGGGGGTAAGCTCCATAGTTCAGGTAGAACTAGCTAAACCCTGGTACGAAGAAACGTACCCCCAGTACTTTATGCAATGAACCAAGGTGGCAAACCCTTTGACAATCGTATGGTTATGAGTCAAAACAACTATACAGGGTGTATCTAGTTTAGGCCTGCCTATTCTCTGGATAGGTTATACCTTTCGGTGATCAAACACAAAGGTACGTACTTATGGCATAAATCATACTGTACTCGACTGGCTCGGTATTTAATAATTATTAAAACAGGTCTAACGGATACAAGGTGAACTTATTATACTGAACTTTATGAAAATAGACTTGATTATAGCTGAAAAAGCTCTAGTAACGGAGCCTCAAAAATATGCTTCGTTACATCCCCCTCTTACTTGCGGTAAAAAAAAAATTGAAACATCGTGAAAAATTTTTTTTTTTTTTTTTTAGACAAAATTCAACAATAAAATACCCTTGTTACTGAAGTCTTCTTCCATATCTTCTTCCTGGTGACGGGCGGGAGTTCAGCTTACTGGTCGTTCTGTTTCGTCTCAATGGTGTGCCTTCTTACGGCACAGGCAACGGCAGGTGGATGTTCCTGGGTTCCTAGTGGTGGTTCTAGTTCGTGAAGTCGATCGTTTGGTTGACGGTCGTGGTGCGGGGATCGGAGGTTCGGCTAGGCGAGTCCGGATGATCGGGGTGATATGACAGGTGCAGTCTTTGGAGAGGACACCGAACAGGCCGCATCGGGAGCAGAAAACCTTAGAGGGTTTCTGGCATGTGGAACGCTGGTGACCGGGATATCCACATCTCCAGCACAGGTCGCGTTCTACTGGTAGGTAGATAGAACTGTTACTCCCCATTGGAGAAATATTAGGTCTGGTTGAGGACACAATTGTCGAGCTGGCGGGACGGCGTGAGCGACGTCGGAAAGAGTCGTCATCGACGACGGTCGAAGTAGGCAGGCAAACAGGAGTCCCGGGCATTTGGATCGAATGCCAACCTGGATCTCCCATGAGGTCTGATGCGGTCTGGGTGGAAATGGATCGAGTATAATCAGTAGGCGGGTCTAGCCAGAAGTAGCTGTTGCTGGCAAATGGATCGTCTTCATTCGTCTGAGTGTACCGGTCGACTCTCCCGGACGGTGAGGCCTGGCAAGAGGATTCCTGGGTCATGGCTACGTCGGGATTGGGAGTGTCTGTTTCCATTCCAATTTGTTGTTGGCTGGGATTGTCTAATACTCGAGAGCTTGGTACTTCCCACTCCGGAACCATCGTAGCATCCTGTACATCTGGGCTAGTTGGGGTAGTACGTGGGGGAATTTTTCGGAGGAGCCAATCCCAATAGCAGGGGGTCTCTTCATCGGTAGAGTCTCCGGGTAACGGTGAGGTAGACAGGTCCAGCTCGGAGATTATCTCGGATCCGGGTGTGATGGTAACTACCATCATGGAATCGGCCCGATCCGGGACGAATCCCGTGGTAGGTGGGTTGTCTAGTGGTCCTGGAACGACGGCCTGAGTGTTTGACGGCGGAGGAGTGATTCCATCCCCATCGGATGCGGCTTTCGGACTGTCGTCCATTTCGGGCAATGGATCTGTCCGCGCGCCGGTCAACGGAAAGGTGTCGGAACCCCAATCAGAGTCGGAATCCATGGCTGTATGTAAAGGAAATACATTCATTAGTTAGTTACCGGATAAAGTGGCGTTCGTTTTACTCACAAATGGTGACGGTCGGTAAAGAAAACAACAGAGGAAAGGGAGAGGGAGAGGGAGGAATGGTTTTCTTTAGTGCCCGGACGTGTCGGGAGAAAGGGTTACCCAGACCCTTTTCTTGGTACCCTGGAACAGCGGGATCCGGACGCGACGGTTCGTTGGGACGTAAGACGGCCGAAGCTGTTCCAGCGCCGCTCTGAATTCTGGTGTCCAATCCTTCCTCGCCCGGAACGTTGGAAAGGTTTGTTCCACCCACTGTCGTACCTGCTGGACATCACCGTGGACGTTCTTCTCGGGAAGTGACGGTCCTGGAGCAAGTGCACAAATTCCTGCCACAGTGACGTCGGCACGGGCGACAGGGGAGGAAACTAAGACGGTGGCTGAGGACGTCGGGACGGATTCAGAGAGTATCGGTGGAGTAGGCGAGGTCAAATCAATGACGGGAAAGCTGTAGCATGGCGGAGGGGGAGCGACAACGTAAATCAGAGGAGGGCGAACGATATAACGGAAGGGCGGAGGGCCGATGGCGGCAGGTGCAACCGATCTATGAGGAGACGGGGATGCCGTTAAATCTATGGTCTCGGTTGGTGGGGCTGCATCAACTGGAACGGGCGGAAAAGTGGGGGTGAGCGGGAGCCCGTCCCACTGCCATAGTGGCGAGAGGGTTGACAGGGGAAAATCGAAGGGGTCAGAAAACGTTGGGTTTGTTGCCGTAACTGGAATGGGTTCAGGAGTCTTAGGAGTGGGGGGAGCTTGACGAACCGGGGAGGATAAGTCCTCCAGCAGCTTAAGGAGCTCCCGTTCGGGGGTTGACGGTTCGGCGGAACGATTCATCGTGACTGTAAATAAGTAAGTCAAAACTACAGAATAAGGCTACGGTGTATCTGCTGGGTTGAAGGGTTTTAAATCTTTAACATGAACTCGATTTATACGTTTACCGGTACTGCTTTTTAAATCGTACACCACGGGACTATGGACTTTAATGACGGTATAGGGCCCGGAATATTTTGGAGCTAACTTGGCAGCATGCCCCTTGATACCAGATGACAGGTTATGTTCTTTTTTCATCACTAGGTCTCCGAGATGGCATCGCCAATCTCGGCGGCGAAGATTATAGTACCGACTTTGAACGGTGAAGGCTCGAGCTAGCTTTATTTTTACTATCTCAAAGACTTCTTTGAGTTTTTCCATGTGTTTAACCCAATGTGCCGGTTTTTCAGGATTTTCGGGATCAGGAGGAATCGGAGGACGGTGTAGCGCTTTTGGGGGTTCCATTTCTCGCCCAAAAACCAGGAAGGACGGGCTAAACCCCGTAGAATCGTGTCGAGCAGTATTCAGAGCAAACTGTAGTTCTGGCAGATACTGGTCCCACTTACGATGATCGTTCTCGCAATACTGGGAAATCAAGACTTTCAAGGTTTTATTAGCTCGTTCCACTGGGTTGGCCTGCGGAGTGTATGGCGGTGTGAAACGGTGTTGTATACCTAGCTCTTGAACGAGGTCAGCGAATACTTTGCCGGTATACTGAGCTCCATTGTCACTGATTACGGTGTGTGGGCGGCCGTACCGTAAGACAATATCCTCATAGAAAGCTTGGGATACGGCTCTAGCAGTGGCTTTGCGAAGGGGTCGGACTTGTACCCATTTGGTAAATCGGTCTTGGAAGACACACAGGTACGAGTTTCCCTTACTCGATCGGGGTAGCGGTCCTACCAAATCGGTAGATACGGTACTCCACGGTTGGATGTTGACAGACGGTTGCATTTTCCCTGGCGGTTGCTGTTGGGAGACCTTGTATTGTTGACAAACCAAACACCCTCGAACGTACTTGGCAATGTCTCGGAACATTCCTGGCCAATAATAGCGTTGAGTAATTCGAGCGGTGGTTTTGGCTATCCCCATGTGTCCTGCGGTAACGGTATCGTGACTTTCCTGCAACACGTGCAGACGGCGATGTTTCGGAACACATAGTTTCCAAGGGTCTCTCAAGTCGGTTTCAGAAAGGTCGTGAGCATCCCAGAAATGTCTAAACAGGCGTCCCTCTCGGATCGAGTAGTCAGGGGCCGCCTCCGGATTCTGGAAAACTTCCGACATTTTCTTTTTGTACCAGGTGCATTGCAGGTCTTCGTCTTCTGCTAGTATACAGGCGGTTTCTGTGGTTAGACCATCCTTCTCAAGTGGTTGTCGAGAAAGGGCATCTGCTACCTTGTTCAGTGCGCCTTTCCTGTACTTGACTTCAAAATCGAACTGTTGAAGATACATAGCCCAGCGAGCTATTCTTCCGGACGGCGTTTTGATAGTCTGTACCCACTTTAGCGAAATGTGATCGGTTTGTACCACAAAATGATAACCTTCTAGATAGGGTCTCATTTTTTCTATGCCCCATACTACAGCAAGACACTCCTTTTCCGTCACGGAGTAGTTCTTTTCGGGCGGAGACAAGGTTCTACTGGCGTAGGCAACCACGTGTTCCTTTCCCTCTATGATCTGAGTTAGGGCTATGCCTAGGCCCAGCTCCGATGCGTCGGTTTGCAAAACAAACTCTCGAGTGAAATCAGGACATGTCAATACCGGTGCTTTGGTCAGACAGTCTTTGAGAAGATTAAAAGCATCTTCTTGATCCTTCTCCCACTTCCATCGTTGGGCTTTCCTCAGTAGTTTGGTTAGCGGAGCAACAACTCGAGAAAAGTTAGGAATGAACCGGCGGTACCAGGAAGTCATTCCCAAAAATTGTCGAAGCTGTTTCAACGTTCGTGGGGCGGGCCATTGAACGATAGATTCAATTTTGTCCGGATCGGTTCTAATACCTTCCGGAGTAACTAAATGTCCTAAATATTTTAACGTTCGGAGACAAAACTTACACTTTTCTGGATTTAGCTTCAGGTTAGTTTCCTGAAGACGGCGAAAAACTTTACGGAGATTTTCCAAATGTTCGTCAAAAGTTTTCCCCAGAACGATGATATCATCCAGATATGCAAAAGCAAATGGTTCCATATCGGGGCCGATTATGGTATCCATGAGCCTTTGGAAAGTGGCGGGGGCGGAGTGAAGGCCGAACGGCATAACGGTAAACTGAAATAAGCCACGCCCAGGAACAGTGAACGCAGTAACTGGTTTACTATCAGGCGACAGCGGAATCTGCCAATATCCTTGCCGGAGATCTAGGCTAGAAATATACTTGGCTTCCCTCAGCTTATCCAGTATGGCGTTGATAAAAGGGAGGGGGTATGCATCTTTTTCGGAGACGTCATTAACTTTTTGAAAATCAATACAAAAGCGTGGCTTTCCATCTTTCTTTTTAACAATGACCACCGGCGAACTCCACGGACTACTAGATGGTTCGATAACCCCTTCGGTCAACATTTTATCAACTTCTTCGTTGATAATCGCTTGCATCTTGGGGTTTTGGGGGCGGTACCTTTGTTTGATCGGTTCGGTAGTCTTTAGGCGTATGTGATGTTGTACGCACGAAGTCGGTCCATGTTTGCTTTCAAAGAAGGGTAATTCTTCATCCAAGAACTGACTCAACCTTGTCCGTTGCCAGGTAGTAAGGTCTTGTTGTTCTATGTTTACGGTAGGTGGTAATTTTTCCTCGGAAGTCGAGGGTATCTGTTGGATTGTCGATATCTCTTCCTGCTTTATATGCGAAGAGACTCTCCGATTATTGAGATAGACAGATCCATTTGTCAGGTCGAGGGAAAATCCATGTGTTCCCAGGATATCCATCCCTAAGACAATATCTGTAATGAGTCGTGGCATAACCAACAACTCACAGGTAAGCTTCTCCCGCCCGATGGTCAGGACTGGGAGATAAGAGCTGCTTATTCTACACAGGGTCCCATCGGCCTGACGGATCTGGCAGACGGCGTGCGAACGCGGCTTTATTTTATTACTAACACAACAAGCTTCCACTGCCTCGCTGGCAAAGGACCTTGTTGCTCCGGTATCTACCAAGGCGGTGAAGTTGGTGTCGGCTATACGGACCTGGATAAAGGGTCGGTTTTCTCCTGAATGGTAAGCTGGGTCAACAGGGGTCATTTTTACAAGGTGATCGGTTTCCGGGGTGTCGGTTACGTAGAGCCCGAGGGTCCCGGATCCAGTCGAGCTCTTTGGAAGTTTTCCTGGGGTCTACAGGTGCAATCTCTGGATAGAATACCATGTCGGCCACAACGGGAACAAAATAGCTTGGGGGGGTTACGGCACGCAGTTCGCATGTGACCGGTTTCTCCACACCTCCAGCACACTTGTCCAGAACTGTTATGGGACTCCTGTCGATAGTTGGCAGTGGTATGTCTGGACGGTGGAGGTTGTTGAGTAAGCGGCGAATGCTGGGGCGGTTGCCGGGGGGTTGGTTGAGGTATCGGTGGGGCGACTCGTGTTGCGGGACTAAATACCGTTCGGGAAGCGGGTACCGTGGTTGGCCTCACTGGTTTACATATTCCATAGTAGGAATTTTTCATTTCCTCTCTTATTCTCTCGAATTCTAATATTCTAGAAATAAGGGAGGGGGTATCATGAAAATCAGCTTCTCGGATGTATTGTCGGTAATCCGGCAATAAATTCCGGTATAATCTAGACGTCCCTTGGTCTGGTGTTAAACATCCAAGTCGCCGGATAAGGGTTTGCATATCGACGACATATTCTAGCGCCGGTTCGTCAGGGGATTGAACTCTTTTGTTGAGCTCCATCTCCAGCTCTTCTCTATGATGGATCGGATAGAAAGCTTTTCTAAATATTCCTTCAAAAGTTTCCCACGAATGCCAGTACACCTTATTGTTGCGGAACCACAGTAGGGCTCTACCCTCCAGCAAAGTGGGTAAGGCATCTAACATACGGTTCCCGGAAATGTTTTCGGAGATGCCAATCTCCTCTAGCCTTTCCAAAAAAGCTATGGGGTCCTGGCTACCATCGAATTTCACATTCCAACGGTGGGTGTTGAGAGCCGGTTGATAGGGTGGATTGCCGTAGGTTGGCGCGGGTTGAGGGGGTGGTTGGGCGGCTGGTAGTCGGGTTTGTTGCCGTCCAGTTCCATATGGACCAGACGGGGTGGGTCTACCTATTTCTGCCGGGGTAGGCCACTCTGATATGCCGGGTTTATTCAGGGTAGCAGTGGTAAAAGAACGGGGGCCGGTGGCGGGGTTGGGATCCCTAGCAGGGAGATTAAACTCCCTAGGGGGGTTATATTCAATGAACGGTAAGGTGGTGTTTCTATTCTGGCTGGGGTAGTATTCCCAAGAACGGGATTGAGACGCGTTTGGGTATGACTTCGGTATGGCTCCTTGTTCCCTAACAGAGCGGAAGTTAGGGAGGGGAGGTAAATCATAGGAATCTCCAACTCCTGTGAGTAGGGGACTTCCACCGTACCTTTTGGCTTTGGGGCGTTCCACCAACAACCATACCAAACGCTTCCTCAGTTCGGCCACAGTGCCCTCGGAGTCAACCTGTAGTTCGGTGGCTAATTCCACCAACTCAGGTTTCCGTAGGCGATAGATCCAACCAGATTTTACCTCAGGAGGAACAGAAAGTCCATCACTTTCTTCTTCCCTTTCACCGTCAGTATTACTAGCAGGTTTATCTGGTTTATCCTCTTTATTTATCGGAGGTTTACTTTCTCCGGAAGCCCCTTGGTCCTCCAAGTTCAGAGATAAAGTTATATCTTTATCATCAACCATCTTTATTCTGGAAAGTGAATATCTCGTGGACAAGAGCTTGAACACTATGTAGCACAATACTAGACAGTATAGTATCATGTCGAAGCAGGGTTGGGGAATGAATACGGATATCTCAAAATTATTAAATATTTTTCAGTGTACACGCGTAAAACAGGCCTTATTTTCAGTCAATCCTTCCAGTACACCAAGCCACACCAGGACGGCTCCGGCGTAACAGGTAGAATGGAATAATAAAAAAAAAACAATTTGAAGCACTCCGGTATAAATCAGTCAAAAACAAAATCAAGGAAAATAAAATTGTTCAGGAAAATATCTTACCTTCGAGTAACTCATACAGATTCTACATCATAGTCACAGTGAAAGGCAAAATAAAAATAAAATAAAGAAAGCAGATGACTGTACACAGGTAGTGTATTTTCTACTATCTGGTTACCTACTAAATTGTGCTACCAAATTTTAAGACTTACTTCGGGAGCGGCACAGCTTGCATAAAGTTAATCTTTACTATATATACTGGTTTGCCAAAAGAAAATTTTCTGTAAGTTAAATTAATATTATTTACACCTATATCTATTGACTTAAAAAAAAACTGTTTGAAAACCAAACCACTATTTTATACCCCTGTATCTATTCGTTTTCTAAAACGAAAATTGATTACAAGTTAAACCACTATTATATACACCTATACTTATTGACTTCCAAAAAGAAAACTGTTTGAAAACCAAATGAAAGTAGCAAACTTTCAAGTTTGTATTCTAAAATAAAAACAAATAATTTACTTCATAAATAACTATATGTATTTACAGGCTGTGCCTCTCACTGCTCCAGAAAAAAAAAATTTGAAACAACTAGTCATCACCTGTATGCTCTCAAATTCCGCATCGGTACAACCAGTAAAAAAAAAATATTATAGTATGCACACAGTTTACCCTCGGTATATGCTGTTCTGATATACAACTACCCATAGGAAATTTTGAAAAATAAATCAAAAGTAGAAAATCTTTTCTATCAGCCTTTCAGTAACACCATATAATAATTCCAGACATAATGTAATAATAAAACACTGTTAACACATTTTATTTGAAAATGGAAAATATTCGGAAACGAGAATATTCAAGGATAAATCATAAGTGGTTTAATTCTGCTTTCGGTAAAGGTTTCTTTTCAGCTTGTCACTGAAAAACGGTGTAGGAAAATATTTTACAATTCGAAACAACACTCGGTTGGCTATAGAGAACACTTTTTACACAAAATCTGCAGCGCTTCGGATAAAAATCTCAACAACTTCTGCTTTTATATCGGACCGTTCTAATAAAACCAGCAGCAAAGTGAAACGCACAGGTAAGACACTTCCAGCCTTATGTTTGATCAGAACATAAACCCGAGACTGTCAACTCTGAATGCATTCACACAACGTACCTGTCTTCTTAGACGATACAAACGAGAACACAACACTTTCGCAGAAATGTCAGATAAAATACCCACTTGTTGGAAATATGAATTGCTGGCTAATCAGGATGATTTTGGCAATTTCAATTCAGGGGTACACCGTGCGGAAAATCAAAGCTATTCAGTATTTTACTTGTCGGGAAACTTCCACTAGTTTCAGACTAACGGTAAGTCACTGTTCACACAGAAAGGTATCGAACAAGGCTCTTCAGTTCAGGGCTCCACTTATAGGGCTGAATATCTGGTACCAAACTTGTGATGCTGTCCTGTTCCTGATCCTGTTTTGTTCTAACGGTGTGTCCTAGTAAAAACACAAAAGTTTCTATTCGGGTGTGCCACTTGTAGGGCTGAATGTTAGGGGCCAAGTGCTATCTGTTCCAACGATGGATCCTATTCGAAACAATATTGTCCCTGCTGGGGTACGTCACTTGTGAAGCCCTCAACTTTGTGACACTGTCTGTCCTAACGGCAGGTCAAAACAATAAAGTCCCTGCTCGGGTACGCCACTTGTGAGACTCTTATTTTAGGGTAGTGGATAGGGGCGCTCTCAGAGTGCCCGAATCCAACAACCTCGGGCTTCGCTCGGTAGAGCTCTCACTAAATGGCCCCAGAGACAACGGTTCGGTCTCTCGGGCGCCAGAGTTTTTTATAGTGGTTCACTCCACTCGCCTAGGTAGCAACAGATGGAGATACGGTATTCCAGGCGTCCGTTGTTATGACCAGAATTTAGAGCCTCGAGCTGTTGCGGGCTTTAATCGCACAACTCGTAAGCGGAATACCGGTTGCTTTATTCACTATTAGCTTTGATTCCCTCACACGACGACTCTTCCTGAAATGTAGAAATTGCGGAAAATAATAGCCAAAAATATACCATACAAACTTGTTTATTCGCAGCTGTTCTTCATCGTTATGACAGGTTTTTGTTTCAGTGTAAATTTTTATTCTATTCTAATGAATCAGTTATTCCTGGCCAACTTATCAACAATGTCAATAATAAATAAATATTGTTCAATTTATTTACAAAAGGCAGTTTAGCTAAGCATTCGGACACATCATTAATGTTTACTACAGTTTGACCGTGTTGGTTAGAAAAAGTTACATGTAGTGGTACCAACCCGGAAACTGAAAGTTACTATGTTCTTAAAGGACGGTTTGTTAGGTTCGACGGGGAGCGTTGAAGTACTAGTGGTGACAGTTAGAGTATATTTTAACAACAAAAACAAAGATACACCGGAAGCACCGTCCAAGTGAAACTCGGACGTCCGGAAGGAATGACGGTCGTTATACTAGCAAATTGACATTTTCACAGAACCCGTACGGAAAGCGTTCCCATGGGAAGGATACATCTACACTCTGATAACTGAGATTACGAAGAAGTGTGAATTGAATAATTATTTCTTCACGAATGCCTCTCTCGGAAAAAAACCAAAAATATTGCTTGTATGACAAACAGCGTCGATGTTAGATTTACGAAATTTTTACTTTCGTACTCAAACTAACGACCTGCGAGCCTCGACAACATTATTTCAAGTATTCCCCGCATCAGAGAACTGAAAAGGTTATTTCCACGGATTTTCCGGGGTACACGGTAGGAATTGAATAATTATTTCTTCACGAATGTCTCTCTCGGAAAAACCAAAAATATTGCTTGTATGACAAGCAGCGTCGATGTTAGGTTTACGAAATTTTACTTTCGCACCCAAACTAACGACCTGCGAGCCTCGACAACATTATTTCAAGTATTCCCCGCATCAGAGAACTGAAAAGGTTATTTCCACGGATTTTCCGGGGTACACGGTAGGAATTGAATAATTATTTCTTCACGAATGTCTCTCTCGGAAAAACCAAAAATATTGCTTGTATGACAAGCAGCGTCGATGTTAGGTTTACGAAATTTTACTTTCGCACCCAAACTAACGACCTGCGAGCCTCGACAACATTATTTCAAGTATTCCCCGCATCAGAGAACTGAAAAGGTTATTTCCACGGATTTTCCGGGGTACACGGTAGGAATTGAATAATTATTTCTTCACGAATGTCTCTCTCGGAAAAACCAAAAATATTGCTTGTATGACAAGCAGCGTCGATGTTAGATTTACGAAATTTTACTTTCGCACCCAAACTAACGACCTGCGAGCCTCGACAACATTATTTCAAGTATTCCCCGCATCAGAGAACTGAAAAGGTTATTTCCACGGATTTTCCGGGGTACACGGTAGGAATTGAATAATTATTTCTTCACGAATGTCTCTCTCGGAAAAACCAAAAATATTGCTTGTATGACAAGCAGCGTCGATGTTAGATTTACGAAATTTTACTTTCGCACCCAAACTAACGACCTGCGAGCCTCGACAACATTATTTCAAGTATTCCCCGCATCAGAGAACGGAAAAGGTTTGTTTCCATGCAATTGTACTCCGCGGAATTTGGGAGAATCCGAACGTTCTTCAAAAATGACTGTCACTCGTATGAAGGCACTGGCTAACTGATCGGCGATGTGAAATTGTGGAAAATGGAAGTTATTTTTGATCAGGAAAAATTCAAGAAACGGTATACTAATGCGGCAGGTTTGATTTTAACACTTACAAAAAATGGAATCGAGACTAAACTTAACAGAAAAAAAAAAAAACTTACGAAATGTCAAATAAAGGCTAAAACAGTATTTAGCAAAGTTACGTTTTCGTAAATTTAGGAACGGCTTTCAGGTCTACTTGACACGTTCTGAGAAAACTGATTAGTTCAAATTGTCACTCACGGAAGAACAAAGAAATGAATAAGGGAAATCACTTCTACAGAATAAATCGGTACTTACTGGATAGTTTTCGACTGTGGACTGGCAAACAAACTAGTTTGAACGAACGGAGTTTGTTGAATACTTTCAACGGTTAGCAAGAATGAATTTCGAAGCACTGGATAAGAATTATCAGGATTAGGAATCAGAATCACAATCAGCATAATAAAAAAAAAAAAAAAATGATCCTCGAAATGAGCTGGGGCTGGTATATATGTATTCCAGATTTCGACAAGAAACGTCACAAGAAACTTAACAAGAAACGGTCTCTATCCCCACCCGAATGGAGTAAGAAATGGGAATTTGAAGATAATACGAACGCTTGTTTTTCTAGGATTGGTACCAAGGCCAGGTTTTTTCCAGCTGAATTTCAAAGTATTTTCTTTATTAGTGGAAAATGTTGAATTTTTCCAACGGATTCGGATTCAGTAAAAATCGCAGATACTTTCTAACGTTTTAAATTTGATGAAACATGTGTCTAAATGCCCTAACAATGCAAATGAAGTTATAGGGTGATTTTCACCCTCAGCTGGGTAATGAGAAGTTAGTTACAAAATCTAGTTAGCAATATATTATTCCTGAATACTTCTAGCTAGGCAGATTACATGATTCTACCAGCAAGTAAGGGGTTGGAGAAAGTATCGAAGCATCTTCATTATTATTTCTCAAAAACCTTTTTCCAGCCAATTAAATCGGTACAGCTGTTTATTAATCAAAAGTACCATTGTTGGTGATCAAGCAGAGGTTGTTATATTATAAATGGGGTAGGGGGTAAGCTCCATAGTTCAGGTAGAACTAGCTAAACCCTGGTACGAAGAAACGTACCCCCAGTACTTTATGCAATGAACCAAGGTGGCAAACCCTTTGACAATCGTATGGTTATGAGTCAAAACAACTATACAGGGTGTATCTAGTTTAGGCCTGCCTATTCTCTGGATAGGTTATACCTTTCGGTGATCAAACACAAAGGTACGTACTTATGGCATAAATCATACTGTACTCGACTGGCTCGGTATTTAATAATTATTAAAACAGGTCTAACGGATACAAGGTGAACTTATTATACTGAACTTTATGAAAATAGACTTGATTATAGCTGAAAAAGCTCTAGTAACGGAGCCTCAAAAATATGCTTCGTTACACAGGTAAGTGCTATATACCTAATTTAAAGGTAGTCATAAACATCTAAAGTTTTCTCAATATTTCAGGTAGATTTTAGTATTCTGTAAATCAATTGTTGTGGAGTGAAAATTAATTTTTCCAAATGAAGCACTGTTTTATGCCTAATTGTGAAAATAGTGACGAGAACACTAACAAATAACAATAACAAATTGCATTATCTCCATAGGATTCTTTGGCAGCACTGATATAACATAGATGAATTGAGTTAGAATAAAAAGAAGTAAGTAAGTACCATACTAACTTTTTGGTTTTTTCATGACGTACTTCAGCACTTATGAATTTCATATTATTTGAAAAAAAGTCATGGACCATTTCGCTTATTACTTCAGGTAGATTATTAGAATCTGCTTTCTCAAAGCCCAGAGTCAATCTATTAGACATTTTGATTGACCTCAATTTCCAAGTCAAACAATATAGAATACAAATTCAACACACCACAGAAACACAATGTTTTTCTTATAAATAAACAACGTTATATTATCTCATAAATTATAGTAGTTAAAAAGTCTCATCTCATTTTGCTGTCAACGTCAATGCTGTACCAAGGTTGCCATTTAAAAGGAAAACTTTCAAGTTTGCATTATTTGAGTTTCGCGCCCAAAAAATTAAAATATTGTTTTTTTGGCGAAAAGAGAAAGAACAAAATTTTTGATGGAACATTTCCGAAATATCTCCTCCAAAAGCAAATCTATATTGTGTGAATCGACTTAACACTGATATCAAAGATGGTACATAATTTGGACCTGGATAAAGAAAATCATTCAGACTAAATCCCTGAGATGTTGCTGCAGCGTCAAAAACCATTCTGATTTTTCCAGGTTTGCAAATGTTCCAAGTTTTTTTTTGTTGTTCGGTATTTATGATGGAAGCAACTTCTTTGCGCAACCTTTTCGGATATATTCATTGATTTTGGCGGAGTACTTTTCAGCACATTTTGGGTCATTACCCATTTCACGTTCCATGCAGTGTAACCTCTTCAAAGTATCAGCTTTGCTGTGTGGTATCCATTTTCCATAGGTGGCCAACTTCATGATGATATCCAACTTTCTTCAGATTCTCCATTCTTCTTCTTCAGATTCTCCATGATTTCCACAGCTCTCTTATCTTGCATCGATGTGATGATGTGATTTTAACACCAAATAATTCTAGACAAAAACTATCTTGACTAGTTGATGCAGTTCTTCATCTCCTACGTGACGGCAGCAAAGACTAATATGAGTAAGGAAGATCTCTGAGTTGATAACAGCAATGGGCCCGTGGATTGTCCATCCTATAAGATCATAATTGGACCGCTTTTTGCAGAAAGGAACCAAACCCATTCTAGTCATAACTGAGAAAATAGGCGTTGAAGTTTGAGTTGAAAACTAAAATTCCAAATTGCCCTGATGTCAGTCAGTATCATACATGTGTTCTTAGATGATGCTTATGCAGTAAACAAAAGCATAATAATTTAAATTTGGCTGTATTTTGATGAAATGATGATGTTTTTGTGGGTTGGTTTTATTCTGCAAGTGTAAGTAAAGGAACATTATGAAATTTAGAGTAATGCATATTTTAGCTTAATCACATTATACATGAACTAGTGAGAATTAACGGACATACAAACAAAAGCTACTTAGACCACTTTTTCCTCGTCTATTCAAAATTAATTGTTTCACTGAAACTATCCATATCATCATTTATAGATTTATTGCCCCGAAGTGCTTTACAGAAAGATCGGCAGTCATCTGCAATCAAATGCATTACTGACAGCAAATCTTTTAATTTTGGTAAGAAAACAGCTTATTCAGTTGGCCAAAGTCGTACTTATCAATGACTTTGTGCTTGGCTAGGTTCCTTTCTGCAAGAATCGGTCCAATTGCGATCACCCATAGATTGGGTGGAAATGCAGAAAGGAACCAACCCACTTGGATCTATTCTGTAAAAGTCAACATCTGCTTGTGAACAAATGTGGGTTGGTCCTTTACTCAATAGATGGCATTATATGTTTACTTTGTGGGATGGTTTTTTTCTGCCTAGCAGATTTAAGCATGTATCACTTTTACCAGAATATGTTGGTTGGTCCCTTTCTGCAAAAAGCGGTCCAATTGTCTTGTCCAATTGTCTTGTCCTATCAATCAGGTTTAGTGAATTCAATAGACTCCAAAATTTCATAGTCTAGATGGAAATCTAGATCAGAACCATTTACTCGCTGTTCTGGCAATCTAAGGTTTTTTACAGTTCTCACTTACTTAAGTTTGAAGGATATAGGGATATTTTTATCAGCAGAGACATCTAAAGAAACCTTTTGAGATTTATCTTCATAGTGTGTGATTTCATTTGTCCACTGAAAGCGAAGTGGCACAATAGGACCAGGAAGTTGAAGATTTGTAGCCAAATCTTCATCAATCATTCTGCATGTGGATCTTCTTCAAACAGAGCATATGTTTTGACTTTTTATGCATTATCAGTTTTTGTTGTAGAGTTCCGTAGGGGTAACAAAAAAATCTATATAAGTAAATGGTGGCAGACATCGCAAAATATTTTTCAATTTTAAATTGAATATAAATCTATATTCTATACGGCAACACTTTTCAATTAAATGATTTTAATGTCATTAACATTTCTGCATACCCACTAAATACTATTTGGAAATCATCTTTTTTTCTTACTCATTAGGTTTCCGCATCGCGTTTTGCTTATACCAAAATACTGGCCCTGGGCCTGTAAATGGTCAATCAGATGCTTGTCTTGCAATTTGGTCCTCTTTTGCATTCTATTCTCTTATATCCAGGCATCCATCTTGTTGTGTTTTGCCAGTTCATTGAGGTTCTTATGTCATTCCCAAATTTTTTTTGACTTAATCTGTACTGAATTCAGAGTTTTTATTGCGCTCTGACCGTCGGATAGAATACAGATGTGTTCTCTTTCATTCCCACTGTCTAGATTCATCATCTGTATACAGTGACTGTGGTGTTATTGCCAAGAGGGAATATTACATTCCTTTTTGGCGTCACTCCATATAATCCGGCGCCTGTTCCTGCATCTGTTTTTATTGTTTTCAGATGATAGTGATTCTACACCTGAGCTGAAGTCTGAATCATTTAATTTCATTAATAAAAGACTTCATGAATGACTTTCAAATCTCTGTCTGATTCTTGAGTTGTTTAACATAGTAACGTCATAGGCAGATCCAGGCCACCGTACAACTGAATCAAAAATTTTCTGTTTCTCACTGCTCACAGGATGTTTATTGAAAAGTATGCTTTTCGATTCCAAAAAACTTTCGCATTATTACGTCTTAAAATTGATAGAAGTTAAATCATAAAATTATTTGGAATGTACTATTTCTATGAATGAAGTTCGGAATTTTGGTAACTTGAGGTTTCTTCAATAGTTTGAGGAATGTGTCTTCACCAATCACTTCTATACTATACTCTACGTACTTTCCGAAAACGAAATTATGACTAAAACATTGTTGAGTTCAACGGTTTAGTGAAGTAATAATTAGATCTCCCGAGGGGTCGTAATAGACACAGTAATCCCTGGTGATTTGATTCTAATATGACTTCCATCAACAGCTTCAATGACTCGTGGGAATCTTGCTACTTGATGAAACTCATGCTGAATGATGGCTACTTCTGCCAGAGTGCTTGGCATCTGAATGTCTGGCCCAGAAAAGCCAAAACCGTATCCACCCGCTTAGCGTGCCTCGACACTGTTGACAAATGGACACCGGCAAAATCTCCAATACATGAAAGATGAGACACTTTTGCACATAGTACCAAGAACATTGACAGTTGATGCAACCGTCGCTATTTCTTCCCGATATCCCGTCTTCTTTATGAGTAAATTTTCTTTTCTTTTTTTATATGGAGTATTTATTGGTATTTTAATGTATTGTATGGGGAATATTAATCACTTAATGCCAAAACTACTTTTTTGTACATTGAAACTATTTTCCATGGATGAGTAAGTGAGCACAATACATTTGCATGCCTAGGTGTCACTTACCCATTCAGGATTAATTATGTAAGGCAAACTCTTTAATATGTTTTGTTGTACTTTAATATTGAATAAATTGAAATTGAAAAATAGGAACAATACCATTATTGCTGAAAATATGTTGCTCAATTAGGTAAAATGTTATTAAGTTTATGCAATATAAATTAACAATATATCAAATTAATTTATACAATGAAATGTTTGTTCACTCTCAATAATCTGCCCTGTCATTCACTTGTCTAGACACATCATAAAAAATTTAATGATACTATTCACTATTTCACTCATCTTAAAATTCTCACATAATCTGATCACAATTGCAAACCAAAGATAACTTGTATTATCGCGATAACACCAGCTGTCTTTGCATTCTGATTAGAGGATCAGCAGTATTTTAACGACGTAACCATGACGAAATGAATGTTTGACAGTTCGACCAATATAAAATATAGATGTATTTGACAAAATATTTTTTTTACGTTGAAAATGGGAACATTCTCCACGAAAATTGAAAAATGGAAAATTTGATTTATTTGTAATTTCTAACAGAAAACAACTACTTCCCCAGCACAAGGACAAAGCAAGTAGTTGTTTTCTGTTAGATATTACAAATAAATCAAATTTTTCATTTTATAATGTTCATGGAGAATGTCCCCCTTTTCAACATGAATACCTCCCAAGAGGTTATCTTGAACGATGGAAAATAACAACTAAAGTTTGTCTTTCAGCCGCAGATGATTCCACAACAGATTTTATGAATATCTTATTTATATTTTCGAATTAAAATCAATTTTTTTTATGATTGTAAAACATTGTTCGTATTTATGATGTAGAAATTTTATTCGTCAAATAGTCAAATAAAACTTCACTCGTAATTAAATTCTCATGTCTGTCTTTTATTTCTGAACTTAACTGGATTGTTTTTAGAAAACACCACCCGAAGCAATTCAGTTTGGTTCAGAGATAAATCTACTACACCTACTTATCGCAATAATTCAATCACTCGTGGTATTCCTACTGATAAATCAACAGCTGTAGAAATAAACCCATTTAAATATGACGTCTGAGTCAGTTTGACAGCGATAAAAAATTAAGCATCTACGGTACAAATGAGTAAGTCTACGATAATCCTCAACGGTCTCCGGTTGGACCCTTATTCCATCCTGGATATTTTTGGCTTTGGAGAATTTAATCAGCGCATTTGCGATTGACAATAGTCCAGCATTCCTTCTGCCGGACAGTGATCGCGAGAATGGTAGTCTTCTTCACGACTACCTTTTCAACATTATTTGCCTTTGAAGCAGAAGGCTGGGGTTCGGAGCAGGACCCGACCCAATCACAGTATGTGTATCCTGTTGATCATCGTCGTTAATGATGCTACCATTTACGTTTAACTGTTTCCATGCCGTCGTCTGGTTTATCATTGTTGATATTGATATCGTTGATATTGTTATTTATTTGGGACAGTTCACCGTCCTCAATGACAGATAAATTGTCCCCAGAGGCTATCGAAGCGCTGGAGGAAGGCAGCCTTCGGACGCATTTCCTCTTAGGCCTATTATCGACTTGGAGGGGGGGAAGTTTTCCTTACTATGTAAGGAGACCAACGAAGAAGTATCATCAACTTTTAAAAATTTTCCGGCTGCGTCGGGGATTTTCACATAAAGAGGGTTTACAAAACCACGACAATTGTTTCGCTTTATAAAACCATGACAATTTTTTCGCTTTACAAAAGCTTCTTCAAGTGGTGAAGATATACTTCATTTGAACTAGGGGAAAGTCTGGTAACTGGCAGTTTTACCTTTTTGTGTAAAACTTGGTATAAAACATCTTCAAATATAAATTCCTAGAGATCAATGTGAACTTTGATATTTTCTCCACGATTTGATTCGTTCAAATTTATTGAATATGAATATTTAAGCTATTTTGAATATTTTAGAAAAATAGGTTTCACTGCACACATTTACCCCATACCTATGGGGTGAATATACGCACTATTCGGGTGAATGTGCGCAGTGAAAATATTATACATTTTACAGTACCAATATAAAAAAACTGTTATAAAAACTGAAGTTTAATTTCTTCGGACACAAACATTGACAAATAATCTAAAATAAGTAGGTCAAAAATACATTAAAAGTCACAGTTGTCACACATATAATTTTCAGGAGAGTCCAATCCAGTGCAGAGAGCATGAGCCCAGTGTGAACAACCAGTGCAGCGATACCATGTTTCAGTTTTGATTGGTGGCTCTCCACAGACAAGATATTCGTTTTCATCAACACCCGGAATATCATCACACTCATTGTCATCACAAATTGAATCCCGAACTATTTGGTCCTCTTCGCTATCGCTGTCTTCAATTATCTTTTTTTTCGGGATTTTCCTCTTGCAGGATGTCTTTTGGATATTTTTTTTAGCGTTGCTTCGACGTTCTAGTTCATTTTGTCGAATTTTTCTTTTGTTTTCGGCTTCTGTCAACTCATCCTTATAGGGTGTTGCTGTGAGTATAACGCTTTTTTGTTTATTTTTTCTTCTCTGATTTCTAGTAGGAGGTTTGGCAATTGGAATTGGCGATAAGGATTCTACAGTTATATGATTTTTCGTTTCAGTCACTGCTTGTGAATTTTTAATTAGCAAAGGTTTTTTTTTCTTACGATATTTTCAATTTCCATCAAATCAGCCATTTTACTACTTGTAGGCTGATCGTGATCTAGATTTGTTCGAGATGGATTATCAGGTAGTGGAACTGGAATTTCGTTTTCCTTTCCAGCTGCTGTTTCTTCACTCTCCAAAATAGGCATAAATTGAGAAGCGGGTTCGAAATCATCATCGGTAAATTTTTCTGGCTGATATGGATAAATCCCCGAGAAATTGAAACCAGATATGGCTTTGTCCATAGTCGCAACTTTCACAAATGCTTTTCCAAAAATTTCAGCTAAATCGTACATTCTAATTTGCTCCGCATTTCTCAAGAACAAGTCACACTCCTTATTATAAGCGGTCTTCAACGGTCCGAAGAAGCTGACATCCAGTGGTTGTAGACGATGGGATGTATGTGGTGGCAGAGTTAAAAAGACAATACCATGTTTTTTATACAGTTCGTAAATTGTTAGTGATATATGACTCGAGTGGTTGTCGAGAATAACGAGAACTGGCGCTTCTGGAGTTGGCTTAACTGATTTAACAAATTGCTTGAGCCATTCCAGAAATAATTCTTCGTTACTCCAACCTGATATCGAACAGTGATATGAGGCTCCTGTTGGACCATTCTTGGAGAGTAAATCTGTCATCCTCTTTCGAGGAAAAATGAACATTGGAGATATATATCTACCACTCGCATTGAAACAACATATTACCGTTACATTTTTTCCTCTCTCTCCTGATGTCTTGAAACCTAACTGTTTCAACATTATAATTGTTTTCTGCTGTTAACTTATTTTTATCATAGAGTTCTCCCAAATTTGAATAAAAAAGTTTTACATCCTTTTTGTTGAATCCCTTAATGCGGTTTACACTTGTTGGTTCTGGTTTTCTCAAAGAAATGACGGTGCCTTTCCATAAAGTTATAATACCAGTCTTTACCAGCAATTTTTCTGTCCTTATTGAATTTGTGTTTCACTCCATTCGCTTCCGCAAAGTCATATGCTAATTTTCGGAGTTTCATTGGAGAGAGGCCATGAAACATTTTTGCCAGTCTCACAACATGTTGAACAAATTCCTGTTCATGTTGATCAGAAAAAGTAATAGAGCCACCCAAACGAAGATCCTTGAAACATTCACCCTTCTCGAGTTTAATTTTTTTTCTAATTGTGGACTCCGGAATCCCATGTTCCCTGGCTGCAGCCCGTATAGAACATCCATTACTGATTTCATGAATCGCATTTTGTAATTCTTCCTTAGTCCATTTTCCTTTTTCTGTTTTTCTTTTATATTGCCTCGGCATCTACGAAAAAATAATTGCATTTAATATTATGTTCGTATGGGGTAACTGTGCGCGCGTACATTTACCCCCCTTCAATCGCGCACAGTTACCCGATTTAGTTTCTTGGGAAATGGCTTTGCACAAATCTTTCATTATCAGTTTGCCAAATTCAATTCAAATATAAGATATTCTATAAAAAATGCCCTTTCTACTGATTCAAAAATCATACAATAAAAGTCAAAACTATCTTACTTAACGCTTAAAATGTTTGGATCAAATTTGATATCACGCCATTATCGAAACAATGTCAACATACTGAGCACACCCTATGTGAGATTTTCGTGAAACGTGAGCAAAATTTGCAGTTGGGCGCTTGAATCATAGATGTCACAAGACGTTTTCGAAGATATATTCAATGGCCTGACTACAACATGGGTGCGCACAGTTCCCCGCTGCGCATAATCACCCGACTTTCCTCTATAGTTTCATTATAGAGATTAGCTGGATTCATTTTCGCTAGATCGTACTGGAAAATCTCGAGTAGAAAAAAAGTATTTGAGTTTCACTCTGAAACTGTAAATTCATTTTGTTTACAATTGGCAAAATATATGCCAGAAAAAGCAAGTAAATTTTGTAAACTGGATTTCTCAAGTGTTCTAGAATGACTGTTAACAGATTTTTTCTTCCTTGGGATCCTCATGTACAAGATTTGTGAAATATAAATTTAATGGATTCCACAATAAGAGAACACGATCAACTACAGCCTAAAAAAAAGCTTAGAATAATGTCAATTTAAGGAGTAATGCGTTTAATGCGTTTGGGTGAATTTGAGAAATGATGATACAGGTTTCTGACAAATTCCTCCACACTTTTTGGTAATTTCAAACTTGCAGCAGAAGAACAGAGGTGCAATGATTGACAGGCACAACCTAATATCATGGTGTGTTCATTGTTATTCCTGAGTCTTGCCTGAATACCTGTCAACCTCCCCATTTCCTTAATACATTTTGAAAGGAATTGAAAAGAGCGGCTTCTGTTCAGTACTCACTTCGCTATCCTCTCAATCAGCCCAGTCAGATCTGCGCTGCCGGTCGGGGATTTCGAATCGAGACGGTGAGGGGTCGGCGCTGTGATTTTGCCACACTCAGACACGATGATCCTCAAGGATAGGATCGGGGGGTTGATATAATGAGGGTTTTAATTATATATTAAGGATTTTATTCGAAAATGAATGGCATTTTTATGTCCACTAATAACGTTACAATACGTACCAGGTCTCGTTTCAATACATCTTCTTTTAGCAATGATTTCTAGACTACAATTACAAGGAGGACCTTCTCTACCAACTACATTTTTTTCTCGGTTACACAACTACTTTGCTAATTCTGTTTTGAACGTGAGCAGTGATACAGCCTTGCTACTCTGACATAATTGTGTCTTTATACGTATATCCAACAGCCAACCTCAACTAAATCTAGCATATGGTAGAATATACGGTGGCACAAATTTTCAATTCCATAGGGTATCATAGACCTAATAGGGAGTCCTACTTGCAGGACTACATCTCCCATGTGACGACTATACACACTCACAATATGAGGGCATTTGATTTTCTTATGAGTATTTTCAGATTCTAAAAATCTTCTCACCAGTTTTGTTGGTTGACTACCACAGCAGGTTGAAGCCAGTGAAACAATTTCCTTACAATAACCCTGTACCACGTTGATATCAAGTACCATTATACCTTGTTATCGTTTCAACCAGTGCCATATGTTCTTTTTTTATAGTTGAAGGTGAAACCCGGTTTTGTGCGTAACTCGATTGCTTACAAATGACTGTCACCTATGCGGCGAAGACTTTATCCAGCTCAAAACAATAGAACTGTAGGTATATGCGGACATTTTGGAAAATTTTTAATCTATTTTCATACGATGCCAGGACACGAGAAAGTAAATTGGATAATGAAACAGAAGCGCATAATTCCAATCTAGGAAGTGGAACCGTTTTAAGGGGTGCTACTTTTAATTTAGCACACACATGGTTGCGAATAGCGTATAGGGGACTGTAAAGCGGACTGCAGAGGGGACAAAGAGTTGAAAGACAAGTTGATAATGCACTGACCGTGATCCTTGCGTTACTTAATGGGTTGCATCTGCAACTTCTAACTTAAAACTTCAGTCTGCGGAAGGTTTAATGGAACGTATCGTTAACCTTTCGGGACTAACATGTTTGAGTGGAATTCGGGGACTAACATCGGTCTCAGAGACCGACTCACAAAAAAAAGGTTTCATGTTTTCAATAATTATCAGTTGAAGCATTTTATAGTTAGGGTAGGGTATAAAAAGACATTAAGAGCATGTTGTATAATTATTGAAAATTTACAGAAAGTATTATAAACTTTTCAAAAACATATAAAATAAAAAAACGTATGACCCAACTTTAAGTAGTAAAAACTAAAAATGTAACTTTTTCGTAAAAAAGTAAAGCAATATATATTCATAATATGTTAGTTATTTAACCTAAACAATAGACACAATTGTTGGAATTGGCAGAAACTGAAATTCTGTCGTTAAAGTTCATCAAATTTTTCGATGCATTCCTTGCATGTGGGGGTTAGATGTTCCAAACACATAAATTTATTGCACCTGTGACAGCTAAATCTGGTTTTCCTACTTTTTTTGGAAGAACAGTAGAAACAACGTCCATGTGCAGGAAGAGTAGGAGTTTGATTTTCATCAATAGTGTAGATTTCTTGTATTCTCAATTTAGTTGTTCTGGGAAGACCATTAGAGTTGACACGCTTTTTAACATGAGCTTCTACCAATTGATATCCAAGATCTTCTATAAATGATCTTCTTGGAATCGGAGGTTTATCTCCATTATTCTTATTTTGGTATATTATGTAGGAGTTGATAGAAGCTATGTTCAAGGCACCATACAAAATTACCATAGGCCAACGCCGTGTATTTCTTGCACAATCGTAAGCTGCACATAATTTGTCAACGGTGTCCACTCCACCTTTTGTACGATTGTAGTCAATTATAATTTGTGGCTTATTTGTTTCACTATCAAGCGAATCATCTTCCCTGTGCCAGGTCGAGAGGAGAAATACATTTTTATTTTTTTTCGGAATGTACGACAGTAGGGTACACTTTTCTTGATACCCGAATATAGTTGTTCCTTCAGGTCTCTTCATTTTCATTTCGTTAGGAATTTGAGGTTTGTTTTTTCTCAGTGTACCTGTAACTGTCAGCCCATGATCATTCAATAATTTATAAGCTAAGGCAGTAGAACTGAAAAAATTGTCCGTAGTAACATTACGGTGTGAGCCCCATATGGGTTGGCATAACCTTGGCACTAGTGAAATATTGGATCTATCTAAACTATATGGACCCACTGGTTGTGCACCACAATAGATCTCCATTTTAGCAGTGTAAAACATTTTTGCGTCTACTAAAGAATAAACTTTCAACCCATATTTGTTGGGTTTAGATGGAATATAGACTCTGAATCCACAGCGGCCTCTAAATGACCACAACATTTCATCCACGGTTACATACTTTGACAGCGAAAAATATTTGGGAAAATTTTCATTTAGTTCATCAAAAAATTCTCTTACTGCTGCTAGTTTATCTAATTTTACCTTCTCTGTTCTTGTTGTAACATCGTCCATTCGGATATTTTGCAGCAAAAACTTGAACCTTTCAAGGGACATTGTCAATCTGAAAATCTCTATTCCCATGCCATTGGATCTGAACAGATCGCGTATATTTTGGCGACCACTTTTTGATTTTCCAGAAATATAAAGCAGCCCAAGTAGGGCTTTCAGTTCATCAATATCAGTGAGTCTGGCTGTTCTATATTCCTTGGAATATTGTTTCCTTTCTATTTGTCTGTTAGTGTGGACGACAATTCTTTCTAACATGGTGTCAGTGATAAATAAACTCCATATTTCAATTGCAGTTTTTTTCTCTTTTGCTAAACCTTTTACTCCTGGTAACGTTGTTATAATATTATCTGACCGTGTTCTTACATTTGGATATCTGGTAAAATGTTTTCTCCATCTGGTGCCATCTTTGGAAATGAAACAAGGTATACGAACAGACCTGTTGGTTTCAGGTTCTGCAGCAACTTCTTCTATATCATCGTCGGACATTTCTTGCTCGGTATACCTCTTCAAAGAGCTGTTGAAGTCTTCTGACTTCTTCCTCGTAACACCTTGAAGACATTTTTATCTGAAACCATTACCCAACTATTAAAAAAATATTTTCCAAGAAATAATTTTTCATCTTACCACTTTACTAAATCAAAACAGTAACGGGACGACTAACTTCGGTCTTCGAGACGGATCACGTAAAATCTCAAATGAGGAAAACAGTCACAACATCCACCTTTGACGCCTCCGCAGACACTGATCAGTTAGGAAGGTACTGAGAAGGGCGAAATTGTAACGCTGGCGATCGTGCCGTATTCGGAATAATTCGTAATCGTCGGTCTCAGAGACGTACTGTTAGTCCCGGAAGGTTAAGCAGGTTTTTGTGGTTTTGAAAAAGCACAGAGCACGATGCACAAAAAGAGGGTTTTTATTCAACATGCGTATGCTCTTTCACTAGCATCCGAAAAGGCATGAATTTCAATATTCTGGTAATCATCGAATAATAATCGACGTGGAATTTGTAAGTTGGACGATGAGCCGAGCTACGATTTATATCGAAAACATTTTTCGCTCAATTCATCAGGTGGAGACTCATTGCCATTGAATCTGCAAACTCCAAAGACGATTCTTGAAAATTTTGACGTACACTGTAAGAGGGCAAAAATGCAAGGTATGTCTGAGAGTATAGCTCGTCTATCACATTCAATTGTATAATAAAATACATCAGCCATCATGATGGCTGCTACTTCATGATCCGAATTTTCACCGTGGAATCCGATTCACTATCGAAGAAATATCTTGTACACACAAGTGAGCATCAAGTAGATCTTTGAGAAATGATTGACAGAAAAGGAGGTTTCCATAAAGAAAATTCAATGGCGTCCAAAGCATTACATTCTAACACTGCGCATATTTTTCGGACTGGTTACTTCATTAGCATTATCTATCTCCTGGAGATGTGTAAATGCGAATAATCTCTTATCATCATAGCGTTCCAGAAGAGATTTGTGGGCAGTGTCAAAATTATCATTAGTCAGGGGCGTAGTTTGAACAAACATTAATGGTGGACCTCGAAAGGATGACACCAAATAGTTGAACTTCTCTATTTTAGAATTATTTTCGTGTATTAGATTTTCGAACATATCCAAGAATGGTTTGAAAGTCCTAATGTCTCCAGTAAAGGACCCCACAATTTTCTTATGGAAAATGGCTTTCGGTTGAATTTCCTGAATTCTTGGTAAGTTATAGATTCTGACCTCCTCGGCAAAAGTGTTCATAGGCACAAAAAAATCGGTCGACTAGTTTTCGAGATACAGGGTGTCAAAGATGAAAAGTGATGCTATCTGATAGAATTTTTAACAAATCCAAGAATTGACAAAACGCCGATTTATTTTGTGAATACTATGCCTCAATGATGTTACAATATCACCTTGACCTCGTATTTACTGAACATTTTGGGCGAACAGAGAAAAATCCAATTCGATTATTATCTAATGAGAATTGATTATCCAATTTAGCCAGAATGAACTTAGTCAATCGTGACCAAAGTTAACTGACATTATTTTTTTATACAGGGTGGTACGAAAATAGGGGTACGTCAACCCCTAGGTTTTTATTTCGGATAAAGGAGAGCATGTCAAATATATCAAACATTTTTTTTTTTTTTTGGATAAAGAACACAAAGTCGTCTCCACAAAATTTAATAGAGCAAAGGATATAAATCCAATCTCAAACAAGACATGTTTCGAACATATATATGTTCATCTTCAGTTGGGTACAATTAATAATAAAGCTGAAAATGTTATAAGGTTAACAACATGTGGATAATTCATCATATTTTATACTTACAAAGTGTGGAGAGAAAAATACAAAAATAGTAGGACTAACTAATTAAGCTGAAGGTACATGATGTACTTTTAGTGTTATTTATATGAAAACAGGGGTGGAACCCCAGAGTATCAGATCAAAAGACATATTTGAATGTGAAAACTATATCATACAAGAAGCGACGCTTATTCTTTACAAAATGGAAGAGAAACAAAATTCCCAATGGCAGAATGACACTCCTTGGAGACAGAGGGGACACCTAGTGGAAACCTTAAGCAACTATTAAATAGGTGAAGAAGAAAACTATATTTATAATATGCCCGTTGGACACGCGACAAAGTTTAGTAATTTAGACGGCAGATGGCCTAAGTGATTTGAATTTTGGAATGAAAATAGGCAAAGTTAGCAAATTACTTATAAGTTATATAATGAGAATTAATGGTTAATAAAGTTCAGAGAGTTAAAAAAAAGGTATGCAATCAAAATGGATCTGATCATTAAGAGAATGAACAGCAGGTTGTTTCAAAGTTAGATTTATATGAAAAATTTCACTAATATTCAGTAAAACGCCCTTATTACAAATATGTAATATGTCAAAATTAGTTTCTGGATTGAAAAAATGATTAGAGTTAATAATATGGTTAGCAAAAGAGTTATTAGTTATAATCTCAACGTTATTATCATGATTTTTATGTTTATCTATAGTTCTGGTATGTTCTTTAAGCCTTGTTTTGAAATTACGCCCAGTTTGACCTATGTAAACACAATTGCAATCAGGAGTGGAACAAAACAGTTTATACACACCCGACTTTTCCATCAAAGGGATTTTGTCTTTATTGTTAATTAGATTCTTACCAATTGAATTGTTCGTTTTAAAAGAAATGCATAAAGTGTTATCTACTCTGTTAAAAATATTTTTAATGTCATAAGATACTTTTCCTAAGAAAGGAATGGAACTAAATTTAGTGTATTTAATGGAGGAAAGAAGGTTTTGATAACATTTTTGGAGACATATCGTTTATAGGTTTTTTCAATCAAATGGGAAGGGAAACCATTATTGGCGCCTATTTGTCTAATGATATTAAGTTCGTTAGTGAAATTATCTTAATAAATTTTTTCGTCAAAATTCAGGACTAGCCATGGGCTCTAATTTATCTCCTCTTTTAGATGAAATTTTTCTCTTTGATTTAGAAAAGAAACTCAATCTATACCATAACTTTAAGAAAATTTTATTTTATCATAGATATGTAGATGATATTTTGATTCTATTTAATGGCAATATTACTGAGCTCAATGACCTACTAGGTTATATGAATTCTCTTCATCCTGCTATCAAGTTTACTATGGAAATTGAAACTGAACAATCTTTAGCTTACTTAGATTTACTGATCACCAAGAAAAACCAAAACTTTGAATTTTCTATTTATAGGAAACCAACTCATACGGATAACATTATCCCTTTTGATTCTTTTCACCCTGACACACATAAATTTGCTTCTTTCAATTCCTTATTCTCTAGACTCTTTGCCATCCCTTTAAATGAAGATAATTTCACTAACGAACTTAATATCATTAGACAAATAGGCGCCAATAATGGTTTCCCTTCCCATTTGATTGAAAAAACCTATAAACGATATGTCTCCAAAAATGTTAATCAAAACCTTCTTTCCTCCATTAAATACACTAAATTCCATTCCTTTCTTAGGAAAAGTATCTTATGACATTAAAAATATTTTTAACAGAGTAGATAACACTTTATGCATTTCTTTTAAAACGAACAATTCAATTGGTAAGAATCTAATTAACAATAAAGACAAAATCCCTTTGATGGAAAAGTCGGGTGTGTATAAACTGTTTTGTTCCACTCCTGATTGCAATAGTGTTTACATAGGTCAAACTGGGCGTAATTTCAAAACAAGGCTTAAAGAACATACCAGAACTATAGATAAACATAAAAATCATGATAATAACGTTGAGATTATAACTAATAACTCTTTTGCTAACCATATTATTAACTCTAATCATTTTTTCAATCCAGAAACTAATTTTGACATATTACATATTTGTAATAAGGGAGTTTTACTGAATATTAGTGAAATTTTTCATATAAATCCAACTTTGAAACAACCTGCTGTTCATTCTCTTAATGATCAGATCCATTTTGATTGCATACCTTTTTTTAACTCTCTGAACTTTATTAACCATTAATTCTCATTATATAACTTATAAGTAATTTGCTAACTTTGCCTATTTTCATTCCAAAATTCAAATCACTTAGGCCATCTGCCGTCTAAATTACTAAACTTTGTCGCGTGTCCAACGGGCATATTATAAATATAGTTTTCTTCTTCACCTATTTAATAGTTGCTTAAGGTTTCCACTAGGTGTCCCCTCTGTCTCCAAGGAGTGTCATTCTGCCATTGGGAATTTTGTTTCTCTTCCATTTTGTAAAGAATAAGCGTCGCTTCTTGTATGATATAGTTTTCACATTCAAATATGTCTTTTGATCTGATATTCTGGGGTTCCACCCCTGTTTTCATATAAATAACACTAAAAGTACATCATGTACCTTCAGCTTAATTAGTTAGTCCTACTATTTTTGTATTTTTCTCTCCACACTTTGTAAGTATAAAATATGATGAATTATCCACATGTTGTTAACCTTATAACATTTTCAGCTTTATTATTAATTGTACCCAACTGAAGATGAACATATATATGTTCGAAACATGTCTTGTTTGAGATTGGATTTATATCCTTTGCTCTATTAAATTTTGTGGAGACGACTTTGTGTTCTTTATCCAAAAAACCTTGGTCTTCCACTTCGAGTATGGACTATTACCTTCTTATATCAAACATTCTTCACTGTTGATAACGTCACATAGTATTTATGTATACAGGATGAGTAAAAAGATACAGTCCAAGTTAACCAAGAATTGGTTAATTTTCATGAATTTTTGATATAATGTAAGGTTTGATTAATTCAAGTTGTTGTCATCAATATCAGCATAGGTATCCGGACTCGTTTGTCGGCTACATACTTTTACGGAAGTACGGATTTCATTGATACCCTATATACTCCATCGGAGACTGAAATTAGCTATTTTCGAACAATTCTTGTTGAAAAATATTCGGACTTCATAAGTGTGGGAACAAAATAATGATACGCTACTGTTTTTTTGTCGAATGAGTATTATTTTTATAAACATCTTCCATCTTTCCATAAACATAGTCTACTAACTTCTTTTCGTCCGACGGACGGTTTTCGATTCTCAGTCTCAATGAAATTTTGTTTTATAAATCGAAAACTGTTCGCTGTACGATAAAAAGTCAAAGAACCATTTTTATGAGTAGATAGAGGAAAATCATAAAGATAATATTCATTTGAAAAAAAAAAACACAGTGGCGTATCATTCTCATTTTTGTTAAATTTCCACACTCTGTATCTCAGAAATGAAGCGGTTGCGGACACAAGTTTATGGAAAAAAAGTCTCATTTTGACCCCAGGAAAACGCCAAAATATTTGTATTGATCTCAGAAACACCCAGTACAATACTGTTAAATAATTTTTGAGCTATATTTCACACCCTTTCCGAACTTCAAGCCAAATGCCATCTGTGGCAGACCTTATGCAGTATATTTATGATGATTTATGATTATGCATGTAGAACAGACGTTATTTATATACAGTGAGGACCAAAAGTCCGTCGCCTCCCCTGTAACTTCTTCATTTTCCATATTACAAAAAAATGTTAAATACATAAGTTGTAGGGTTTCATTCGATCTCTTTAATGGTTTAAGTTTCATTCATACAGAGTGTCTCAAAAAAGCACGGTGACTTAGAAGTTAATTTTTTTAAATGGGACACCCTGTATTTCATTGCATTATTACATTCTACGTTGAATTCTGAACAAGTTTGATAAATGATTTTCTATCAAAAAAGTTAGTTTTGGACTTATGAACACTTGTAAATAATTATTTCGACTACTTTTGCGCCAGTTCAATGAGAAAATCGTAACAAATGGATCACAATGTATTCCACTTTCCTATCCTAACTTTTTGAAAGCTATCCAATGTTGCAAACTGCTGATGGCACCATGTGTAACTTACCTCGTCGTACCATTTTACAATTGTTAGAGTTGTTGAATCTCACGAAAAACTAGTACAAATGAAGTTGAAACATTTTATTAACAAATAAGGTAGTCCATAAATACAGATCAAGAATCATTAAAAACTGAAGAGATATTTTAATTTATAACTAAAAACGGTGAGTTTTTATCTATTTCAAAAGATGTTCGACATGTCCACCATGCATTTCTTGACACATAAATAGTCGGGTTGTAAACTCTTCCCTAACATTAATCAAGGTTTGAGGTGTTATTTCTGAACACACTTCAATAATTCGACGGCGCAGTTCATCTAACGACCCACAAACTGTCTTAAAAACTACGGATTTCAAGCGGTGAGAGGTCCGGTGAGCGAGCTGGCCACTCTATTGTACCTCGACGTCCAATCCACCTACCTGGATACCTTTCATCTAAGTAATTTCTCACCTCCCGAAAATAGTGTGGTGGTGCTCCATCTTGTTGAAATGTTACATCCAAGTAAAATTCATGTGGGTTTTGCGCAACGATCTCATCGATACTGGGACTTATTGTGTCTTGTAGCATTTGGAGGTATCTGGGACCATTTAAATTTTCTTCCAAGAATATGGGACCTACAATGTGGTTACCTAAAATACCAGCCCAAACATTAATTTTCTGGGGAAATTGAGTATGCCCCTCGCGGAATTCATGGGGATTCTCATCACTCCAATATCTACAATTCTGGGTATTCACATTTCCATTTAGGTAAAAAGTGCTTTCATCACTAAAGCAGATGTGTTGCAAATAAAGTCGATTTGCAACAATTCTTTCTACCATGGTCTCGCAAAATTCAAGTCGCCGGTCTGGATCATCTTCAACCAATTGGTGCAAAATTTTTATTTTGTAAGGATGGAATTTATTTTGTTTTAAAACCCTCTTTACTGATGTTTTAGAAACATCACATGTCTCAGCTACTTGCTTAGTTGATTGTTGTGGGTTATTTACCATTTCGGCTAGTACTTGAATTTCAACATCTTCCGTAATTATTTTCGGCCTCCCAGATCTCGGAGCATCTTTCACGGTGCCAGTTTGGTTAAATTTTGCCACCAATTTCTGCAGATATTTTCGACGCATCGGACGTTCTGGAAACCGTTCATTGAAAATGCGAATAGCAGCGTGGTAATTTCGGTTAGCTTCACCAAATATGATAACGGCTTCAACTTTGTCTGCTACTGAACGAGCCATATTAATCAACAAGAGAAATTGAAAACCGTTTGAAACAAAGTTTTGAAAACCTACAAAATGTCAAAAACAGATAAGAGTTTTTTTTCGTTGTCATGGATAAGATAAACGCGCCTAGCGTGCATAGCCTACCTCATTAATTTATTCGTGAACTGGTGCAAAAGTAGTCGAAATAATTATTTACAAGTGTTCATGAGTCCAAAACTATTAATTTTTTTGATAGAAAACCATTTATCAAACTTGTTCAGAATTCAACTTAGAATATAATAATGCAATGAAATACAGGGTGTCCCATTTAAAAAAAAATAACTTTTAAGTCACCGTGCTTTTTTGAGACACTCTGTATGAATGAAACTTAAACCATTAAAGAGATCGAATGAAACCCTACAACTTATGTATTTAACATTTTTTTGTAATATGTAGAATAAAGAAGTTACAGGGGGGGCAACGGACTTTTGGTCCTCACTGTATATAGCTCCAAAGCCTACTACCTCAGCAGAACTTCTTTTCAAACGACGAAATTTAAAGCAGGTCCACAGTTAGCATGTAACTAGCAAAAATCTTCCATTGGTTTAGGGGATGATTTTCAGTTACTTAAGAGTATTTCAATCCCAAACCTCAAGTGGAGAAGGACAGGGTTAAAACAACTGACATTGAACTATTTAATTGGTACTAGATGTTCAATGTACTAAGGTCATAGAGTCTTAGGCTTATGAAAAATGGTTCTACTTCTATTTCTAAAATAAGAAGAAGAAGTATGAAGAATCACAAATCTTAACAAATACCTGAAATCATGAAAATAGTTAATCAAGCCTTTTCTTTACACCGGTGTATTCATTATAATAGATATATAATTATTACAATCTTGTATCACAGGTTTTGACTTTGTGACACTACACCCTGTCTCAGAGAGCTCAAGGTAAGTGATGCCTCTCTTAGAAACCTCATACCTTTACTCTGCTATAGGTACTACCTGAAGCGTTAACAGCAATCTGTGTCATTAGGGTCAAGTAGCTCAATGGTTGAGACTTTCGCGTTCTAAACCATTGACTGCTAGTCGGCTCTAGGTTCGAATCCTAGCGACTACAGATTTTTATCTAATTGTCCGAGAAAGTGCTAGAAATCGCACGTTGAAAGATAAGACCTCGTTAATCCTTGGCTCGCACAAGTTTCGAATTTTGAGGGCTGCCGTTCGTAAGGGGACGACAGCTGGGTAATGAAAAAAACAATGCTGAAACAATTTTTTTTTAAACAATTATATGGCTACACAAAGCAGAAGGTAATCTAACATGTGTCTAATGGCTAGGACCGCTTAAGAGATAGCAGCTTAATATTATAGATAAAGTAGGGTGGGTATAAATCTCATATCGTAACACAGTCATTGCTGGAAAGTATCAGACACTAATAGTCCAGGAGGCGGCGTCGAAAACATGCAAGAGTTTTCTGAAGGCTAATATTTTCAAAATGGGTTGTACTTTAGTGATGAAAAGCTAGTGTACAGTCAGCACTTACAGTTCCGGGACACCTGGCGCTGAGACGCGCGCAAAGGTGTAATTTTAATTAGCATCTCTAAACTGTTTTCTCAAAACTCAAAATTTGTAGAAAACGAGAAAATATAATATAAAACAGGAATCTAACAGTCAGACAGCGTAATATGGGGACACATAGCGTCAGCACTACTCCAAAACTGTCAAAAAAATTCCTAACCCAAAGTGATTTCTGAAGGCTGAAATTTTTCAGAATAATAATAATAACTATAAAGTTGATAAAAAAGACAGTCAGACTCCTTTGTGATAGAACCACTCCAGTCAGCAGTCGATAGAAGTGAGAGTGGTCACTGCGCGCATTAGTACATTTTGCCTCAATATATGCCGATAACTGTTCGCAAAAGAATATTTTAATAATTTTTTAATAATTTTAGTTGTTTCGAACGAAAAATGATAGAATAAATATAAAATAAGAAAATTATATTTAGTGCAATTAAATATAATTTTTTCGGTCACTCTTCCGTGTATCAGTAATATATCACCATTTGGGATCAGCAATCCTGTAATGATATAAAATAATTATATTTATTTCAGTTTCGTACTTATTTTAGTTTTTATTATATTTAGTTTGATTTTATATTGTCTTGTAGGTACATTCTTGGTGTGGGTACTTTCACAAAAAAAATAAGCTAACAAAGTTGATTATATGTATATTAATTACGGTCGACAAATCTTTTCCTTGTTATTTCGAGGAATAATTTTTATACACAGTTTTTATAAACACTATAGTTGATTCACACAAAAAAAATAATTAGTTTATAACACAATAAAAAAGAAATTAGAAAAAATTGAAAAAAAAAACATCTATTCGTTATCGTCTTGTTCTTCGCCACTCTCTTCATCGGAATAAAACGCGATTGCACCATATTCTTCAGCGTCATCAGTAGTGGTTGGTTCCGAATCTGTGTACAAACGAAAAATTAAGCGTTAAACAATATCTTACATTAATAATTAAGGTTTTGAATCACATTTGTGAGTGAATTGGCCAAAATTACCTGCAGCATCATCCGGTTGGATCAAAACATCTGAAATGAAATTGGGCAGCTGATCGCCTTCGTACCAATTGAAATCATATCGGCCATCGATGAACTGCCAACCGTTTTGCTCCGGGATCATGACAGTGGGCACTTTTTTATTAGCATGACTCCAAATGTTTGAAATGTACGCGGCCCTTTGTATCTGCTTTATCAATTCCGCCTTGCATGGAGGTAAATTAGAACCATCGACATTTTTAGTTGTAGTTTTGAAGGCGTCGCTGGTGTCCTTGAACGTATAAGCTTTATTAAAAAGTATAAAGCGAGCTTCATTCACGTCACACATATTTTTCAAACCATATAATTGGCATATAAATTTCTCAATTTCTCTGGAAATTTCAGAGTAATTGTTGTCATTAATTTGGCTCAAACGTTTGAATGTATCCTGCAATGTTTTCGATGATTTCAACATATTATAAGGCCGCTTCTTTCCTTTTCTGAAGAAAGCCGGATTGAAATCGCATCCGGTGAAGGCGTGAAAAGCAGGAAGCGCAGCACAAAGAGATTCTCCCATTTTTTCATATAATTGGGTGGCATTAATAGTTCGGAGGTTGTTGCCAACTCCAACTTCCATCCAAATCTTCACATTGCCTTTCAGTTTCATCATGTTGCCAAGTAGAATGACGAGTATGTCAGTATCCGAACAACGAATCGATATATTTGCGTCATATTCAATTTGGCAAATATGGTGAATAATTTTCGTATCCGCCTCTTCATGTTGTGGACAAGTGAACGTATCATCAATGCTTGTAATTACCAATCCTTCGAAGATCTCAAATTTGTAACAAGAATTGTAATTAATGTAGACAATTTTGTTATCGAAGAACGGTGCCATTTCATGTTTTCCCCAATGGGTTATCAAAAACTTAACGAAAGCTTCTTTAAATTTAATATTTCGAAGCTCTTTTACGAAGTCTGCGGGTCGACTTTGTTCTTCACCAGTGATATGATAATCACCCTTGTCTGAAGTGCCCCGAAGAGAATGCTCATTGTCTTTGATAGATGGCGTGATATATTGGTCGAAAATGAGAGCGATATGTTTCGCATTCCTTTTCACTATCATTTTCAAAATTTGTTTCGATATGTTACCAAATGTTTGTGGTACATCCTTCAGAAGGTGGAGAAAGAAAAAACCGTCTATGAGAATAACGTCTCGTCGATCTGGAAGTACTGGATTTGGATCTTCACGCTCTATACATATGAATAACGCTGATTTGTCCGTTTTGCAAATTGTACCGTCCAAATGACACAAGGACAAAGGTACAGGTGTTAATGGGAAAGATAAAACTTTCTCAATGTCGATATTTTGTTCGAGAGAAACTGCAAGAAGTCGGCCAAACAGATCACGTTGCAAACGTATTTCTTGAACTTTGCCGTGTACAGCAATTGTCTTTTTCTTCAAAACATTATTAAACGACATAATTTTATTCTGTTTAATCGGCTTTTCGAAGCGTGTATGGTCCTCTGTACATTCCGATATGAATTTTTCACGTAATTCATTTCCATGGATTTCGACATTTAATAAAAATTCGGACACTGTATTAGGTGCAGCTTGCCCATTTGCGATATTAAATAACTCCTGTTTATCTATAGTCTCATCGAAAGGATTTAAATGTTGATTGATTGCTTCCAATAATTTATCCAATTGCGATGTACTCTTTCGAATTCGATTTTTTTCCAAATCTGCCGTTATATCTTGATTTTTTGACAAACCTGCTTGCTGTAAAATATGTGTAGTGATTGCAGAACGCACGCTATGGCTCTTACACCAACGTTGTCGTGCTGCAATCGAATTTGTAAAATGCAAAATACCGGTTAATTTATTAGCCGCATCGGCATTTATCGTCTGTTCTAACGTCAAATCTATTGGTTGTCTCGAAAAATCTTTATCTGTCCGCTTTATTCCAAATGAACCGTGCTCAAATGATTCCTTCAATCCTGGATGAGTGTCATCAAGCTTGCATAAATTATAATGATACCTGACTAGCCATCGAGCGTAATTGGGCTGATTGAAAGTGAAAAATAAATTTGTGATCTTAGGCAGGATATATTTGAATAAATCAAAATTTGCGGTTCGGATACTTGTGTTCAATAATAAATAATGTTCGACGAGGTTCGAATAAATCATGTAAAATTGAGGTGTCTTGCCGTGTTTCCCTTCGATTGTTTCTGTGCGGTACACCTCGTACTTTTCAATAACATCTAGAAGTGACGCGTCATCTATGACGGGAGTTGTGTTTTTATTTTTGACGAAATTTTCAAGGTATTCTCTAATGTGGAAGGTTATTTCGATGTCGTTGTCGATTAGGAAACGTCTGAAGTGTAAAATTGTAACAGCCAAACTTGTTATAGGATGAAGCCTTTTACACCGGTTGAAATGTTTGCCCGTAATGAAACCATTCATTGAACCGCTAGCCAATAACTCCGTATCAATCATGATATTAGACAATCCACAGTTATCAATAAATTTGCCAATGGCTTTAAAGTAAGCCATCATGATATGGAATGTACCAACATGAATGAAGAGGTCGTTGAATTGTGGTTGTTCGGTTGCCTGTATTTGCAAAGCGATTTTAGCAATAGCCAGGTCGTACGTGACTTGCATATATTGCTCATTGCATTCTTGTGCAACTTTCAAGCTTTGTTTCATCGTTTCTTGTACCACAGCAGTACTAGTAGGAGATAAATTAATTGTTGTCAAGTATGAAATTCTCTGTTTGATTGATTTGTCAAGATGAATCAAATTGTTAAATCCAACCCACATTGGGCTATTTGAAATTTTCAATGCATGGGACAACATCCACGCAAGATTTATTCTTTTATTCGTTATAAGACTATGTGGTACGACGTGTGAATCTGTAGGCAGTGTACTGAAAGTTTCCTGTATTCTCGGTCGTTTGGAATAAGGTTCGAATACTGGGTTAACAGCATCGAAAGTTCGTCTCTTCATTTTCCTTACTATTTCGTCACTATCTTCTTCAATATTTTCGACAATATCGTCATTAACGATATCAGGAACTATATCTTGAAATATTATTCCAACAGTGTCGTGTAATGTGTCTTTTCCGGTTAATGTGTCAACAAATCGATCGAAATTATTAAAAGATACGCCTGTGTGCAAATTCGGCTTTCGCACAATATCATCAGGGCATATTTCAGATCGCGAATTAACAGTGAAGGTTGCTTCAGTTTCAAGTTCTTCGGTGGTGGTATAACTGCAGCAATGTCCGAATCTATTGATAATATTAACTACATTTTTGCTACTTGTCATGCTTTTCAGAGCCATTGCAAGTGTCACGTGTTTTGAAGTTTTTATACGCCCATTAGAAACGGCATAGATCGCGTCTTCAGCAAACGACTTCACCAATCGCTTTCGCTGATCACTACTTTCTCGTCGTGAATACGTACTCCTTAACATTGCTGTAAAAAAGTTGTCAAGTATTTCCGGTATAGTACATTCTCCTTCAATTAAGCTTGTAGCGGTAATGTTGGACAGTTTCTTCGGTTTTATTTTCAGTATTGCAGTCCTCAAAATTATTGCTGCTTTTTCAATTGTATCAGTATCATCTAGTTGATCTAATTCCAATTCCGATGGAATAATCGCACCGGCCGGCACAATAATTTGATCTTTTTTATGTATAATGACTGCGATTTGATTTTCGAACGTTTCTAATAATTTATTTTTCAGATAGTTCGAATGAAATTGATTTGGCTTAGCATGCAAGACTTTTTCGTATTCATCAGTGAGGCAGTTGATATAAATAGTTCGCAAAAATGAGAGCTTAACAAATTTTTCCATGACGATAATGTTGACTCTTACGTAAGTGCACACCTCATCATAAGCTACTTTATGGCAATCTCGCGAATCGTGGTATTGTGTGCGTTCGTGAGGTTTACTGCGTTCACACTGATATTCATAATTTTGTACACATATATTGTGATACGTGATGATACGATTCGAACGTAAAAAATCATCAATCTTACCTAGCATCACAATGTCGTTGACTTCGCTTGCACATTTCGTTATTTTCTTAGCGATACTATTATTTGTTGACGTATGCAGTGATTGCCAACGAGCCTTATGTTTCTTTCGAGTTTTCTCACAGATGATACATATTTGGGTGCTGTCCCCTCTTACCTCATCGGAAACTATCTGCTCTCGACCCACTGGATTATCTTGAGTACTGAAAAAAGATCACTTATTAGTTTATTAATATCATGTTTTTTTACAGTAAAGATCTCTTTAAAATAACTCTATAATGTAATAGCAATTATTAATTTTTATTTATACCTTAGTCCAGAACATGATGGCTCGCTCGATGCTAGTTGCTCTCGATCCACTGGATTATCTTGAGTACTGAAAACAGATCACTTATTAGTTTATGAATATCATGTTTTTTTACAATAAAGATCTCTTTAAAATAACTCTATAATGTAATAGCAATTATTAATTTTTATTTATACCTTAGTCCAGAACATGATGGCTCGCTCGATGCTAGTTGCTTTCGATCCACTGGATTATCTTGAGTACTGAAAACAGATCACTTATTAGTTTATGAATATCATGTTTTTTTACAATAAAGATCTCTTTAAAATAACTCTATAATGTAATAGCAATTATTAATTTTTATTTATACCTTAGTCCAGAACATGATGGCTCGCTCGATGCTAGTTGCTCTCGATCCACTGGATTATCTTGAGTACTGAAAAAAGATCACTTATTAGTTTACGAATATTGTTAGATAGTTATTATTATTTCAGTAGTTTTTGATTATTTTGTACCTCGTATATATATCTGATCGTATTTTGTCGATGTTTGACATAAAAATAAATAATTGGAAAATTGTCATAATAAAAAGTCATTGAAAAGTTTTTCACATTCTTTCGATTTGAACCAGCCCAAATATTTCTGGAAGACATCCAGAAACTGACTTGCAGACAGCAACAAATATCATGTTTTTTTACAGTAAAGATCTCTTTAAAATAACTCTATAATGTGATAGCAATTATTAATTTTTATTCATACCTTAGTCCAGAACATGATGGCTCGCTCGATGCTAGTGGTGCCTCAGTAGTTGAATTCCGTGTAGTTATGCTAAAATAATAATTATATTTATATTATATTAATTTAAATCGTAATAACTACAATATAGTTTACTGTATGCTCCAAAAAATATTTTTTTTCAGTTGAGAAATTAATGCAATCATAACACATGCATTGTAGTGAGGTTCTCGAGTATATTCAAATAATCAATGGTATTTTAATTTTATTTATGAACTGATATCAACTCACCTCGTTTCGGAAATCATTTCATTTCGTGAAATTTCTCTAAATTTCTTCCCCAACGCAGTAAATTTTCTGTAGCACGCCACGTGGTAGCCTTTAATTTCATCACAAACTGATGGTATCACTACGTCATTAAATGTTAAATTGTTCTCTCGTCGAATTTTTGATATGGCTTGGCATTTTGAAAGAGTATTCTCCACAAACGAAATAATACTGCCTCCTTTTTTCATGCAAAATACACAAATATCACACGATTTCTCCATAACAGTTTTTTGATGTGTCACTGAATACGCACTATTCACAACTGAAAGATTAGGGACTTGTGCGCATTAGTCGATGACTAACTCACATCTGCCGCTTCCCTTTCCCTAATCTTGACCTAACAGTTCCATAACAGCTAATACGTTCGAGTTGAAGCCCGATCGAGCGAGCAGGGCATTCAGTGCATTAGCGGGGCTTTGAAAACAATGGAACAGAATTTGCACCGACTTTCAAAAGAAATGCGATAAGGTTATTGGGAGCGCGCCAGGATCGTTTCGGGCGTCAACTCGAACGCAGCTGTACAGGTTCCAAATTCGAATGCCTATACTTGGCATCGCCTTCATCATCACGACTCAATAGTATATATATATTCTATATAGTATATTAAGTATACAAAATACATGTTCACTTACCAAAGCTTCATCACATGAAAATAATTGCAATAAATATAATTTTATTTTATCATTTTTCATTCGAAACAACTAAACTTATTAAAATACTTTTTTGCGAAAAGTTATCGGTATAATTATATTGAGGCAAAATGTACTAATGCGCGCAGTGACCACTCTCACTTCTATCGACTGCTGACTGGAGTGGTTCTATCACAAAGGAGTCTGACTGTCTTTTTTATCAACTTTATAGTTATTATTATTATTCTGCAAAATTTCAGCCTTCAGAAATCACTTTGGGTTAGGATTTTTTTTTAACAGTTTTGGAGTAGTGCTGACGCTATGTGTCCCCATATTACGCTGTCTGACTGTTAGATTCCTGTTTTATATTATATTTTCTCGTTTTCTACAAATTTTGAGTTTTGAGAAAACAGTTTAGAGATGCTAATTAAAATTACACCTTTGCGCGCGTCTCAGCGCCAGGTGTCCCGGAACTGTAAGTGCTGACTGTACACTAGCTTTTCATCACTAAAGTACAACCCATTTTGAAAATATTAGCCTTCAGAAAACTCTTGCATGTTTTCGACGCCGCCTCCCCAACTATAAGTAGAGAGATTCAGTAAGTGTGAGTTTGAAGCACGCGATGAACCCAGTGATAATAATGAATGTATGCGAAAGCAATAATAGGCAATATAGCTGAACCACTACATAGACTGTAGGATAAGAAAGCAAAATGGCAATGGAAATAAAAACAGCATTTCAGTCGTGCTGCTGAACTTCTGATTGGGATTTATATAACAAATGTTTTGGTCTCCTTTTGATTTTGGAAGATCTAGTGTCCTGTATATGGCTTCTCTTCGTAGAGTTTTTCAGTATATTCTTGAAAAACTGCTCACATGCATAATGTGTTGGTGTGTGTCTTATAAGCAACTTTCTTGTTTTCTCCTGTGGATCCTCCAGCCCAGGAGCACTTAGGCATGAACTTTCCTGAAAAAAATTCACCTACTCGGGCGTAGCGCACATTGAATCCGTTTTTCGGTTAATAAAATTAAGTTAATATTTTTCGTCGTCCGGAAAAGGTATATTTAGTTCAAATGTATCTGCTTCAGGTATGCCTCCTGATGTGACAATTTCATTGTCTGATCGAATAATCAAAATTGTTGGCTCTAGTGGAATCCCAAACCGTGATATATATAAATTTCAACTATTTACCTTTTAAAATGTAAGAAAAAAGAGAAGGTGCATCAATATTCTGTTACACCCAGTAAAGATATGTGCAGATGACTAGAGGTAGGTGTAATGATTAGTTCTAAACTTGGCGCAAGACGGAACGAAATGAAATAACGATCTTCCTATGTCAAAAATAGCTTTATTACTGAAGGTGTTGTTCAAAGAGATATCACCTCTAGATGGACATCCTTTTCATAGAATTCCTTAGTTTGTGAGGCCAGATCTAGTTTGATCAAAGGAGAATTCTGCTATTTTCAATTGTCAAATGGAAGCTCCAAAATTAAATCACGAGGTAAGCCTCCTTTACTGAATTGGTGTTGAAAAGCTATGAACGTCTGGTGGGTACACAAAACCAAATCAGGCTGTCCTTAGGGCTGTAGCCCAGACTCTCACTATGTTGGTTGGTAAAAGAGAGGACGGGGAAAGTAACCTACAGTTGATAGAACTGGTGAGTTAGTTGGACATACATTAGCAGACCATTATTTACTGAAACTGTCAGAAATTTGCCTTATTTTTTCCACTCGGTGGAAATATACGGAGAAAAGGATATTTATTAAAACTCATTGTAAAACATTTTTTGAACTTGGTTCGATTTCCGACTGAAACAGTAGCAAGACGAGTATTGAGGAAAATCACTCCTCATGAGGTATGGCTTTGGAAAAAAACTTGACAGGGAACAAGAACGCTGAAACCCTAGAAAAAGTTCTAGGTTAGAGTTAAAAGGCTTCTGAAGCCTGAGACGTTTAAAAATCCAACAAATTCTATTGGGAAGAAGAGAGGTATCTGTATGTCTGTTTACCGCATTTCTGTTGCGATTAATACAAAGTTTTGTTAATTCGTATTATTTGTTTCTAATTGTTTTCTTGATGATTCAATCAGTTATTGTTGGGTTTGTAATAAAAGTTGGGAAATTGTTTTATCTGATATCATTTCCAGTTTTTTTTAATAGTAACTCTCTTTCCAACAATAATTTTCTTGTCTTGGTAATAGTTACTCTCTTTCCAACAATAATTTTCTTGTCTCTTATTCCAGTTCTCTAGTCCCTCTCATTTTTTCTGAAAAATCACCCAGTGCGAAGAATGCACTCAAGGTTTTACTTTCATTCTTTCCATTCTTTCTATTTCTGCTTTATCCTTAAAGGAAGAGAATTAATCAGGTAGTATGTAGTGAAAATATGATTTTTTTGAATATATCGTAACTGTTTTGTTTTGGTTGGTTTCCGGGGTTTGCCGTGGTCTTCTTTGGTTTAAATCTCCAAACGTTTCAACTGCAACTGCGGTAGTCATCTTCAGTGGCGTGGTCGAAGTACTCTTTTTGACGTATCAACTGAAACTGAAGCCCTCGTTTCTGGCATGTCATTACACGCAAAATCAGCACTATAAATGACATGCGAAAGTTCCAAAACTTCATTTTTAAGCGAAGTGATTAAATCGATTTTCAATAGGTTCAAAACAGAAAGAACAAAATTGAAACCAAACTGAAAATTATGAAACTTAACATGCCTTTTCAATATCAGAATTTTTTGGTTTGGTGCATTGACGAGTACTGATATAGTACCTGGTATAGTTATACTACTGAAATTTAATTAATGAGAATCAATTCCAATAAAATGAATAGCTCTTTTCATCACAACAAAGTATTCATGAACTCTAGGATACCTCTAGAACAGAAAGACTTCCACCAATCTAATGTTGGATACTACAAATTATATTATTTTTTCATCTCTCTATCGGAGTTAATTCATTTTCTTACTTCAGATTGATAACATTTTATTTGTGATAACCATTCTCTAGTCTCTTTGTCCAATCCCATCGCCAACTTTGGTTCTGATGGAGGATCAGTGATGCAAATATCGGACGGATCAGAAACTGAAAGACACAAAAACTTTTTCCTGAGCCACTGTAGCAGCTGGCAGGTCGCCCTGAATTTCTTGAATGTCCCTGCTATCATTCTACAACCCTGCAACGATATCGCATTCTTTCTTTACTTCGTCTTCCATTATCTGAATACGATTCACTTTAGATACAATTGACCCACGTTTTATTCATATCCATATAAAAAAAAGTATCTTATTAAAAAAAATTATAAAAACGCAAGTTTGTATAACAATGTGTTGATTCATTCATTATATAAAAGGTAAGAAGTACAAAAAAAGAAACTGCAAATAGGTTTCTTCGCCTTCCGAATTTGGTAAATATATCGTTTGCAAACCACAAAGTAGACGATCATTCGACAATCAGCTCATGTTTTATTTTATTACATTTCGTTCTTTCTCGCTTAGGCATTTTCACAAAGTTTTTCATTTGATTTCACACACGGTTAAGTCACTTGCTAGAAAATGTAATGACTCATTCCGTACAAAATGAGTAATTTGGGAGTGCTGATCACGAATCTGAAGGAATTTTGAGACAATTTTGCCCCCTACTATGTTTTACCGTAAAACTGGGTGTTTCTATCAATGATGGCGTGCAGTGTATACAGTTCATCCCCAAAGTATGCACCATATGGAAAACTTATTCATTAAGGGTTTTTCGACGAAAAGTTATTCATGATAAAAGTTTGTGCATCCCCTTAAACTAAACATACACCAACAAAACACACGTAATGTACGAGGAGCCTTCAAATATTTGATTTTGAGACGAGAGTAAAGTACTCCTATTTGAAAAATATCGGGAAATGTTATTTAGAAAAGTTGTTCAGCATTAAAAAATACTTCTAGTCATCTAAGTAAAGTTTTATTTTTTACCCATTTTTTTTTCAAAGGGGACTACGAAAAAAATAATTTGCTGAAACGATAAATAGACAGATCCTGTATACGACGGTTTATTTTAAAAGCCTGTAATATTACAAATTACACAATTATGGTGCCGTTATTTTTATTTTTTGTCAACACCGAAAATTACTCGAAATTATACAGTTTTGTAACAAGAACTTAATATTCAATAATATCAAACATCAAAATAAACAAACTCATTGATTTTCTGAAGATTTTTTTTGTCCAAAATAAGTGTTTTAAGTTGGCTTTGAAACCAAACGTATGTTTGACATTAAGTACGTGACATATTTGCTGAATATTCATTACGTAGTTATTGTTATTGCTTACAAAAGAAGAAAAAGTTGAGATTATATCGTTGTGTGGGGAAAATACTCCAAGCAGACAAGTTATAGACATTTTTAATGCCAGGCATCCTGTGACGACCGCCCTTTTGACCTTGGCCAAAGAAAGACGGACACATAAAAATCTTTGCGAGCGGTCAAAGATTTTCTTATTTGTTCGTTGAAATTTCGTGTCGCACTGTTTTAAATGAGAATCGTTATCAGAAAGAAAACTCTCTAATATAAGTTACAAAACGTATATTAAAATCAAGCAAATTCAGTATCATTCGTATCAAACAAACATGTGGCAAACGAATGCTAAAAAAAAAAATGTGTCACCTGAACTTTCCAAACAAATGCTAAAGGTATACAATAATCACACTTCCGAAAATAAATACGAGCAATATAGGATAAAAATAGTGATCAAACAAATCTTCAAAGTTCTAAATGTCATGATCATATCAAATACCTTCGCTAAACGAGCTGATTTGTCTCAATAAATCAAGTAAGCATCAGCTATTATTATCAAAAACAAGAGAGCATATCATTTATTAATTACAATGAAAACAAATCCAAATAAATGAGACAAGTCAATCGTCAATTTTACCGTACAAGTTGTTTACTACATCGCTAACAAATAAATGGCAATTATTCAATCATTTCGATCAATCAAATATTCGTGAATAAGTATCAAGTAAATATCAAGGTATCAATAAACATGAAACAAACGGTATATATGACAATCCAATCGAACAATTGTGACAAGTAAATATGCAAAAGAGCAATAAAATGAAACAAATATTAAACATTTCAAATCCGTTAATTAATTAATAGAAAGCAAGTATCAGGTAAATCTTCAAGGCAAAAAAAACATGAAATAACAGCATATCGAACATAAAAGAATAGCAAGTCAATACCCAAACAAAATATAAAACACAGCAAATAAATTCATTGAGGTGCAGACGGAACATGTGGTTATCATTCAGAGTTCAACAAAAATGCAAGGAAAACATCAAGAAAAAACATCAAAACATATGTGGATTACGCAAATTAAATCATCAATGTTTTCTCATTAATGGATAGAAAATACTCAAAATCAAACAAGCAATAATAGTAATTCAATTACGAGAGCAACAAGAGAGTACATAACAGGCGAATCAAAATATTTTATAGAGGTGTTCTTCGAAATGCGAAAGAGTCGGATATACGAAACTGGCCATGTGTTTATCTAAATCACATAACGTCGCCAAGTCTGTCAAGTCATTCAAGGAATGAAACACAGCTGTTAATATTCGGGTTCGTTGGCATTTCGGGCTAATCTATCAGAAAAAGGGCAGTTATAATTTGAGTTCATAGCTCAATGCGTGGTGACTTACTATAAAACAGAATCATCGTGAACGACGGAACAAAAATTTTCCTTTGTCTTCTACTCGACGGCGACGGGCAGGTTAATTTATTCTCATTATAAACGCTCCTTATTTAATTTTTCACGTTACTATTCCGGTACAGACACGACATTTTACTGCGAATTTTCCGGGTATTAGTTAAATCACTGAATATCGGATTGACGTTACACAAAATCGATACTGATTGCACTTAGACTTTGAACACACATGACGGTAATTAACACTTGTCGGATACTAGATTGAACGTAGAGGATACGGGAACTAGAACTAGATTGTACTGTAACTGCAACTAAAAAACTGGCTTTGGATTTCTCAAACTCGTGCTTATATAGGATCTCTCAAGGCGTGGACTTCACGTATCCTGACCCGTGGAAAACAATAACATATATCATGTCTGTTTTCGTCGTTATTGTTGAACTTAATTGCTCTGATTTGTGGGCAAAATACTCGTGAGCAGTTCTATCTGTCCCAAAAGCAACCAAAAGTGGCTTGTTTATTGCCTCAATTTACGATATTCGACAATATCTGTGTTAGAAACGCTTCGGAGAGTGGAATATGCAATTAGTTATTTGAGTTCATCTGAGGACGGGAATTTTATTATTTTACATCGTGCTTCGAAGTATGTCTTTTCCACTTAGATAGCACGTGCCACGCACGTGATTATTTCAGCAAGGGAATCGGCTGTTGACTTCAGCTTTTATTATTTAGAGAAGGAGGTCTTTGTAAAGGTCGACTTTAATTTTCGTGCGGATATTAGAAGAGGGACGGTTTTTAACTGTCTTTATAACTCATTGGTGAATCGTTACAATCCTAATCGCAAGGTAAATCACACTACAGTTACCCGTATAACCCTTTGTGACCTGATTTTTTAAAAACAGCCATAAAATTATTTCTGTGTAAGTAAACATTCATTGTGTTCTTCTGTTAGGATATCTTATAAATTTATCTTGATTTTTTGAGAAAAATACAATGTCCATAATTGTGCACAGAACGTTTCAAGTGGACCTGCAAAAATGTATCACATCTATTCTCAATTCAAACAAATTCAATCATGTTTTATATGTATTTTATAAAAAAGTATAGAGGGAAGCATACAAAACAATAGTTACTCAAATTATCTCCTATGGTACATTACAAAACAATTCCTTTCTTTTTTTATACGTAAATGTATTTTACATTTATCACAAAAGAAGTTCGTTTTTTCATTACACTTAGTATTTTTGCAACGCTTGCCTATCTTACTACCATCTAGATGAGGAAGATGATCTATGGAATCATGTTGTACTTCCGGACATGGCCTGATTTCTTCATTTCGTTTCGGAATTTTTGACATTGTCACTTCAGGTGTATTTTTCTAAATAACATTTCCCGAGATTTTTCAAAATAGTTTACTCTTGTCTCAAAATAAAATATTTGAAGGCTCCTCGTACATTACGTGTGTTTTACTGTATTTTGTTAGTGCATGTTTAGTTTAAGGGGATGCACAAACTTTTATTAAGAATAACTTTTCGTCGAAAAACCCTTAATAAATAAGTTTCCCATATGGTGCATACTTTGGGGATGACAGTGTATAACGTAGGTTGACCTTTTTTGTGCAGTGAGTTAATTTCTGGTATACCTATCAATCCTGAAAATTTCATGATTCTCAAAAATTACGGAATATACGAGGGTGTTTCCATTAGAAGTGAAACACACTGTATAAAGTTGAATATCGATAAGTACAAAATCACTTATTTCGATTAAAAAGAACATTAATGGTACATAAAAATTCACTTAGAATATAATAACAATACCTAATGGGAACATGCCTAGTACAGGGAGCGATTCAAAATAAAAGTTTTATGAAAAATAAATTGTGTTTCTGGTAATGGGTAGGTATATAAATATTCAAATAAATTTGATAATAACCATAGTTGATTAAAACATGCTTGAGGGTACGTTTATATTGGAGCTGTGATAAACGATAAAAGAGACGATGAGAGCAGCAACAAGGGCAGCGCAAATTTTCATGTCTTCGATGTGTTGTTTATAGTAGAGCTTCGACAGTAGCGACGATCTCTGCTGTGCAGGTTGAACAACTGAAAATAGTTTTTTGAAATGAGAATGAAAATAGAATCCTTTGAATACATATCATCGCAGATACCTAAAAAGAATTAAAAAAAGTGGATCAATGGTCATAGTAGAACAATTTCACTTGAGATGCGTCTAATGATAACAATTAGGCAAGAAAACATGTTTTATAGCAAAATTTATTTTAGAATAACAAACTGGGATGCAAAAGGAAAGGCAATAGTTACCATAACAAGAAATCTCTTTTTCAAAAATTAACATAACAAAATTCTGTATTTCAGAAAGTTCTAAACTAAAAATTCAATATTCCATTCAATGAACCATAGCATAATAGTTGTATGATGCTTATTGAAAAAGAAGCGAGAGCCAATTCATTGTTTTGAGTAATTGGCGATTAAAGTTAAAGACCCATTTGAAAAAAAAAATCGAATATTTGATACATCTCATGAAATTTTTGTCAAGAAAATGATTAGATATGGATGTATACATGATATGTATACAAGCATCAGTCATTCAGTTTTAAAATATTTTTGGTGGATGGTTCCTTTTCAATAAATGAATTGAAAATACTTATTTTCATTAAAAGAGTACCAGATCACAATTTTGTAGTTGGTTCCATTTACAGAAAGGGTTAATATTGAAATGGTTCGGTATACATAAAAATATTGCTTTTATTTCCAAAACAGTAATAATACACAAGGCTACAAGTTGAAGTAGGGAAGAAAATATTTGTCTTATTTTACTCATCCGTTTCTATTTGGAAATCTAAAGTTTGAATATCATTTGATATCGTCTTGAAAGTCGTCAATGTTTCTAATTTTGTAGAAATCACTTGCGTCCAGGGGTATAAATTGCAATAAAGATTCAATATCTTCCCACTTCTTCTTTGAAATTGATTTTACTTCTGGATATAGAGATTTTTTTTTTACAAGATCTTAGACTTAGAAATATCAATGTGTTTATGATGATCCTCAAAATTATGGCTTATTTCCTTTGTCCTTTTCAAGTTTAATTATTTTAAATTTCAACCAGCTCACTTTTAGTTGAAAAGAACTGATTTCATTACTTCCACAACAAAAGGATGACTTGTTTTATAGTTTTCTATTTGAGATTAAACGACTTACCTGTAAGGAAGTTCAATCATAATTATACTACTGGTCCGGTCCGCATAGAACACACATGTAGTCTGCATTTTAGCTATGACGTGCACTAGTTGAAAGGATAAGAAACAGTGATTCATCCCGCATTCCTCAGCCGGTCTCCTATCCATTACGCGTTTTAGATAATCGCGACCATTGGGATGGGTATAATCCATTGCATTTTTTTTTTTTTTTTTTTTATTTTATTTTTTTTTTTTTTTTTTTTTTTTTTTATTTTATAGGGTGGGGGTGTTCTATGCGGACCGGACCAGTAGTATAATTATGATTGAACTTCCTTACAGGTAAGTCGTTTAATCTCAAATTATACTTCCTGGTCCGGTCCTTATAGAACACACATGTAGATGTTTAAAGGCAGGGAGCGTTTCATTTAGTATAGTTAATGAAGGTATACTATAGCAAATTCAAAGTAAGTTTATTAATTATGTAATATCCGCTGAACCCCGTAATACATTTTATAAACTAAACATACAATCATTATCTCAAATCCAAACAAGAAATTACCAAAAACAATTTATAATATAATTTCTCAGTGTAAGAAATACTGATTCCAGAAACATTTGGAATCTTAAGTGAAAATCGTCTCTGCTAACTGATATTGTTCAGAAACAGGCCTATTGTAAAACTTAAAAAATATATTAGAATATTTTGACCAACCTGCCGTTGCTCTTATTGTCTCAATGTTAACTCCGGCTCTAAATGCTGCCGAGGTTGCGGCATGCCGAGTACTATATGCTGTAAATTGTTTTATATCAATTCCAGCCTTACTCATTGTGGATTTTATCCACCTAGAAACTGTTTGTGTAGATGCTGGTCTATATGGTTTTTTGTGGGTTATTAGCAATTGAGATACGTTACCCCTCAGAAGTTTGGTCTTTTCAATATATAATAATAGAACTGTTGCAACACAAATTTGAGGTTTTTCTCTAAAAAATGGTATCACCAACCTAGGTTGCTCCTTTCCTGGACCTGAAGTTTTTAATATGTCCGGAATCAATATTTCCAGTCTATCTCCTAAGGTAACTATATTTTCCAATTTTATTTTCACTAGAGTCTGTATCCTATGAGCTGTACAAAGAGCTATTAAAGTAACCATTTTTTGAGTTAATATCTCTAAACTTAGAGATTCTAATGGAAACAACTTTGATAAATAATCTAAAAGAGGTTGTGGATCCCATGTATGAGAATATTTAGGAAAGACTGGACGAATTTTAAAGACCCCTTTTAAGAAACGATTTACTATAGGCTCATCTAGATTTTTTGACAGCAGATTTAATGCAGAGCGAAATGTATTCAACGTAGAATAAGCTGCGCCCTGGTGAAAGCAGTCATTTAAAAAATTTATTACATTGGCAACAGTTATATTAAATACATTTATATCCCTAGACTTACAAAATTCCCACCATTTTTTATATGCTGTATTATACTGGGACAAGGTACTATTGCTCAAGGATGCTAACAATATTTCCATTGCCGCTTCTGGCAGACCCTTCATAATGTACGCCTTCCTGATAATAGCCCTGCAACCAGGGTAAGATTCGGCCACAGTGGATGGCTCCTCCTGAAAGGATCGAACAATAAATTTTTATCTGGGCCAAAGAAAAGCGGCGCTTGTGACAGTAGCCTAACAAATATCGGGTACCAAGGTTGTGAAGGCCAAAAGGGTACTATCACAACCCCCTCCCCATTGTCTGATCTAATCTTTTTAAGTACTCTTGAAATTAATGGAAATGGAGGAAAGGCATAAAATACTGAATCTGACCAGTCTAGGGTGAACGCATCGATAGCAATTGATCCGGGATCTCTTTTCCAAGAAACATATTTCACACATTTAGTATTTATCTGTGATGCGAATAAATCGACCTCTGGTTCCCCAAAGGCTGCCTTGATTTTTGCAAAAACTTTATCATCTAAACTATATTCTGTTTCAATTAATTTTGATCTTGATTCTCTGTCCGCAATTGTATTATTTACTGATTCTATATATGTTGCGAAAAGGAATATATTTCGGACTTCACACCATTGCCATATACTTCTTGCCAGATTGGACAACTCCTTGTGTTTTATGCCTCCCATCCTGTTTATATAGGAAATGGCTGTTGTATTATCAACTCTTAAGAGTACTGCACAGTTCACCTCAGCTTTTACAAAGCATTTTAATGCGTTGAAGATAGCCAACAATTCTAAATAGTTGATGTGTTTTTTGCGTTCGGAAACATTCCAAAAACCGCGACCTGATTCTCCATCGCAGGAAAATCCCCAACCAGACTTAGAGGCATCCGAGTATAAAACAAACTTGTAACATCTATTTTTCAAAGAGTTCACGGATGTAGAAATGTTATCTAACCACCATCTCAAGTCTAGTTTAACATCATTCGAGATAAGCAATTTTCCATTATAATTTCCTTTATTGGCCCTCAAGGCTAAAAATTTTTCTCTTTCCAACCTCTTTGTGTATAACCATCCGTATTTAATTGCTGGACATACAGATGTAAGTTTTCCAAGTAGGTGAGCCAGAAGTCTGACTTTACATACTTTCATTTTTAAATAACAGTCTATCAACTTTGTAATATTATTAATTTTGTCTCTAGGTAGTGATAGGGTCATTTCAATAGAGTTATAGATGAAGCCTAAATATTTACACTTAGTGGCTGGAACTAATTGTGATTTGCTGTAGTTTATTAAAAATCCTAATGATTCTAATAAAGCAACTGCCCTTTTAACATTATGATCACATTCGGAAAAACTATCTCCGATAAAAAGGAAATCGTCCAAATAATTCATAGAAATATTGCCTTTTGACCTTAGATGCTGTGCTATCGGTTTTAAGATTTTCGTAAAAATGAACGGTGCTGTACAAAGCCCAAAAGGTAAAACAGAAAATTCAAATAATTTTCCCTGAAAGGAAAATCTTAGATACTTTCTGTGCCCTCTGTATATGGGAATTAAAAAATACGCATCCTTTAAATCTAAAGTTGCCATATACGATGAATATGTCAATAAATGTTTTACTGTTCTGTAGTCATCTAGTTTAAAATGACTTGGGGACATAAAGGTGTTTAATTTTTTTAGGTTCAACACAAATCTATATTTATTGTTGGGCTTCAGAATAAGAAAATAAGAAGAAATAAATTGCCCCTTCATAGGTGTGCATTGTTTGACAGCACCTATTTTAATTAGTCTGTTAATTTCTGTACTGTACAAATGAATATCCGTTGGCTTGAATTTTTGATTGGGGACTATCATCTGAGTAGGTGTTGTATCAAACGGAATACGATAACCATTCAAAATATTCAAAATACGATTATCTTTCGTTAAATTTTCCCATACATGGCGAAAATATTTCAACCTGCCTGCATAACGAATCCTGCTCACCTCTAATTTCTTTGGTTGTAAGTCCTTTGTCTGCCTGTTCTGGTTCTTTGATCCCTCCGTCTGTACGAGTCCACCCTCTTGTCGAAATTCTGTACTCTGAACCGAGCTCTCGGAAATGGTCGCTGGGAGTTTAAATGTTGCTTATTTGATGTACTGGTGGATGGTATAACGTACTTTTCTCTCACAGCTGCCTTGAATTCTCTCGTAGATTTCTTTAGTGTTTGAGCCACCTTAAATTTTTCCAACATTGTCTCACCGAACAACAAAGTATCCACCTTCGAGTCTTTTGCAATCTTGAGCATTTCTGGCTTCAACTTAGGATATATTTGATGCCTTCTATGCATTGATAATTGAAAATGTGCATTGCACAGTAACTTGGCACAGTCTACCAATCCAGGTAAAACCTTATTCTTTAGGTTTTCATTATTCTTACCGTCCTTCATCAACGCATCTAGCGCTACGCCCAAAGAACTCAAACCAATTCCCATGTCACTCTGAATATGAGACATATAAGAGTCTTTCTTAATCTCTACCTCCGGTAACATCGCCTGTACTTCCGGATTTAAGTTCGGTGGATTTAGTTGAGGACAGTTTTCGGAAATTGCCCATTTCGTTTCCTGAAACAATATTATTTGTTTTTTAATATTCCTTTGTCACAAGAAAATTGACAATGAATATATAGGAGACAATGAATGTCATCCTGTAGTTTTTCAGATACGAGGAATGTATCTACAATTAAACACTGCCTTATGGAACAATAGTAAGCGAGGAAGGCTCTATTTATCCAACACCAAAGCAAAGAAAAAATTTTTGCAATTCAATCTGCGTATCAGGAGACAATGAATGTCATCCTTTAGTTAAAAATTTTTATTATTTATAATATTAAATATCACTCACCTGAAGAATCGTCTGAGACAGTGTTCATTAATCTCTCTAATTTCGATATCTTCTTTTTTATTGCACTTAAATCACCTGCAAACTTTCTTTTACCCATTTTACTGGAAATTTCCTCTAAGACAACCGGCACGTTCAACACTAAAATGCGTAATGGATAGGAGACCGGCTGAGGAATGCGGGATGAATCACTGTTTCTTATCCTTTCAACTAGTGCACGTCATAGCTAAAATGCAGACTACATGTGTGTTCTATAAGGACCGGACCAGGAAGTATAATTATTGATTTAAAATCATCTAGTATGTAAATCCGAATTTGGTGTTCGAGAGCGCGCTCTATTTGACCGAAGTCAGTATCATTAGATAGGAAACTATGTCCTTAGTCCAAAAATTTCAGATAAATAGTTTTCAGAGTAGGATGTTCGATTAAAATACTTTTCAACATAAGTACGATTTTCATATTTCTGTTTTGGCCGCTGTAACTATCGGACCAAAGTAGCTCCTGTACCCCTCGTTTTAGATGCAACTCAATATATTTTTTAAGGCACGAACCCACTTCTTGAGAGCCTCTTCCCGCAATTCCTTCTTTCCGAAGGAAGGCATACGGTGTGTTTGTTGATCCTGAGTGAATTCCTTCATTGTGAATACATAAGGTTGGTTGGGAGCTTAGGTAAACCTAAGACCTTTTCCATATCATAGCAGAGAATCTCTTGCAATTCACTCCTTGCTAAATTTGTATTCATAAGGTGTTGGTCATATGCAGCTTGGGCTTCTTTTTTACTGGTTTCTCCTGAAATAATATATATATATATATATATATATATATATAAAGGTGAAGTGGGGTAAACAATTTTTTTTTTATCAACCTCCATGATGCAAATTTAGTTCATAATTGATACCAGAACTTACACCATCTCAGTTCCTTGTTGAAAAATGTAAGGTGATATTTTTTAAAACGATGTCAGTGTATCACATTTACCCCCACATTTGGGGCAAATGTGATAATTATATCTACCTATCTATGCATAATTCACATGAAATTGATTGGGGCTAATGTATAACAACAGTTCTTTAGTGGTCATTTTGGTTTTTACAGAACTTCAATATGTCAATCGAGAAAAAAGTTATGATCTATTTTCAGTATAATCGACTAACTGTAAATTAAACTTTATTTCCAATCACAAAAAATATTACTTAGAATATAAGAACAAACATAAAAATAAATGTTACATTCGATTTTAACTTGAAAAACACACTACTAGGATAAATTATATCCTACGAATGATATTAAGAAAATAAAAGAACCGCGTCTAGTGACAGTTGGCTCTGGCAAAACCATAACAATATGACTTTGTTGAACTGTGTCGATGTCTACCACTTCCGGCCATGAAAAACTGTCTTTTGAAAATCTTGTGAATTTCACTATCCAACCATCGTCACTAGCCTCGGTCACCATTCCAACAAAATGCTTAGTCATTTTCTTGGTGTGGTATTTAACTAATACCCAAGAGGTAAAAGATACAGTTTGGTCAACTTCTTTATTTTCATCGTTAGTATTACTGTCCAGTTCCTCCCAGAACTCTTCAGAGTTGTCAGACTCCATATAAGGCGGAGACTCTGGTTCAATATCTTCACTGCTTGACGAAAGTTCTCGCTTTTTTGTTTTCTTTTTTGTTGATTTTGAATCAGTTTTTTCTTTGCGTTCTTGAGGTTTTTTTGTTTTGTCTTTAAGTCGATTTATCGCTTCTTCTGACGTTAACAACTCCGAACCAAGACATATTCTTGTTTTTTTCTTTTGTACTGGTTTAGGTGCTTGGCGAATTGAAGCCAACAATAAGTTTTCAAATGATGTGTTACCACTGGGTTCTTTCATGGATATTTCTGACGATGTAGTAGCCACAACATTGTCATCTGGTACCGAATGTCCATTTACATTTGTGTTTTTCGACACAATTGCTTCTATCGCTATTTCTCTTGATGTAGTAGCCACTTCAGTGTCATTTGCTTTCGAACTTCCGTCAACAGTTATTGTATTTGTTGCCATAACAGCTTTTGCGTTCCTACCATTCATCAAAGGTGTTACCGACAAAATCAGCAGGATCCTACAAAAACACGAGATTAAAACAATTTTCACTGCCAACAATCAAATTTCGAAATGTCTCAGATCTCCTAAGGACACAATACCAAATGAGTCTCAAGGGATATACGAAATTCCGTGTTCCGAGTGTCCAAGAACATACATTGGCCAAACTAACAGAAGAGTAACTTCCAGAATATATGAACACGAACTAGCAGTCAGACAAGCATCTTCTTCCTCCTCACTTTACAAACATCGTGAAGAAACAGGCCACAAAATAGACTTTAAAAACACAAAAACAATTGGCATGGAGAAAACTCTGCAAACTAGGATCATCCGGGAAGCTCTGGAAATAGAAAAGCGCCCCAACTGCCTTAATACCCGTGATGATGGACGTAGACTTCCTATTACTTGGAAACCACTCATTTCTCGTCTCCCGACACCTGGCAACAGCGCAATCTTCGCACCACATCGCGCAAGTCCAGACTCCGAATCACCACGCACGCCCAATATGGCCGCCATGACAAGTATAAATACAGCTGCACAACCGACAAATGTTCAGTTCTCTCGACGGAGTAGGCAGATTGAGACCCCGGCGTCAAGTTACAAAATCCTGATGATACCTGAGGAATAGGCAGATTGAGACCTAACTTCACACCCTTTCAATCATTTCATCCTTTTTTCTTGAAAATGGCTCCAAAATCGGAGCCGAAACGTCGAATTTCAACAAATTCTAGACGCGGTTCAACCCGAACTTCCAGTTTTTATATATATATATATATAGGTATCTATCAACTGGTCAATAGTTTAGAAATTTGGCATTTTTATTCCGGAAGAGTGTTACATTTTCAAAAATTATCTGAGAAACGTTGAAGTAGTATTTGGAATTTCCGTAACTGCATCGGCTCTATTGACGGAAAACATGTTAGACTAAACTGTCCTGCACATTCTCAAAGTCAAAGTAAGGACAGTTCTGTGGTTGGCTTTGTTAAGAGCCACCTTGTTTCAAAAGTAAGAAAAAGAAAATATGAATATCGGTACCTAATAAAATAAAACCTTGACTAGGAAATAAGTTTAATGGGAGCTATCAAATGGTTTTTGTAACATTAAAAATGTGAGCTATCTAACTGTTATAGTAACTTGAATGATAGCGTTTAGCTATCTAAACTAAAGGTGAAATGTTCGATTGTTACCTCTCTAAATTTACCAATAAGAATAAAAAAAAAATATATCTAACCTTGAAGAGGAAAGACAAAAAAAGGAAATGTAGTTAAAGAATTGAAATGAAATGTAACAAGGGGACTTCAGTTTAAACTGAAATTTGAACTTTACATAATATTAGGTTACATTGTCAACACTGACTGCAATCAGGGAGAAAAGCCATTCTGAGTTTTTCTTTTTTTTTTTTGTTCTTAATTTTAATTGGTAGTAAACTTTTGTTGGGCATAAATAATTGCATTGATTGACGATAAATCCCAAAAACAATCCGGTCAGTGACATTTACGCATTATCGGTTGGTCTACTCAGTTTTTTGTTAGAACTCCGACCCTCGTACAAAAACAACAATATACTTTCGGCACTCCAAGTGCTTGAGTCGTCGATCTCATGATAAGCGAAAGAGAGTCCATTTTACACCTCAGTCGTGTCCCAAGTGATTTTTCTGCAATCTGCATTTTATCGTAGTGTGTTGGATTGAAGTAATTCAATCCTGTGATTGATCTTTGCAGTGTCCACACCGGTCAAGAAAAGGGCCCTTTCCGGTAAGCACCGCTAAAAGCTACAACCACGTTCCCAGGTCAGAAGGATAATAGGATTTTGGTGAGTCGTTCATGAAATGCATTTATCGGCTTCACATAGAATTTCTGTTATTTTGATATAATATGGAATACGATCACTTTCGAACCACAGAAAGCTATCGATTCTAAACAAGATCTATAATGGTTTACACCAAGTAATTATTTCAGGTTTTGTCTTAAGTACTAAACATTGGAAATCGCATTATTTAAAATTTAAAATTAGTAAAATTAGACCATTGGGCTACTTCGAATAAATTGATTGGATCTGACCTGTTTTGTTGTAGGTAACGGAGTTGTACAGGAAATTAGATGTCTACCATTGTAGTAGTTGATACTTTCCAAAAAATTGGGGGGTCTCTTCCCTAGTGCTTTGCTTGAATTATTTGTTCATCAGCATAGCATGAGGACATTCACCAGTTCGGCAGCAACCATTATATTTCTCAAAAATTTTTATGTTAATCCATAATGGAATCTATGCTCATCGACCAGCCGGCATCCAAGCTTATAACATTTATATTATACAGTGCGGTCCATAGGTATGGAATAAATTCATTTTTAGCGTTATTATGAATTTAATAAAAAATCCTCAAACAGGTCAATTTTTATTGTCAATTTGACAATTTACAGTATGAAAATATTACCCCCTTCTTGCACCCCCTCTGAATTATGAGCACCCCCTCAAAAAATTTAAATGAGAAGGGGGGTCGTGTGGCATCTTGTTCGAAAGGATTTTCATTATCTGTTCAGCAATACCAAGTTTTTCAAATTTGGTGCCATCATAACTGAAAAAAATTATTTTAAAAATGTACAATTTTTATACTCTAAGTTATGTATTTGTTTAAAAAACCTGAAACAAATCGATTTCTATTCTCAATTTGACAATTTATAGTATGAAAATATTACCCCCTTCTTGCACCCCCTCTGAATTATGAGCACCCCCTCAAAAAATTTGAATGAGGAAGGGGTCGTGTTGCACCTTTTTCAAAAGGGATTTCAATTCTCTGTTCAGCAATACTAAGTTTTTTAAATTTGGTGCAATCATAACTGAGAAAATTTATTCTGAATAGGTAAAATGTTGATACTTTAAGTAGAATGAAGGAAATAATGTAACATAATGTTTAGGAAGTATATTTCAATTTGTTTTACAGTTAAATTAAATGTTCAAAATGACCACCATTCACTTCTTGACAATAAGCAAGGCGATCTTGGAATTCTCGTAGAACATTTTGTAGGACCTCAGGGGTTATATTGGTAATTTCTTCCGTTATCCTAGTTTTTAAATCGGCCATATTGTCTGGTCTATTGAAATATACTTTTGATTTTAAATAACCCCATAAAAAGTAATCGAGAGGAGTCAAATCGGGGGATCTAGGCGGCAATTCAATCGTTCCACGTCTTCCAATCCACCTATTGGGAAAAACTTCTGTCAAATAATCTCTAACAATACGTGTGTAATGCGGTGGAGCTCCATCTTGTTGGTACCAAATTGATCTATCTATTGCATTTGGATCATTAACATCGGGAAAAAGTCTTTTTAATGTAGGCAGTAAAAAGTTCATCAAAAAACCTAGATAAGCCTCACCATTAATTGTGCCTTCAAAAAAATAGGGGCCAATAATTTTGTTTTGAATGATACCAGCCCAAACGTTCACTTTTTTGGGATATTGTGTGTGAGCCTCACACATCCAATGAGGATTTTCTCTGCTCCAATATCTACAGTTTTGTCTATTAACCGTTCCATTTAAATGAAAAGTAGCTTCATCAGAAAAGACAATTTTGTTTACGAACTGCAAATCTGCTTCGATTCTGTCCATCATCAGTTCACAGAATTGTTGCCTTCTATCAGGGTCATCCTCATTTAACTCCTGAACCAACTTAACTTTATAAGGATGGTATTTTTCTTTATGTAAAGCTCTCAATATCGATGATTTACTTACATCATTGTCGGCGGCAAGTTGTCTACTTGTCACATGCGGATTTTCCTCAATCGCTAACAGTACATCTAACTTTTTCTCCTCATCCAATTTAGCATTTCGACCAGGTTTTTGAAGAGTTTTTACATGTCCAGTTTCACGGAATTTTGTTTCTATTTTGCTAACTGTAGATTGTGAGACGTGTTGACCAGGGTATTTATTATTAAACATTTCACAAACTTCCTTTTGAGTTCGTGTTTTATTACCGCATCCAATCATAATTAAAAGGTATATTCTTTGAGTTTCTGATAAATGAGCCATAGTTGAATCGAATACACACAAAAGTATTTTTCAATACACCGACGTCTGCCAGCAACTCACAAATATCAAAATGACAGTAGTCTACTAGATTGCCATTATATTATTTATGGGCTTTGTGAATGATTTTTTGGTGTCTTGAACGACTTTTTCCTGATGTTTAGCAAGACAGATAAGAAACTACCTGATTACTTCTTATGGGGTTATTTGAAAACAAAAATATATTTCAAAAGACCAGACAATATTGCAGATTTAAAAGCTAGGATAACGGAAGAAATTAACAACATTACCTCTGAGGTCTTACAAAATGCTGTACGAGAATTCCAAGATCGCCTTTCTTATTGTCAAAGAGTGAATGGTGGTAATTTTGAACATTTCATTTAATTGTGAAATAAATTGAAAAACACTTCCTAAAAATATTTCCTTTATTCTGCGTAAAGTATAAAAATTTCACATTTGCAAAATATTTTCTCAGCTATAATTGCACCAAATTTGAAAAACTTAGTATTGCTGAACAGAGAATTGAAATCCCTTTTGAAAAAGGTGCAACACGACCCCCTTCCTCATTCAAATTTTTTGAGGGGGTGCTCATAATTCAGAGGGGGTGCAAGAAGGGGGTAATATTTTCATACTATAAATTGTCAAATTGAGAATAGAAACCGATTTGTTTCAGGTTTTTTAAACAAATACATAACTTAGAGAATAAAAATTGTACATTTTTAAAATATTTTTTTTCAGTTATGATGGCACCAAATTTGAAAAACTTAGTATTGCTGAACAGATAATGAAAATCCCTTTCGAACAAGATGCCACACGACCCCCCTTATCATTTAAATATTTTGAGGGGGTGCTCATAATTCAGAGGGGGCGCAAGAAGGGGGTGATATTTTCATACTGTAAATTGTCAAATTGACAATAAAAATTGACCTGTTTGAGGATTTTTTGATTAAGTTCATAATAACGCTAAAAATGAATTTATTCCATACCTATGGACCGCACTGTATATTCGTTGGGGTATACCCCAATTAGCCTTCAGATCTAAAATGATCAATAGGTTTTAATAAACAATCTAATATGAAATGATTGAATGTGATTTAATGAACCAAATTCACCTTATCTATGGAATGGCCAACTACATGCACCTTTCTCGAAAGGTAATCGCAAAAAGGCCGATCAACAGATGTGAAATAGCCAAATACGCATGAATTTTTTTTGTTTATATCAAAAAAACATCTACCTAGCGAAAAGGTCCGTTTCACGGTAGAGCATGAAAAGTATTCACGGAATGACAGGAGCAGAGACAAAGCACAATTTACATTAGCACCACTAATGTAGCTGAAATCTGTTCGGAGTACGTTCAGATGATTGCGCTTGGAGTTGAATGATTTCTACCTGAGTTTGTTTGACACAATCGGTTATCCTTTTGCATCCTTGGTTGCGAATGTTTTAATAGCTGTTAAACTCAGATGACCGTAAATGAGAAGCAGAATATAAATGTCAACATGGAATTTGCATGTTATTATTTTGGAAATATAAAAGGAAGTTATGTAGTAACAATTTAGACGAATTGCACTCTAACAGCAATAACCATCCCTCAGTCTGCACTCAGCCGCCATGATCACTATACCAGGGTCAACAAAAAGGTAAATTATAGTGTTACAATTCAATACAATAAAACAAAAAAAAGTGTGGCAAATAATTACTGAAAAATAATGTGAAACTAAGCAGGTGTTGTTCTTTGAGCTGTCTACAAAGTTTCCTTAGACCATTAGTTATCCCGTGATCGCCAAGAATCCTGAATTGTAATGTCTGACTCTATATCTAATTTGTATTTGCATGTATTTTTTGTATGTGTATTTTTCATTAACAATTATATTTGTATCATTTCTGTAGACATACCTAAACAAATCGAATATGCTACTGGCAGTTTTTGTCTCATTTGTCGTTACTATATTTTAAAGGTGAATAAATATCTTAACTTGCAGCATCGCTAGAAGAATTTGCAATTGTGACGTTCTTAGTGATTATCCCCGTTTGTGAATCTTCTCTTGGAAATAACAATTTTTCAGGCCATAAAATGGTTCCGGCCTAATCATTGGCGTTTATGATCCTTTTTTTGCTAATGTGCCTGCTTCTTCATTTCCTTTTACTTTGGCGTGCTCTGTCACTTGAGGATTACTCAAGTATTCTTGCCTGGCTCATATTTTGTGTTGGAATTCGCACACCATCCCTGAGTTGATTATGAAATTGGTTTTCGTTTTATAATATTGCCTTACTATTTTTTCAGCTTTCCCATTGCAGTTTGGGAAATGAGATGGCACAGTGTTTGGAAAAACATACAAAATATTCTGGACTTTTACTTCTCCTGTTGAAATGCTGCTTTCATACCTCCTCATTTGCATTTCTACCGCTTGTAATAAATTGAAGACTTCTCTGGAAGAATAAAAAGTTTCCTTATCAGACTAGATAAGAAAAAAGCTTTAGAAACGACTACACACCCCTGTCCCCACAAAATAAAATAAAAAATTCTTGACAGGAGTTGTTTGAGTTGTTTTCCAACAACCTTTGAGACTCTATACTTATAATTTGGCATTTCATTCTGATTTCTGTACAATTTGTTTGAAAGGATATTCCATTTTTCCCAATCAACAATAAATAATTTGAATAATTTTATTCAAGGATCCTGGCTGCTAGTTTTCATTGATTCATCATCTGCCAAATTGGTTATTAGTTAATGAGCTCCAAAGGTTGTTGTAGTACAATTTGAATGTCCGATTCTTCGATGTTTCTTCTTGATAATTTTTTCAATGAAAAAAGATTTATTACACCAGTATACTAAAAGGGTACTATTGCATTTCTTTGCTTATATTTTAAACCAGTGGAGGCATACTCTTCCATCCGCATTTTTCCTAATCACCTTTCCAAACGTCTCAATTTGTTTTGTACCGAGAGAATCAGATACTCTCAAGATAATTATGATTAACATGAATTTACTCTTTGCTACTGTAGCATTTGTTGTATTTATTCCATTTTGTTATTCCTCTAATCCACCTCAGGTATTTAATTTTTGGTTTTAGTAGTTTAGTTTTTCATAGATATTCTCCTCTCCTCATCCGTATTAGTTAATATTTGTATTCTTTGTTAGAATAATAGTTAGTTTTAGTATTTTAATTTTTTATTGGTATTTCCCTCATCCATCTTAATTTCTATATATATATATGGAGAGAGAAGAGAGGTAGTCTATTGCTGACTAGTTAGAAACAAATCTTGACAATTTTTTTGGGGCAGGAGCAAAACGCAAGTGTACTCTTATAACATTATATTTCCAATATTTCGACAGTGGTTACTGTCATCATCAGGGAGCTACAAAAATGGATGAAACTATGGTAAACTGGTGAGGATGAGAGTCCAATACTTACAATGTTAGTGAGATTGGTCGCTTAACAAAGATGTTGAAAAATTAAACAAGACTAAAACCATGTGCAACATGGTGTACTGAATAAAAATTATGTTAAACATTTATAACAATTAAAAATCTAAAAAATGTGTCGGATGCAGACAACACCTGTAATATACCACGAGGAGCGTGGGAGAAGAGAAAATTATTTGGTTAGAAATTATTAAAATTAATCATATGTCAAAAGTCAAATTTTCATAGAAGTTATGGAACAAGAGAACAATTGGCCTGAGCTGCTGGGGTTTCCAGTTCAGTTGCAATTACTTCTAAAGAGAAGATATAATTATGGATTTCATGTAATAGATGAGAAAATTGTTTTTAACATTATTTGAATTTAAATATTTAATTTTGAGAATCAATTGGGAAATTTATGGGATGTCATAGAGTAAAAGAATTACAAAATTGAGATTAAGTAATGTCAAAGGAACTGTTGTTGAGAGCACTTGGGTTCTTGTCCAACATTAATAAATAAGAATAGATCTCACTCAAGTGGTTAAGATCTGTTCTTTTGTTTAAACAATGATCAGATTGAGAAATAAACGTCATTTCCAGGAATATTCGTTTTGAAGCATTACCTTCTTTGGTTAAAATTTTTGTGGAATTATAGTCCATTGAGTGACCTTCTTTGAAGACGTGTTCACTGAGAGCGCATCTCTCAGGGTGTAATCTGCTGTCACTTTTATGAGAAGTTATACGGTCTTTCAGCAACCTTACTGTTTGACCAATGTATTCATGGTTACAATTAGCACATGGTTTGCAATATACTAATTTTGATTGAGAAAGTAAAGGAGTTTTGTCTTTTCTTTTACGACAGAAAATAAGGAATTTATGGTAAGGACCGTTTTATTTGCAATTTTAACATTGCCAATTTTATTGAAAATTCGTGAAAGCTTTGGCGTGATTTCAGCAATGAAGGGCAAAGAAGTGTAAAAAATATTAGGTTGTGAAGCATTATTATTATTTTTTTTTGTGTTCTGGATAGACCTTGTTACTAACTCCATACGCCACCTTAGGAGCAGCACTTAATTATTAACGCACGCAACAGTGAATCGTGGAGGATCATTATTATTATTATTGACATTGTTAGCATCATTATCAGTATTAATTATTTGATTACCTGGAAGAGGTTCATTAACATTATGGTCTACAGGAGACGTACTAAATAGGATCTTGTTAAGTAAATGATGACGACAGTAACCACTGTCGAAATATTGGAAATATAATGTTATAAGAGTACACTTGCGTTTGCTGCTGCCCCAAAAAAATTGTCAAGATTTATATATATATATATATATGTTCATGCAACGAGACCATTGACGGCGTGTTTTGTCATGTAGTCGACTCATCGCAAGCAAAACGTGATCAATGAAAGCATGCTTCCAATCATACCCTTGATTTTTAGTCTCATAATCGACACATTGGAAGCATTGATCTGTCCTGATTGGTCAGGAGGCGTGTTCTCTCGGTTTGTGTCTGAACTGAATATTTCAATATGTTTCAACGATGTTTTGGTTAGGCTTCCGAAAACTATATGGCAAGAGTATTCCTTTGAACCTTTTTCATTTCTGAAGTGAGAAATAATATTTAATTCTTTATACTAGTGACAGCATAATAGCAGAATAGTATATTGGATAACTAGTGCGCATAATAGGATATTCAATACGATTGTGACGAGATGATAAACCATGAACCAAAGGCGAGTGAGACCAACTAGTAAGAATAGTAACAGTGAACCTTGACGAAAGGCATTCACACAAAAATTCATTTCACGAAAAAAAGTCGTATATATTTACAACTGATGACATAACTTATTAGACCGAGCGATAATTATAATTGGTATTATTATGTTTTAATTATGAATATGACATACAGAAGCGTTTACTGAAGCTGCGTTCTGGATCTAATCAACGCATTGAAACCAAATCAACAAGTGGACATCAACCAAGTTCGTTGACCTCAAACATTTCCAATCTGTTCTTCCACAGATTATTTGATTCCAGGATCAGTTTCGATTCTACTCTGTAAATATTGATGGGAGGATGATCAAAAAAACAAAGTGAATTAGATAACAGAGTCTACAATCAGAAACGTTATTTAAGATGGCAATGCAAAAATATTCTATTTACTTTTTGCCTGTCCTTCATGGTTCGTTAGGCTTCTTTGAAACCCTCCATACCCGCAGGATCAGTGGTACTTGTTTCCATTTTGTTAACGTTATCGGAATTTTGGCTAAGTATATATCTCACTACACTTTCCGTGATTTTCTCAACACTTCCTAATTTTTCAATTTTATTTTTATTTCATTTTTCTCATCTCAAGATAGTTCATTTTATTTAAGAATTCTCACAGAGGGCGTGTACGAGAAATGGTAGAAGTGATACGCATCTTAACGATACGTCAAAACATGTCCTCTCGATAAAAATAGAGTTATTTCGGGAAGTTTTTATTACTGTTTATCTTAAGAGATATTCAGGGTGGATCATTTTGAGTAATTATATTGTATGTTCATGTAACGAGGCCATTGAAGTCGTAATTTGGCATGTAACCTACTCAATGAAAGCAAAACGTGAGCATTGAAAGCAGCTTTCGATAGTACCATTGATTTCTTTCATGATATGAATATAAAAAATGTTTTAGCAGATCAAAAACTGTTCTAATTTTAAATATGTTATTATCAACAATACGATTATTTATATAACAAGTGAAAGTAGTCAGGGTCGGACTGGGTCGGAAGAGCCCGAGTGGCACACTACAAGCCTGGGACTATTTTACTTGTAGTTCGTCGGCCAGAGTGTGATAAGTATCGGGGTAGGTTGCACGCTCAGGCAAGGGCTCTGTTGGCAAACGCCATCTCGACTTTATGACCAGTCCGACAGTGAAAGTTCGATACATTGCCGATTTCTACAAGTTAGAAAACATTTGTCAACTAATATTCACTTGTTTCGATGACACAAGACCTGAAGAATAGAATATTAAACAAGTTTTTTGCTCTATTACAAGATCAATTTCAATTAGATAGACATTTTGAATTGTTTAAGTTCATTTTGAAACCTCTTTTGTGAAACCTTGAAGTAATCGTTATTGTTTTTATGATTTTTTCATTTTCCTTAAGGATAAGATACATTTTCGATGAAAATCAAGTAGGTAAACCCTATATTTTCTGCAAGCTTATAGAATAGAATCACCCTTCTACAGGAAGTCAGTGTAGTGAAAATAAATAGGGTGTTTCATTACCAAAAAAGCAAATCTTTGATAAGTCTCACATTCCATATATCGAATAGAAAGATTGATATTTTTCTTGCACTGCTAGGAATCCATTACATTTTCAAAAAAAACAATAAAAGGATAAAAACCAGCATTGATGAACAATTTTTTATTGTTAATTTTTATTTAATACATAATTGAAAATAACCTCATTACTCTGAACACAAAAATAAAAATTTGTCCTATCTGCACAACAAAGAATTTTGGAATGTGTTGAGTGTTTTAATTTTGGTTTTTTTAATACTGTGTTGTATGTGACATCAGCATACTGGGCGTCCTATGTGCAAATTCTTGGTATTTGTCCAGTACCCTCTTCACTTTATCTCTACTAGGGTATACACCTGCTTCTACTTCTTTGCCAAATTCTCTACGGCAAATTTTTTTTTCTGGGGTTGTCCACACGGCGCGAGAGTTACCTAGAAATGAAAATAAACAGTCTCATGAAATTAATAACCGATAGAAAATAAGAAGGGACGAAGGAAAGAAATGCAATTCTCATAGTTTCAAGAAATAATTAAAGAAAATTCAAATTTAAAAATTAAAGTAAGATTCTTTTAATTTTTTTTCCCCCTGACTAGCTTGACTGTTGAGGAACATTTCTGTTTTGCTGAATATGACACAACTTTCTCAATTTCTCTACAGCGAATAGCACAGAATTGAAATAGTATATTAAAGTATAAGTGGATTAATAGGTCTTTCAAACACGCGCGATTTTTCGAACACGACGGCTTTGTCGGAGGGTTCACTTTGAAAACATAAATACTGGTATTATTACCACAAAAATCGAAATAAGAACAAGTAATGTAAAATGGTTGAATTCGTGATGTGACTTCAGTATATCATTCGTTGTCACGGAAATGAGAAACATACATTAATTTGCGATCCGTCACCAAAGATTGTTGTCACCGCAGCGCTTAAAAATGATTTTCTAATATCGATTGCATAAATAGTTAAGAAAATTCGCAAAATACCCCAGAAATCTAATGTTGCGTATAAAAAAGAATATGACAAGTTCATCAAATGGATGGAAGAGCAAAAGGTAACAGAGATATAAATTAATGAGTTATGCTTGATTTAATTTGACATTACAAGCTTCTCCTGTCTGATGAATAATCACATCATTGTCATTAGGTTCATTCGTCTGCTTCAAGGTATGGCATATTGTAGTGTAATTTACACATTTTGTATCTAGTGTAGTTCAGTGCAGATGACAAGGGAATGTGTCAAATTTTTTTTCAAACGAATACAAAAATCGAGTGTAAATCACACCAAGTATAGGAAAGTACTACACTTCGATGCAAACGAATAAATCTATTTAGACTTAACGTTTTTCGAGTTGTTGATGTTGCCTAGGTAATTAAAAAACGCGCGTTTTTGAAAGTTCGGTTTAAATACGCTCAAGCGTGCTTTATATAGGTAAAATGGGGCACAAATGAATAAAAAAATAGGTTTTTTTTATCGGTTCGTCTCAAAACGTTGTCTGACATTTTTTTGGAGCATGTCTGGGGTTATTCAAGAATAACTTATACTTATTTATGGCAGTTCATGGCAAACACTTTGAGCATCTACTGTGAATTATTGTAGTTTGGGAAGATTGGATTTGAATCTATGCAAGGTTTTCCAATTGATTTTTCTCAAAAGCTTTTATTCAACTTGCTCCCGGTTAGTTAGTATGTATGTATGTATGTGTGGGACAAATCTTGCAGCTGACTTTTGACCCACTTCTAGTTGTCCGATCAACTTGAACGGAGACTTGAACTTTGGTAGGTGTTCATAATTGCGATGACAATGCATTATAGAATTTGTCTTGAAAAAAAAAACAATAAAATGGCAGGTCCAGGATGGCGGATGAGATTTGTAATTAACTATGACCGATTCGATCTAAAAAAAATATAATTTTCATTTTAGCCCATTTGTATAAAAGCTTTTTTTATTAATTTAATTTTGGAAAAATTCAGTAGTTGCAAAATGAATCGAATTAGAAATCATCAGGGCAACTATTTCTATGATAATTCACCTTTTTCTGAAATAATAATCAACACTGAATATGTTCAGAGAAAGTGAATTGGTTGCTCTGATTGTGAATCCGAAGGCCTATTTTGCCTCCTACTGCATATTTTAATAAATGTCGGTGGTTATATCGCTGCTGTCGTGAAAGTTATATCAATGAAAATGATCTCTATCTTCGAAACCATTTTGTTAATTTTTTATGTATATCTATCCTTCATGACAAGTGAGCCATAATCTATGGCGGAGGATAGTAGAGGAATGAGGAGAAAAATGATTGTCAAATGCATGATCTTACTTGTAGAATTGATCTTCTTATCCATTTCATGAAGAATCCACGCTTTCAATTGCCTTGGTGTGCGCTGCTTCAGTTGTTTCATTTCTTTTATCGCAGATTTGCACTTACTCATAGGGGGTGCATTTCCATTTCTTAAATCTGTAGTCCAAGATTGTCTTGGAACATATCCCATATACATGTCTGTAATAAGCAGTAAGTGAGTAGTAGAGTATACAGGTAACTAAGAAAACATATCTGAAATAGTTTCGTACAGAACGTTTTGTTTTATATCAATTGAATGATACAAATAATATGAATGAACTGATAATGTTGAATATAAGCTGTCTTTTTCCTGTTTCAAGATACCACAGCTTGGATACAAAATGTTCAAAAACGCTAAGAAAGTTCTGTACCTCAAGGACACACAATCTTATCAAATCCACTAAACCGAGTCCCTTCCCTATTATTCAGGTGCGCATGTGTGTAATTACCTATCCTCCAAAAAATCAATACTCACTGGAAGGTAGAAAAGGACATATACATTTTTTTGAAACACGATATATTTTTTTTCAATATTTTTTGGAAATTTTTTAATATTACTCTATTTCTAAAATATCATCTTTGCATAATACATGCATCAAATGATTGAAAATAGTGTTATAACTTGTACCCTTGGTATTGAGTCAATTATGCAGCAAATCCAAAAATTTCCAAAAAAAATCTATTTGGTGATTCTCAACATTTTTTCGTAAGATATCCTCGGCTCCAGTTCGACTTCATCAGTTTTGATATACAGTTAAATTATGATATTCAACTCACCTATAAGTTTTTTTCTTTTGCCTTTCTTTGGAACTTCTGTGTCTGTAGAGGAACTGTCTGACTGAGGAACATATTTTTCGTCGTCGGAATCAGAATACAGATTCTCTGAATTTGTCAGTAATTCCTTTCTTACATTGGAACTAACGTTTTCCTTTTCATTCTGGGGGGTGTAGTTCTTTCTGGAGGGTGAACTGAAAGAGGAAGATGTACCTGCGATGCTGTTTAAGGGGGTAATAAAATCGATATTGGGTAACTTATATGTTTCGGGGGTACCATCAAATGGTATTGCATAATCCCTCTCAATCTTCTGGGCAGTTTGGCATTCTGTTTCTGATGCTGCTGATGGAATAGAGACTGGAGTATCCAAAGATTGAGATTCTGCTCCTGATACAAAATCCAGAACCTTTGGCATGATGAAAATAGCCTTCTCAAGATTCGGTTGACGATAAATATTTTTATGGATCTTTTCCGAATGGCCCATGAAATTCATTAGGTGTTCTCTATCTTCAGGTTCAAGTTTTAATTTCGTAGATTTTGTAGCTAGATTTTTTCGGATATTTGTTGCATAAAATCTATCAGGATTTTGCAAGCCTGCCTCGGAGGCATACTTCTTCAGAAGAAGTCCAGCGCTCAAATGTTTGAAAGGCTTCTCGCTGGGTAAGCCGAAGACGAAAGGATTTTCCTCATCAATGTTTGAATCTGTACGAAGATCCAATAAATTACAAATTATTTCAATCTCTGAATTATTCATTACTATGGAAACATTTCGACCTAGTTTTCCCCTTATGATACATCTAGTTATTTGAGAAAGTTTATAGGAAGACTGGGCAGAACTCCTGAAATCGGATATCGTAAGTCTTTCTATTTCTCCCGGTCTTCTTCCATTATATACCATGAGTCCCACTAGAGTATATCCTGCTAGGTTTTTCTACGTGGTGAACGAATATTCTTGGGCCATAAGATTATGATAATATGTTCTTTTATTTCTCAAGTATTCAAAAAACTTTAACATATCCGAATCAGAGGGAAGAATAATTTTTTTTCTGTCGTCTGATGGTCATCTGGTTCTCGATAGCTGTTTTGTTGATGTCTGTTTGAAGTTCGGTATATAGCAATTTCAGGAAATTCTCAACTTCCAGTCTTTTTACTTCGTTTCCCTTTTTAATGCAATCTGTTTGAAGAATTGATGAGCAGAACTTCAGAAGCGTACCTAGAGTTGAGGCTGTAGCCGGTGCTTCGAATTGTCCAGTAGGTGTGTTAAACCTAGAGACAGATTTTATTGAATCTACCACTATGTCATAATTTGCTGGACTGAAACAGGACGAAAAATCGGTTATATTTTTGGATAACTTTTTCATTTCCACTAGAAAGCGGCCTATATACCTGAGATTTGCCCTAATCATTTTATAATGGTGGGTAGCCCGATATTTAGCTACTAATTTATTCCCATATAATATCACTAAATAATCATTTCTGATGAGTTGAATACTTTCATCATTCTTCATGATGGGAAAAATATGATCTTTCAAAATTTTGTCTGCTAATGGGTGTAGTGAAAAAGTTACTCTCTTGCTTTGTGTGTAGGTGTCCCTTTTCTTATCAACAATTCTATTAGAAGTACATCTCCTATAATGCCTCCTAAGGGATAATTTAGAAACTCGTAGTAAACAACTGGGACAATCGGTATATTCGATAGGTTTTTTTTTTATGTATTGGCCTTCTCGCAACAATTTTTGTTGTTGTTTGGTCATGATTGAATTCATAATTGCCTCTACTTCTGATTTTGGCAATAATTTTTTTTCGTTCTAAAGGGTTTTTTTGAAGTTCAACCACTTCTCCCTCAGATTTATGTACGCCCAGAAGATGTCTGGCAAACCCTTTTACTAATTTCTTACAGAACACGCAATGATATTCTTTCGCAGGGTACTTCTTGCTCGAAGTTTTTTTATTATTTGGCGGTTGTGTCACCAATGGTGGAATTACGTGATATGATAAAACGTTTATCTCGTCACTGGGAGATATTTCATCGATTGTATGTTCTGAAAATAAATATACATATAAATATTACTATGAAGATTATACAAAGAAAAAATAAATAAGAAAACATGAATTTGCAGTTCAACGTTACTCAACATCCTACACCTACACCTACACTGACCGATGAAAGTACTGAACAAATCCATTGAAAAATTATTACATTATAATATGCATTTGTATATCTTTGGCTTTCGGCTATATGATATATAAAAGTTCATGACTTTTTAACTTTTAGTTCCGTAATTTTCTATATTCTTTTTCATCATAATTAATTTTAAATTGCTATTGATGGACACATTACCCAAGTGAAATTTCGACTTGTCTTCGGATGGGCAGTAAGCACACTTACCCAAAATTCTTCTGAGCAAATTGTGGACGAATTTCGTACTGATTTAACGGTTCTTGACGAATTTGATTTTATTATTATTTTATCGCTTTCAATCCACCTTTCAGAAAATTATATGTATAAAAAATTGCGGCCAGGGCGCTCATACTGCGAAGGTACTGAAACCGAAGGTATTCGGTAGAATTTAGCTAGTGTTTGAATTCTCCTTAAATCTTTTAATTTTTTTCCGGATCAAATATAATGGGAATTTCCTAGATGACCTAATAAAGGATAGTCTATAACCAACCATTTATTCACTTTGAATTTTGAAAAACTTATTTATTAATCACTATTGAAAACGGGATCGTAATATGTGCAAATTCAAACGCTCCTCAGCTGTGACGTCACTCGCTTACTGACGTCACACGGTTCACAGCGTCTCGCATTTCTGATCGTTTGAATTCAGTAGTTTATTTTGACGTTATCAATAATTTTTAACTCGATAAATTGATGAAGAAAAAATCGAAATATTACACACGAGTTACGTGGGAATGCAATATGTCGAAAAATATTTTTTTCTGAAAATGACTGAAAAGGCCAATTGAAGAAAAAAAATTGAAAAATCTTTTTTTACCCAACCTGTGGTAGAAGTCCATTATGTCTCAAAGTGGAGTGGTATGGATATACAAATCAGTAAAACGCAAAGTCGTCTCCACAATTTAATTTCCCATCTAGTTCAAAAGGAAGTTGAAACGGTGAATGACCGCTATCAATCAGATAGCCATCAAAAAGTAGAAGTAGAACATGTTTCGGTCCTATATAGAACCATCATCAGCTATTCAAGAAAATTCTACAATAAAAGAAAGACTATGTACTAAAGACAACAGGCTAATATAAGGCTATACTTACATGGAGAAGAAAATAAAGTAGTGTGATATAAAATGTTAAAATATTATGTAATTAAATAATTTTTAAAAAACCACATTGTTAATTATTGTGTTGAAGTGAACTAATAAGTAACAAAAAATATTTTTATGTTGGGGAGGCTATGAAGCCTTGAGCCCCTTAGTCTTATAGGAGAATTAGGTAGTTTAGACATCGAGCAGAAAAAAGTTTGAAATTGGATTAATGCACGTGATTGTTGACTGTACAGACGGATATGAATTATAAGATGAACTGACAGGGTGACAACTGACAGCAAAGCCGGAACCACTGTCATGATTACTCTTATGTCAAAATTGACACAGAACAGTGGCGTGAGCGGTAGTCTCGCGCCACTGTTCTGTGTCAATTTTGACATAAGAGTAATCATGACAGTGGTTCCGGCTTTGCTGTCAGTTGTCACCCTGTCAGTTCATCTTATAATTCATATCCGTCTGTACAGTCAACAATCACGTGCATTGATCCAATTTCAAACTTTTTTCTGCTCGATGTCTAAACTACCTAATTCTCCTATAAGACTAAGGGGCTCAAGGCTTCATAGCCTCCCCAACATAAAAATATTTTTTGTTACTTATTAGTTCACTTCAACACAATAATTAACAATGTGGTTTTTTAAAAATTATTTAATTACATAATATTTTAACATTTTATATCACACTACTTTATTTTCTTCTCCATGTAAGTATAGCCTTATATTAGCCTGTTGTCTTTAGTACATAGTCTTTCTTTTATTGTAGAATTTTCTTGAATAGCTGATGATGGTTCTATATAGGACCGAAACATGTTCTACTTCTACTTTTTGATGGCTATCTGATTGATAGCGGTCATTCACCGTTTCAACTTCCTTTTGAACTAGATGGGAAATTAAATTGTGGAGACGACTTTGCGTTTTACTGATTTGTATATTTTTTTACCCAGTTTGACATGTAAATATTGGAGAAAAAAATTACAATTGTAATTCTCCATTATATATAATCCTTATTTTTTTTAAATGTACATACATGACAGATATAAAATACTGGTAGCTTATACCGACGATAGCAATAACATCAGAAACTTCCACGCAGTAGCGGTTAAAGGTTAATGTTTGTTCAAGTTTAAACACGCAAGTGGCACAAGTAAAAGGTCAAGCTGAATACTTTTTATTGCCACATCCCACGGGAATTGAAACTTCATTTCGTTATCGAAAATGGGATATTGGACGCCTGTGGTGTCACTCAATGAGAACAAAAAGTATTTTACCCCTTCACCACACAAGTAATTTAATTCCTAGATGCGCATTTCGATAACAAAGTTACCTTCATCAGTAGGATTACTAAACTAACTGTAAATAGGCATACCAGTCTTTTTTATATCAAATAATTAATTACCATGGGTTAATCTGTGTACTGGAAGGTACCCTACCTGATGGGTAGGTATAGCCCACCCAATAAACAATACACCATAGGCACTTAATTATTCCTTTACTGGTATCAAGTCAAATAGTTTGGAATTTAATGGACCATTATCATTATTGAGCAAGGGTTTCGAGCCCCTTTTTCAAATAGCGATACTCTCATAGCAATCTAATTTTCTGTAATCATCTACAGGTTTTATCAATTTTAAATTTTGGAAATTAATTTTGCGATGAGTTTCTAATAAATGATCCGCAACACTCGATTGATTTTCTCGTGAATATTTAGCATGTGCCAAATGTTCACGGAAACGAACATTCGTAGATCTTTTGGTTTGGCCATAATATACACTATCACAAAAAATGCATAAATTTAACAAAATCTGAGGGTCATATATCCACGACAAAATATTTTGTTATAACTACAATTTATTTTTGTTATTTTCCAAGTAAATATTTTGTTAATGTAAACAACTATTATGTCAACCTTGGACATAGAGATTAGTTAAAAGAATGAAATATATTTTGTTGCAATAATACAATATCTGTTTAACAAACTCCATTTTTTTTTGTTGAAATGACTTAGTTAAGAATTGAATGGAGATATAATTTGTTTCTGGTGACAAAAGTTTCAGTTATAAATTTAGTTCAAGCCTTTGGATGACAAAATATATTTTCAATATGATAAAATATATGTTTAATATAATTGATTATAGTATTCGATCAATAGAATATTATTTTGATTCAACAAAATTTTCAGTTTCATAAACAAATTAATATTGTCGAATTGATTAAATTGTAAGGTGATTTTGACAAATAACTTGTTTGTATCAATATAACTTCATCATTTTATCAACACTTTTTCTTTTTTACTCGACAAATTGTTTTGTTGGGATTTCACAATTTTTAGTTAAATTGAGGAATCCATATGATCAAATTATAAAAAATCATGCTCCATTCTACTTAATATATGATTATATCAATGATTTTTCATAATTGAACTAACCTAAATTATTTTTCAAATAATATGAGAATATTTGACCCAACAAACCTGGATATTTAGCATAACAATGTATGTGGTACATTTAACATAATACTTAGTCCACTTAAGACAAGTATGAATTGTGAGAATCATTTATTTTTTAAGTTTAACCAAATTCCCAATTTGGATAACAAAATTTTGTGTGGAACCAACTAAAAATTTTGCATGAATTACCAACCCACAATCAAACCGCAAAACTTATATAGTTGAAATGACAAAATAATTGATAAAGTCCACAAAAAGTGACATCACATAAACAGTATTTTATGAGGAACTAACCGCAAATAATATTATATCAACAAATCATCTAATGCAGCCAACTTGATAAATGGTAAATATCAACAAAATTTTAGGTCAGGTTGAATAAGAATTTCGTTAGTTTAATAAATTATAGAATTGAGCTGAAGCTATAGAATTTTTGATAGTACTTATATTAAAGTAAAATTAACTATTCATTTTTATAATTAATCAGTCTCGATTGTTCATTATAAAATATCTGTTTCACGATATCTTGTTGAATTGGCTAAGAACAATATATACAATACATTGTGGCCCAGATGGATCAATGGACTACAGATGGCAAAAAAATTGGGTTAGTATTATTTCTTCTTGGAGGTTCAACACTCTGTTCAGGAACTAATTTCCAATCCAATATATTTTTGGATTGGAAATTAGTTCCTGAACAAAGAGTGTTGAACCTCCAAGAAGAAATTCTAACTCAATTGTTTTGCCATCTGTAGTCCATTGATCCATTGGGGCCACAATGTATTGTATGTATTGTTCTTAGCCAATTCAACAAGATATCGTGAATCAGATATTTTATAATGAATAATCGGGACTGATTAATTATAAAAATGAAGAGTTAATTTTACTTTAATATAAGTACTATCAAAAATTCTACAGTTTCAGCTCAATTCTATAATTAATTAAACCAACGAAATTCAACCTGACCTAAAATGTTGTTGGTATTTACCATTTATCAAGTTGGCTGCATTAGATGATTTGTTAATATTTTATTTGGGGTTAGTTCCTCATAAAATACTGTTTATGTGATGTCACTTTTTGTGGATTTTGCCAAAACTTTTGCCATTTCAATTATATAAGATTTGCGGTTTGATTGTGGGTTAGTAATTCTTTTTGGTTTTGTTAGTTTGTTTTTCCATAACCTACAGTGTTGGATTCATATTGTTTTACCCCTGTTCATTTAATGACCTCTCCATCCAGCTTACCTGCAAACTCCCTTTACAACTAGGTTTTAGAGTTCAATTGTTTTAGTAAGTTTTTATACTTGATAATGGGATAAAACCCGAAACCGGTCGTGAAAATTAAAATACTAGTAGAAATAAGACAAAAGTGTATTCATATGTTTCATTAAAGTGATCATGAATTTCCACAAAATAAACAAGTCATCAATTACACAAATTTTTCAAATTAAATGTCATAAGTGTTCAAAGCAAAAAAGCTGAACCAAGAAATTCCAAGTTTTGTGGCCTTCATTGAGATTAGTCACCCACCCACAAAAATAATGAAGATTTTAGGTATATATTTGTTAATGGTCAGTTTAACGAAACAGTATGAAAAGCTACCGTAAAACGGGGTTACTTCGACAGGTTTGTTGCTCTGTAAAGGAAACTAAACGCTTGACAACCTTGGCTCCTATTCCATTGTAACAATTGAAGCCTTGGTTCTATTCACGTAAAAAATTATTGTGGCCCCACCCCCCCTTCACCTTTTTTTTTAAATTTCTTTTTGGTGTCGAAGTTACCCCGGGTTGGGGGTAACTTCGACACCATGCAGAATTATGCATAAAATCGCAGTTAGCTTTCCCCAGGGCAACTTCGACACCGAAAAATGTAAAAATAAATATATAATAATAATAATAATAACAATAATAATAATAATAATAGTAAATGGGTTGTTAAAAATAATACTTGCAGAAAATCATTTATATATTTAGCAACTTTGGTAAGGCATAGTTGGCATATAAATCTAAACTAAAAAACATCCTTTTAACTAAACAAAAACTCTGAAATAAAGTAGGTAACACAAGTAAAAAAAAATCTAAATATGCTAAGAACATAGGAACAAGTCAGGGACAAATGCTTAATCATCATCGAAACATGAGGCACATTCGTAGCTCGCTTGCTTGGACCCCCGTTGCAGTGTCCACAAACCCACTTTCCACAAGTCACACACTTAATCCAAGCTTTTTGGTTCGTGTATTCGGAAAACTCTATTAGACAAATGGAACAGCAATTGCAGGCAGGACATTCATATTGAGGGTCATTGGAGCCAAGATTGCAAATACCGCACACCCACTTCAAACACGAAATGCAACAAATCCAGTCTTTGTCTACAGTATAGTGTGCGTAAGAACATTTGCATACAGAGCAAAGAGAATCAGAATCAGTGACTTTTTGTGTGGATCTCTTTCTCGATGGTCCAGGTGCATCAGGTTCAACGATTTCCATTTTCAGTGGTTTAGGGCGACTTGCCTTTGAGTTTTTCTTCGGGTTTTGCGTGATGGAAGTTGTTTCAACATGAACAATTTCTGGTAAATCAACTTGTTCCATTGCTGCTTCCGAGCGGGATGGAGTGCTTGTTGCAACTGGCATCTGCATTTGTTGACCTGGCCGTGTTGCTATTTTCTTTATTTTCTTTCCTCTTTTGCGAGGCGTTGCCTGCGCATTAGAATATCCTCTAGATTCCTTTAGAAATTCTAGTAAACTGGAATCTAGCACCCTCTCGGAACTCAATTTGTTGCCAGGAAGTTTGGCGAAAACTCTTTCTGGATCAAATGGGCTTATCCCTGTTGCCCTAAAGCCAGATTGCAGGTTTGTGGAAGCGTTTACTGCTATATGAGACCACAAGCGATTCAGCAAGTTGGGGAATTGTTCTTTTGGAATGCTTCCTTTCCGACGACACTCCTTCCTCCACGTATCTAAGACTTCTCGCCATTTTCGCTTCATGGGCGCAAAAAAACTCACATCTAAAGGCTGCATCAGATGTGTCGAATTTGGTGGCAGAGGCGTCATGTAGATATTATTCGCTATTGCTGCTTCGACGACAAGAGGAGAGAAATGTGACGCAAGGTTATCTCCAATCACAACCTTTGTTTCTTCTGGGGAGCTATTGGCGTTTATGTGAGGGATCAAAATATCGAAGAACCATTTTTCAAATGTTGTCATATCAAACCAACCATTTGGCGTGACCTCATATACTGTGCCCGCAGGACCTCCTGTCGTCCAATTTTCGTATAAGTGTTGGGCTTTGTAGACCACCATGGGTGGAAGCAGGATGCCCTTAGCTGTTCCGCAAATCATTATACTGATCGATGTCCTAGAGTGCTCTTGAACTCGCTCGACTCTCTTAGTTCCTCTGGGCACCAATACTTTTTTTGCACCAGGATCATCAGTGATGTTAGTTTCGTCGTAATTATAGACATGTTCCGGTAACGCATGTTCCAAGTTGTCTTTAATGTTGTCGAAAAATTCTTTTATTTCCGGTTTACCCACCGCAGAGCGCTGACATTTGATATTTGAAGCCAACCGGGTTGTCAGGTTGTTTCTTTCAGCAAATTTGTTTATGAAATCCAAACCTGGTTCGTTGTTCTTCCATCCCGGAATATCCCTGCCTTGCTTCGTTACAAACTTTGCCACAACTATGCGAATATCTTGGTGCGTCATGGGGAAGCCCCAGTTGCTAACTGCACCAAGGGTTTTTGCTATCATCTGTTCTTCCTCGACAGTCAGTACACATGGACGACCCGGTTTTAAAAGATGGGTTCCACTAATTTTATCGATCAAAGTTGTTCTTGGAACCTTAAACTTTAGACTTGCTCTAGATTTGGACATGCCTTTCTTCACAGCTTCAATGGCTTTCTCCATGCTCTCCTTATTATAGTTGAGGTACGGTCTACCTCCCAGCTTTTTGACGTAGGTGCGCGGCATCTTACAAAAAACTTAGGTACGTGTTACCTGAAACAACGAGGAAAAACAAAACTAGAAATAATAATAATAATAAAAACAAAAAAATAGTAATAATGATAATAATAGTGATACTCGTAACAATAAACAATAAATGGATAACCGAAAAAACACTAAAAAGTCAATTTGTATGCAAAAAACATGCATGATATTATACGTGTCGAAGTTACCCCCGCTGTCGAAGTAACCCCGTTTTACGGTACTAATCAGGACTAATCAGTCAAAAGCATATGTAAAGATTCTACATAAATATATAACACTAATAATAATACGGTTGTAACCTGTTGGTAATTTCAATTCTCAAACACATTATTATCAAACTGATATGCCCCACGGCTTTAATACAAAATCCCTATAAATTATTTTTATTTCGAGATAATGTACATACTATACTATTTTTAATAAAACAGCTGTCTTCATGCTCGATATGTTTATTGTAATAATCAAAATCAATACTTTGCACAAAATTATAAACAAAGGAAAGATACAGAAAAATGAGTAATATACAGTTTCTGCATAGGCATATGTAAAACTACATAAATAAAAGCACATATTAACTGCAAAACATAACAGGAACATATATGAAAACATATAAGATGAAAAATAATCTACAGTGTGTCCCTAGACCAGTTGGACAGTTGAATATCTCTTCTAAAATATTATAATTTCATATCATACAGCATTATCAGATATGACTAATTTTTATACAAGGGGCGCAAGAAAAAGAAAGGCTCACGAAATAAAACATCAGTTTTTTTTTTTTAATGGAACCCTTTGCATATTTCAACATATCGGAATTCTCATTCACTTGGGCTGATTAATTAGTTTTTAATTTTTGAAAATCCGACAAGGCGTTGCCAAGTTATATCAGTTTTTCATTAACTGTAGACATTTTTTAGGAATAACCCATTACCTATACTACGAAGAAATTCAAGAGTATTGATATAGTCGATAGCATTTTCTCATGACAAATATTCATTTTCTTCGAAACTTATACGGGATGGTCAGAACAATATTATTTTTACGAAATTCAAACTATCACTACCTCAATTTTTCAAATAGTCCACCATACAATTTGTACAATATATCCCATTGGTGTTTTTTGATTGCTTATAGTACATATTTGTGAAAGAGTGATATAAATTTTGCAAATGCAAATAAAAAAAAATTCGAAACTTCTTATTCAACTGTACTTAACTATTAAACAAACAGCCCCAAAAAAGATATTTACCAATAACTAGGCACCATAATATTAATATAAATGTTTTAATTGAATTCCGTTTGCAGCAAGACACATTTCAAAATTTTTCTGTTACATTTGCGGTGACAAACCTTCAAAATTCGATTTTGTAAATCCTCCAAATTCAATAGTTGCATGGTATACATCTTTGAATTTAAATACCCCCACAAAAAAAAGCTGAAAATTTTTTTTAAAAGGGAATCTAAAATCAGAGGTGTACACTCAACTGAATTAAGAAAACTTGCAAAATCGAATTTCGAGGTTTTGAACACGGCAAATGTTGAGAACCTTATGAGAAATCATGTAATGAAAAATTCTGAAATATTTCTTGCAGCAAACGGAAGACAATTTGAACATTGAAGTATATCAATATATTCTTTATTTTTAATTTTATTTTATTTTTTTGTTGAGACTGTTTCTTACTCCGTTTTTAGTAGTCAAGTATATTTGAATAAGTAGTTTGGAGAATTTTGTTTAATTTGAAATTGCCGTGATAGTGGAAATCACATCACTCTTTCACAACTATTGACGATAAGCAATTACACCTCCAATATCGTACATGTTGCAGGATGCACTATTTGAAAAACTGATGTAAAAGAAGTTTGAATCTCGTGAAAATCATATAATTTTTCTGGCCACCCAGTATAACTTTTGAAGAAGATGAAAATTTTCTATGATAGCATATGCTATCAACTCTTTGTAAGTTCTTCACAGTATGGGTAATGGGTTTTCTCAAAAACTGTCTGCAAAAAATAAAAAACTGGTGTAACTTGGAAACGCCTTGTCAGGTTTTGAAAAATAAAAAACTATTATCCAGACTAAATGAACGAGAATTCAGATATATACTAATATACGAGGTGTTCCATTGGAAAAAACTGACGTTTGATTTCGTGAGCCTTTCTTGCACCCCTCGTGTAAAAAATAGTCATTACTGAAGATAGCTCTCATGATGGTGTGTGATGTGAATTATATTTTATCAAATTTTTATTGTTTCAAGATATATATTTAACTGTCCCACTGGTCTAGGGAAACACTGGATAATCAGAATGGCATGAAGTTATTTTCAAAAATATGAACTCGTAACCATAATAAAGATTCAATCAACACTTTGTAGTATTCAAAATAAAATATACAGGATTTTGTTCAACAAAATCTTTTGACATACTTATGCCTTTTGTCTCCACATTGAGACTGAAGAAATAATTTAAAAACACCAAGAAACAGTTCAACTGAGACCCCAAATATCCAGAAAATAAAACTATGTTATTCACAATAAAACTATGATGGTTTTAAACAATAAAAAAAACTATTCATAAGTGCAGCGTTATGTACCACAGAATTCTGATATAGTATGCCCCACAGGGTTCATTATGGTACCAAAGCAAAATACAGCAACAATTTCTTTTTAAAGGACCTTTTGTCACTCAAAAAATATTTAATAAATTCATATTGATCTTTAAAACAATGTTGTAAACACAACATGATATGTTATTAAAAAATCACAAAAGTTATATTACCTTATATGGGTGTTCTATCTGTTCTATCAGTTGGAGTATTATTTTTAAAATATGAAACTTCGAATAATTTGTGATTTTCACTAATGCACTCTACTTCATAGGACATGAAATGTGAATGGAAGCCTTTGGTAAATAATACATTTGTGACAAAAAATATGTTTGTGGCTGAAACTATAATATGAGTTATTTTACAAAACTGCGGTATATTATATACTACATCGTAAATTAGAACACTGTTGTTATTGTATCGGAGCCCATTTAGTTCATACCACTTGATACCATAAAAATCAGAAAATTCATCTCTAGATATATCGTATGGTGGACCCATTTGGATATTATCAGATAAACCCATTTGAGAAAGTAACCGATGACACAATTTCAACTGAATTCGCAAGGCAAGAGTGAGAGAAATATTTTTTCTGCTTGATACTACGTGAGAGTTAGTTTTGAAGTCTTCGTGTTTGGCTTCAAACCTTATGGACTGAATATAACATGGTGGTCCAACTTTTTTTATTACTCTAGGATAGTGAAGTAGAAAATGGAACTTTGGTTTGAGGTCTTCAGAAAAAATAGTGATGTATAAATGGTTATATTCTTCAATGAGGGTTTTGAGTAATTCTATTGAACTTTTTGAAAATGATGAAGATATCAAAATTTCAGTGATTTCTAACATGATGATATAATAATTACAAATAATGTCATGTTCTGGAACTAAATCGCCAACTATTAATCTAAAATTAAGTACTAAACACATCATTTCCGCAGATGATAAAATAAGGCAACCATTTTTCAAATTTTCTAATTTTAGAAAAGGGGGTTTATTTTTTTCCATGCTGCAGTAGTTGAAATATTTGATTCTTTCATTCAAATGATTCCAAGTAAAATAATCTTTTGCAATTAAACCTGTGATGATTTTTGCCATAGCATATCTGTGGACACCCTCACTCAAATCATGCATAATATCACATGTCAAATTCCTGTATATATGAAAATTTGGAAGTTCATGAAATACACACTCTTCTTTTATTCCATATGACATTTCTGCTACAGAAGATGCGTATTCGTTTTCCTTTCTCAGTTCATTAACACTTCTTATGTAAGATTGCTTTAAACTATTTTTATGACCTTTGCAAAACCTACAGAAAAAGATTCAGAAAGTCCAAATATCGAATGTAATCCTAAATTATCTCCAGTAAACACAACTAATGAAAAATAAACTCTTTCTTGTTTGCCATTTACCATGATTTCAATGCCTGTGTTTTCAAGAAATTGTAATTCTTTAACAAGTACCTGGAATATTTTTCGGTTTCCAAATACTACACGATCACTACTATGAAAAAGCATAACTAAAAAAATATTTTCAAGCCTGGTATAAAATTCTGGAGGCAAAGATGGAATGCTGAAATAAATTGCCCCTTGCTTATAAATACCGGCATGACTTCCAAGTGGATTGCTAGTTTCAAAATCATCAAAATAAAGAATAATTGGAAAAACATTCTTAGTTCCTACGGTTACGAGATACTGTTGCCATATTTCGCCCTGCATTATGTTATTAATAGAATCCGTACCATTTTGACTTTCAAAAAGTATATTTTTTCTGAACTCGGACATTACTTGATATACACCTGGTATTTCCAAAAATTTCACCAGAAGTCTTCTCATAGGTATGAAATACCCATATATTTTTTTTAAATCCATTGAAGTTTCGCCATTAGCTCTGTTGGTATCAGGAGAGGTTCCAATAAAAAATGGAACAGGATTAATTAAGTTTTCGTTGTTTTCAAAATATTTTAGAGTCATGTATTCAGATTTGAACCGTTTTAAAGATGTTTCCAAGTAATTCAGCATTTCAGTAACATCATGTAGGTTCAATTTCGTCGAGTTCAAATTGTTTTGAATTATTTTTATAAATCCAGATGACAAAAAATCAGAAAATAATGTTATAATTTGGTTTACGACTGAACGGTTTAGAGTCAATATATTATATAATGATGATATAAGTGAATCTGCAGAAAACTGCAGCAGATGACAAAAGGACTTCAAATCTGTTAGTTCAGTCTTCTCATCGGCTTTTGTTGCATTTTCAGAAACATCCATGTGTAATATTTCTTCCTTTTCCAAATGTGATGGAATTGGTTCCGAGGTTGTACTTTCACCAAAATAGGTGCGTGAACTAGACCCTTCATTCTGATGATTCAAAATTAAATGTCTCTTATATGCATCCCGCCCATAAAACATTCGTGAACAACTGTCTACAAAACAAGTATAATTTTTGGATATACCACGATTGTACAGTAAATGGGATATGAAAATATTAGGACGTTGAAATGATTCTCTACACAAATGACAATACATGATGTTCAGGTACTGAATTACTCAGTGATTAAATATCAAAATATCAATCAGATCTGTACAACTTTACCTTCAGGAGAGGAACGTGATGCAATATATCGAATGTGCTATATGTTCAACTGAGTCCAAAATATATGGGAATACTTTACATTCAGGAGAGGAGCGTGATTAAATTATTTCACAAGTCTCAAATGTTCAATCAAGTCCATAATATATGGGATCACTTTATCTTGGGAGGTGCTGATACCATACACTGTGTGCTGTATTAGTATCCACAAATATTCAGATTGAACAGGGTAGGAAGCATTCAAAACATGGAATAATTTGAAGCACAAATCAACAGCTCTTATTAGACTCTCCAACTTATATTGCACTTTGTCAACCACCACATAAAATGAGTTTATAGAGCTAAGAGTAGGACCCTCAATAATTATATAAGGCTGAACTGTTTGTTTCAGCGCTTGAAGTTTTTCACGGTACTGTCTTATTGATGACTCAATATCCCCTGGAACCTGTAAATATCAGTTGTTGAATATGGATGCACATCATAATCATTATCAAGAGTTGTGTTAAGTATGCTAAAATTTGAGTAGTTATGGGAATCTTTTAGGACCGATTCAGATACATGGGTGCCCACCCAGGGTTTTTCACCCCTCATGATGAATTCCTCCAGTATTAACGAAATTAATACTTCTGAACCAAAAAAAAAAAAAATATGACTTTTGGATAGAAACGCAAGTAAAAGGAACGTTTGTGAACTGTCTTGCAGTTTACAGGCACAAGGGTAAAAAATATATGCTTGTAATTTGCACATGCTTCAAAAACCCTGCATTGGCAATTTAATTGCATATATTTGTGACCCTTGTGCCTGTAAACTGCAAGAGAGTCCACATACGTTCCTTCTACTTGTGTTTCTATCAGAAAGTCATATTTTCTTAGGTTCATAAGTATTAACTTTGTTAATACTGGAGAAATTTATGATGCGGGGTCAAAAACCATGGGTGAACCCATGTTTCTGAATAGGCCTTTAGGGATGTCCGAATATATGTTCTGAAATTATCAAACTCATGAAACTTGTTCTTAAGTAAGGATATTTCAGCTGATTCATTTTAAAAAACACAAAGAAACTTATGCTACCCTCACCGCAAGGTGATATGAGCTTCTGAATGGGTGTACTGGGCATACATGTGGAAACTATATTGAAATATAATTTCAAAGACAAAACCATTCCTTTGTATAATACCTCAGTTGCTTTCCAATTATAACATATTTTCAGTGAAATAATCATTTTCAACAAATGATTTTCCAATAACTGTGAGAAACAAAATTAAACCGGAAATATAAAATTCAAAATACCTACTGTTCTATTCAAATGGGTACTTCATAAAATGCATAAAGTTAAACTACAAAACTGTTAACACACCAAACAAAGACAATTTCATATTTCCCTTTTATCAAAAAAATTGCAAAATTCAATTCTTTGTTTTAAAAGTGAAATATGGTATAATTTGCGCGGGAAAATGGTAATATATTTAAAAAACCCATTTCATAATCACATTTCATTAATGTAGCGATTATCTCTTACATCTGAATTTTGAAACTCAATGAACCACTATAAACGTTTTAAGCTTTCGGTAATGTGTTTTCTTACTCTACGTTATTTTGGTGTACGTTTTCTGGCAACGGGGGATTCATATGCAAGCCTTCAATATCTTTTTAAAATATCTAAACAAAGCATATCACTCTTCGTTCCAGAAGTGTGCAGTGCTTTAATTGACGAATTGAAGGATTATGTTAAGGTAAGTAATAAGATTTGATTGATGCTTTTGCCATAACAGAAAACACGTTTTAATAAAACGAAACGTAAAGTAGAATTCACATCATCTCAAACATATAATTGATTAAAGTTTAGTGAAATAAACAAAGTCTTGTAGTTCTGCTGCTACTTCTTCTGATGTAGTATGACTGACTGAGGATTGTGTATTTGCGTTTCCATAATTGGAATCCAAAACCTCGTTCGAAAATGGTGAACGAGTGGATTCATGTGAATACAATGATCCAGGACTTGACGTATTGTACTTTTCCATCTCGGCGTCAAATATCAACTGATTTATTTTATGAACTAAAATTGCCTTTGTTCGGTGATCAAAGGTGTTAAGTCGGTCCGCCACATATTTTGCAAATATCAATGATGACTCGTCTGGTGGTATCGGCTGCTGCAGAAACTGAAAAGCCTTTTCAATGCGAGGGTCTTCCTTTTCTGTAGTTTTTGCTCGTTTTCTTTTAGGTGTCGAAGGTTTGACAAAAGATTTGGATGTTGATGCTTCCTGAGTATTGTCAGTCACCTCTATTGATTTTTTTCTTTTTGAAGTGCTTGGAGCAGGGGGCTCAAGGGTTTGTTCAATATTTTCTCCAAGTTCTGGAAATGCCGGGGTTTCCTGGTGCAAATGTACTTCGCTCTCGACTTCGCTAATTTCACTATCATCAGTTGTTTCACTCTGAAAAAAACACGTAACGCGTTATTAATTATTTAATTAGTTATTATTTATCCTAATTGCAGATGCCGACAACGCCAGAAGAATGGTTAACTGTTGCAGAAGCGTTTGAGACAATGTGGAACTTTCCAAATTGTGTAGGTTCTATGGATGGAAAACACATACACCTTCAAGCACCTATAAACAGTGGAAGTGAATACCATAACTATAAGGGATTTTTTAGCATCGTGTTATTCGCATTGGTCGATGCAAATTACAACTTTATGTATGTTGACATTGGATGCCAAGGAAGAATTTCAGATGGTGGGGTTTTTCAAAACTCTGATCTTCATCATAAAATTGCAGGTGACACACTAAACTTGCCGCCAGCAAAACCTCTTCCCGGAAGGCAAAACGATATACCTCATGTATTCATAGCAGATGACGCATTTCCACTTACTGAACATATCATGAAACCATATTCAGGAGCACACCCAAGAGGATCAATTGAAAGAGTATTTAATTACAGGCTAAGCAGAGCTCGAAGAGTTGTTGAAAATGTGTTTGGAATTATGTCGTCAGTGTTTAGGGTGTTGCGAAAACCCCTTCTTCTGGAGCCTAATAAAGCACAAGTAGTTGTTATGGCAGTAGTATGCTTGCACAATTATCTAAAACAAAGTAAGACGTCAAAGAACATTTATATTCCTCCTGGAATGGTTGACTCGGAAGAGCAAGGCCACCTAATGCAAGGGAGCTGGAGACATGGTGGTGATTGCTTTGGAAATATGCGAAATTTGCCACGCCGAGCGACTATCACTGCTAAAGATATTAGAAAGGAGTTTGGAGAGTATTTTACAACTGTAGGTGTTGTTCCATGGCAAAATGAATATTCATAAATAATGTTAATTTGTGAATGCGTCAATAATAAACTGCTTAATACATGCATGTATAGGTCTATTAGTTCTACTTACATCATTTATTTTTTCCGAGCTAATGGTTTGTCGTGGATCGTCCTTTTCCATAAGAAATGCGAAACTGTTGAAGGCAAACCAATCCGATCTATATATATCTTTTGCACCTAAAACAATTTGTATATTAATTTTATTACTTAAATTAATTAAAAACAAACTTACCTTTGCCGGTTCCCATCGTCTTTCGTGCTTTCGCTTTTTCTCTGCGAAATGAGCCCAGCAGGCTCGATATTTTCTTTTTTGCGTCTTCTACATCTATATTTAAAGCTGTAGCGACTTCGTCCCAAGCATCATTTTTTTTAATTTTATGGAAATGCCACTTATCTGTTGGGTCCCATAACATCCTGTGTTTTTGATATTCTTGAATTAACTGGAGACTGTCCTCTTTGTTTAAATTCATTTTTGTTTATTTTCTCGATGTACTAACTCGGTAGGTACCGCGAAAAAACTAAATTCAACAAAAACAAACCACCACACAACTTCGCACACGAATTATATCGCCCGTTCCCGTGTGAAACGCTGACCAAGCTGACGCAGGATCTCGCGATTCTGGGAAACTGATGTGCAAGCATCTTAATCTTTATGGGAAGATTCATTTTAGAATTCAGTCATATTTTTGCTCTTGTACTGTTCAGACCTATTTTGTTAATAAAAATTAGTTTTTAAAAAAGGACTTTGACATCCGAAAGTTATATTTGGCGCAGTCGGTAGGATACTCGAAATTGAACGTATCGAACGTGCTGTTTCTACGATTAATCGGGTATCGAACTTGTTGTTTTGTTCTGTGGAGGTGTTTGTGAAGGAGCGGCTCTTCAAAAATCAAGAAACCCAGTCCATCGAGGACCCCTAGCTATCCTCAACAGGCAGATCAACGGGGAGTGGAACAAAATCGTCCAGTCTCGCAAGGAAGTCTTCTGGAAATCAAAAATCGAGGAACCAGTCGTCTACCTTATAAAAGGATGCTCAAAGTTCTTACAATTTTAATGTAAGTTATTTTTAAATGAACATTGATAGTTTGACACAAATTCTAGGAAATTTAAGTCTTAATAACGAAAACCCTTCAGCTGATCCTATAGTTTCTTTGCCTAGTACTTCTAATAATTTAAACAAGAAAATGGCTAATACATTCAATCCTCAATACCTAAAGTGTGTGCCGGAATTTGATGGCAATCCTAATGATCTAAAGAGATATTTATCAGTTTGTGATTCAATAATTACCAATTTTTATAATGCTGCCGAACCGGCAAACTTTCAAAATGTTTATTTGCTGAACTGTCATTTCTAAATTATCTGGTAATGCAAAAATAGTAGCCAACATACAAAATGTTTCAAATTGGCAAGAACTTAAGGACACATTAACAAGAAATTTTGCCGATCAAAGGGATGAAACTTGCTTGAACAGAGATATGGTTATGCTCAGGCAAGCCCCTAGCGAAAAGCCTCAAGAGTTCTATGATAGGTGTTTAAATATATTGAACCTTCTGTGTAATTATATTGATGTACATGAAATCACGGTGGAATCTAAAAAGTGTAAAAGAGATCTATATAGTAACTTGGCATTGAAAACCTTTCTTTCTGGGCTCAAGGAACCTTTGGGTACTACCATACGCTGTATGCAACCCAAATCTCTCAGTGAAGCTTTACAGTGCGTCTTACAAGAAGATAATGTACATTATTTTCAAAATTTTTCAAATAAAAATACATTTAGAACCAATTTTTCGCCTCCTAGAGCACCAATTCAAATCAGACAACCAAATTCTTCTCAAGTTAATAATTTTAGTACACCGAATAACTTCTTTAGACAACAAAATCAATTTCCTTCACAACCAATACCGATTCAACCTAGAGCACCAAGCCAACCTCAAAAATTCTTTACAAACGCACAAGTTTTCAGGCAGCCATTTCAAAACAGGAACGTTTTCAGGCCAAATCAAAACCGAAATTTCCCAAAACCTACACCCATGAGTGTATCCACTAGAAATACGTATAACAAACCAGTACCGATGAGTGTTTCGACAAGAAATACCTCTAATTATCGGCCGGGACCCTCAAATTCATTCCAAACCCAACCTCAGAAAAACTTTATTTCAGAGGAATTATTTAATACGGTGGTTAGCGACTACCAAAATGATCCAAATTATACCGAACAAGAATATTACTCCGAAGAAGATTATACGGAACACTTTGACGAATTTCAATATTACGATAACGAAAATCAAGTTACCAATTTTGATAATTCTGAAGAAAATTTTCAGGAAATGTCAACAACAAAAAACCAAACTTAGTCCCACAAGTTATTTCATTCAATAATTCTAGTTCTAGTGAATTGTCATATATAACTTTCCCTGAATATGATGCAAAATTTCTCATTGATTCGGGATCCACAAAATCTTTCATCGATCCAGAAATTGCTCATAAACTTTTTCCAAATTTGATTAAATACGATCCTTTTATTGTTTCGACAGTTTTTCAGAAATCTGCTCATAAATATAGCGCATCCATGCCAGCTTCAAAATTATTCAATTTACCACAACAAAAACATTTAAAATTTTTCCTTTTTAAATTCCACAATATTTTCAAAGGATTGATTGGTCTTGACAACTTAAAACTTTTACAAGCCAACCTAGATTTTGGTAACGGCTATCTTATTACTCCTTACGCTAAGATAACACTTAGGTTTCAGGAAACAAAAAACAATCTCAATTTGATTACGATTGCTCCAAGATCCGAGCAAGTGATACAAGTCAAAACATCAATTCAGAATGGTGAAATAATAATACCTCACCAACGTTTCCATAATTGTGAAGTTCCAGAGTGTCTTACTGTCGCAAAGAAAGGCAAAGCTCTCACTACAATTTTGAACAATACCACAAAACCAGTAACCTTAAATTTTTCTGAACCGATCACCGTTGAACAATTTGATAAGAACGAAGTTCAAAAAATTGATTTTAATAATTTTGACGATTCACCAAAACAAAATTTAGATTCTTCAAAAATTCGTTGTGACCATTTGAATGACGAAGAAAAATCCAAAATACTTTCATTGTGCAAAGAATATTCGGATATTTTTTACTATGAAGATACTCCACTGACTTTTACAAGCCGCGTTAAACACCAAATTCGAACATCTGATGAGGTACCAGTATATACCAAATCATACAGGTATCCATTCATTCACAAGCAAGAAGTCGAAGATCAGATCAAAAAAATGCTCGATCAGCGAATAATTAGGCCAAGCAATTCTCCTTGGTCATCGCCAATTTGGGTGGTTCCCAAAAAGGTGGACGCTTCTGGGAAGCAAAAATGGAGGGTGGTCGTTGACTATCGTAAGCTCAATGAGAAGACGATAGAGGACAAGTACCCCTTACCGAACATCACCGATCTTTTGGACAAACTGGGAAAATGCCAGTATTTCACGACCCTCGACCTAGCCAGCGGTTTCCACCAAATTGAGATGGAACAGGACGATATTGAAAAAACAGCTTTCAATACGGAACATGGGCATTACGAGTACCTCAGAATGCCATTCGGGTTGAAAAACGCGCCTGCAACATTCCAGCGCGTAATGGATAATATTCTTCGTGGTATCCAAAACGAAAAATGTTTGGTGTACCTCGACGATATTATCATCTTTTCAACGTCCCTGCAAGAACACCTCGAGAGTCTCAAAGCCGTCTTCAATCGGTTGAGAAGTTCAAATTTTAAAATTCAGCTGGATAAGTCAGAATTCCTACGAAAGGAAGTAGCTTATCTGGGCCACGTCGTGACCCCTGAAGGCGTCAAGCCAAATCCAGATAAAATCATTGCCATCAAAAATTTCCCTGTCCCAAAAACTACCAAACAGATCAAAGGATTCTTAGGTCTGTTAGGCTATTATCGACGCTTTATAAATAATTTTGCTAGATTAACTAAACCACTAACTAAATGCCTAAAGAAGGGCGCAAAAATCGAGCATAACGCAGAGTTTTTGGAATGTTTCAATACTTGCAAGAACCTTTTGATCAACGACCCAATTCTGCAGTACCCCGACTTTTCGAAACCTTTTAACCTCACCACGGACGCAAGTAAATTTGCCCTGGGAGCTGTTCTCTCCCAAGGTCCTATTGGCCAAGATTTGCCAGTTGCATACGCATCTCGGACACTGAATGACTCTGAGCAAAATTACTCAATAATTGAGAAAGAGCTGCTCGCGATCGTATGGTCTACCAAGTACTTCCGTCCATATATTTTTGAGAGAAGGTTTAATATCATTACTGATCACAAACCTCTTCAGTGGTTATTCTCCCTGAAGGACCCCAACTCAAAATTGTTGAGATGGCGGATCAAACTGGACGAATACGATTACAACATACTATACAAAAAAGGCAAATTGAACACCAACGCCGATGCTTTATCCCGTGTTGAAATCCATACTAAGGACACAAAAACCTTCTGGGAGGAATTGGATGATATACTTGACGAATCGCAACACCTAGCAAACCAAGGTGTTATTTTCGGTGGTCAAGGAAACCCAGTGACTCGCTGCCTTGAAACCCCGGAATATCAACCCTCTTCTGATATTCAAATCATTGGAGAACCCAGACAAAATACTCCTACCATGACACCCTCTTACGAAATAAATGAAGACAATGGATTACCTGCCACAAATAATGAAGAAAGCGACATCCTTTCTTCACAGGCACTACCTGATACCAACCGTACAGGAGAAAAACCTCTACCAACGGAAGACAATGAGTTACCTTCCACAAGTAGAGAAGAAATTGACGACATTTCCTTACTAGTCCAACCTGATACCGAACGTACGGGAGATGAACCCCTACCAGAACCCGAAGACCACGAGGATAACACTATTCACTCAAATGCTGAACAGAACCCTGTTGTAACAATTCCAATAGCGCAATGTGCCGTGAACCTAGGGCTCAATCAATTGATTATAAGCTCAGTTCTTCATTCTCCGGCTAAACCCAAAACTACCATTCTATTCGAGAAAAAGATGAGGATTCATATTCAAATATCACAAAATGATACAGAAAATGATATCCTAAGTTTTATTAAAGAATTTATCGCCCCAGGGGTGCAGTACCATGTCTATTTTGAAAACCCTGAACTCTATGAACCATTTTCGGCAATAATCCAAAAGTATTTCAAGTGGCCCTCTATCAAATTCAAAAGGTGTACGAAAAAGCTTTTGGACGTCACAAAAAAAGATGACATTCAGGAAATTATTCAAAACCATCATGAAGGTAAATCAAACCACCGGGGTGTTGATGAAACTTTCGCAAGAATAAAAGAAAAATACTACTGGCCGAACATAAAAGAATCTATTCAAACATATATCAATCAATGCGTTACTTGCCAACAAAGTAAATATGAGCGAAACCCCATCAAAATGAAGCTAAACATCACCCCTACAGCATCCAAACCTTTCGAAATCGTTCATCTAGACACATTTACCATCGAAAATACAAAATTTCTTACAATTATAGACAGCTTTTCAAAGTACGCACAGGCATATCTAGTTAACTCCTTGACAGGTACAGAAATAGCAGATAACCTCATTCAATTCTTTTCTCATCACGGTATTCCCCAACGAATTATCGTTGATAATGGTACCGAATTTAATAACTTCCTTATATCTGAACTTCTTGCTTTACACAAGATAGAAGTTCATTTCATATCACCACATCATCCGCAGTCAAACGGAATGATAGAACGGTTCCATTCTACCATTTTGGAACACATTCGCCTACTCAACACCAGAGGATTTTTGAAAACTCCTCCAAAAATGAAAATGTTGTACGCAATTTTAGCATACAACCACTCCATACATTCGGTCACAAAACTCAAACCAATCGATATCATTAGTGGTCACATTTCAACCAATGACCCTTTCAATATCGAAATTGATCGAAAATTATTAAATGATTACACTATCAATCATAAAGAACGATCTAAACTTCTCTATTCAAAAATTAATTCAGATCTTATCAAGCGAAAGGAAAAAATAATAGAACGGGAGAATAAAAAGCGCGATGACCCCATTGTGTTCAAAACAAAACAAAAGGTTTATGTGAAAAAACATGTTAGGCAGAAAGACGCGAATAAATTTCAAAAACCAACTCAAATCAAAAAGGTCGACCGTACTATGAAAACAGTATCTACGGAAAACCAAGGAAAAATTCACATGGACAATTTAAAACGTCCCCTCAAAAAATACCCATCTCCCATTAAAAATTAATTAATTTTTCAGATTATCTGGAACTCTCGGACTCCAGGAAAAAATATCTAAACAAAACCTAAAGAACAATCCAGGACTTATTCCTCTCAAACTTGGAACAGCCAAGGTAGAAACAAACGCGTATGCACTCATTCATTATTACGATTTGAGTCCACTAATCATTGAGGTGAATAAACTGAAATTCCACTCCAAAAACGTGAGGACACTTGTAGGCGGTCACGGAGACTACTCATGGGACATGTCAAATTATTTGAAAATATTACAATTTTCAGAAGAAAAAGTAACTGATAGACTTACCAACATTTTACCACACCCGCTCAGAACAAAACGTGGTCTTATAAATGGCGTTGGATCAATTTTCAAATCAATCACAGGAAATTTAGATTCCAGTGACGGGGAAAAATATGATCGTCTGATTAACGAATTGCAAAATAATCAAAATAATCTAGTAACGAACATCAAAAGGCAAAATTCACTTTCAATATCATTAATCAATCAGTTCAATAGTACAGTTCAGCAAGTGAAACATAACGAACAGCTTTTAGATTCAAAAATAAAACAAATTGCGAAAATTTTTGAAAATCAAACACATAAAGAAAATTCTATGTTTATCAAAGATATTATGAACCAGATAATCAACACATACGAGATCATAAACTCAATTTTACAAGATGTCGAAAATTCAATACAATTTTCCAGACTGAACATTCTTCATCCAAGTATAATAAAAACTAAAGATTTGTTCAACGAACTACAAAAATTAAAGAAGATTTTTAACGAAGACCAATTACCAATTGAAATAAGTTTCGAAAATACTTTGCTATTTGAAAAAATTATAAGTCTCGAAAGCTATATCTCAAACTTCAGAATAACCTATATTTTACATATTCCCATCACCCACTCCTCAAAATTTGATTATTATCATCTTTTCTCTATTCCAATATTAACTAAGGGTCAGTTTAAGGCTGTCGTACCTCAAAATAAGTATTTAACAAAAAACGAGAAATTGTATGCATTTTTGAGCGATCCTTGTTTGGAGATGTCTCATCAAACCTATATCTGCCCGTCCACTGACATCAGAGAGCTGACAGACGATAATCCATGCGAAATCCAGTTACTCAAAACACCTCCACATGCAAGGGAACTACCATCCATCTATCAAGACCGGCCATCAGGCAACTGCACGACTCAAACAAATGGGTTGTCCTTCTGCCGTCCCAACAAACGACCAGGCTTAAGTGTGAAAGCCAAAACGAGATCGAAAACCTGCCACCTGGAAGTTACCTATTTGACATTCCAATTGGATGCCAGTTATCCTGTGGGGACCAAATTATAATCAATGACCACCAAGTCACCAATAGCGAACCAATCATCCTACCAGACCTAGATGAAAGGAAGTCAGATCCACCCAAATCAAGTATAGGGATCCAACTTGATGACTTGAACTTGGACGAACTCCACTCAATAAAGACAGCCATAATGGAAAACGAACCGATAATATCCTTCAAAGACGTAGCACACATCCCAAGTTTTTGGACGATGTTCATCTACCTGGTCCTAATATCAGTCTTCGTATACATGGTGCACCAGAAGATAGGCTTCAGGGGATGCAGAACCAAGACACCAAACGAACAACAGGAAATCGAGATGTCTAGGGTTCAACTTCCTCGCTAACCCTCCTACGTTGAATCTTCAGGGGGAGGAATTATATCGCCCGTTCCCGTGTGAAACGCTGACCAAGCTGACGCAGGATCTCGCGATTCTGGGAAACTGATGTGCAAGCATCTTAATCTTTATGGGAAGATTCATTTTAGAATTCAGTCATATTTTTGCTCTTGTACTGTTCAGACCTATTTTGTTAATAAAAATTAGTTTTTAAAAAAGGACTTTGACATCCGAAAGTTATATTTCACGTGTTGAGCAGGGACGCACGGCGCACAACGTAAAAATTTGTGCAGGGAAGTGCGACGCAAATATTTATGGCGAATCCTCAATTCAACACACAACGCAAATATTTACTAATATGGACCCGGCTTTACATTTGATGCTTAAGACAATAAAGTAACATACATGGTGATTTACGTAGGCCGTGCATTAGAAGTTTTTCAACTTGTAGTTGGACTGAACACTTGATATTTGGTATGCTGTCATAATTGATAATGTTCGTTCTACCTCAAATATTTTCAGTCCAACAACTATATAGGGTATGCCAAAAGTCGGTACCAACTTTCTTGTTTTATATGGAAACCTAATTTTTTTCTGACATGGTTCGATTGGCCTTCTTATTATGACTTAGGACAACCTAAGTTATGTTAACTTATCTATTATAGTTTTTGATATGTTTTGTTATTGTTACTTGCCATACTTCTGTTTGAAGTAGTCGAAGTTGTAGAATTATTGGCGATGTTCGAAAGATAATATTTCACCTTCGCAATCTCAGTAGATTCACCATCAGTGTCTGTCATATTCTGTGAAGTTATAAATGAAGAAATATGAGACAATAATGTTGAAAGATTGGACAGTGATTCCTCACTAGTTGAACAAAAAATGTATAAGTGTAATCTAGCATTATTATTTATCTCTAAGAAATTAATATTACCCATTAGTTCCTAACACAGCTAAAATATTCTACGATAATAAATTTTTTTTTAATTGTGCATGAAGATGTATAAGGAATCGGTATTATTAAATGCTATTAAATTCAAGTTGTAGGGTTGGCCCTTCTCATGAAAGTATCGAATCATTAAGGGCCATGTAGCTCAGTGGGTAAGGCGCGCGCTTTCAAAAATCATTGACTGCTGGTCGGCTAGGTTCGAATCCTAGTAGCGACTACAGATTTTTATCTGATGGCCCGAGAAAGTGCTAGGAATCGCACGTTAAAAGGTAAGACCTCGTTAATCTTTGGCTCGCACAAGTTTCGACTTTTGAGGGCTGCCGTTCGTAAGGGGACGACAGCTGGTTAACGGAAAAAACAATTTTAACAATTTTTTTTAACAATGTCTACTTCATGTGTGCACTAAACAGGCGCTGCCAACCATTAGTTTTGGCACAAATACAATTTGAATTTTTTTTGCACTATTGTGCACTGTGTCTGGATGCTCTAGTCCTAGTTCAATTTCAATTTATCGAACAGATTTTGAAAGTAAAAGTATAGTACCACAAAACTTATATTCTTATTTTTCGTAAAAATTCTGTGAAATACAGAGTGACCCATTTGAAAGCGGGCCACCTCTCTAAAACTGTTATTTATTATCCGATTCAGGAGTTTCTTTTTTCAATAGATAGAGCATCAAGAGTTCTAGTTGAATGCCATAAAGTGGAAATAAAAATAAAAATTTCAAGGCCTACTTCGAATTTTTTTCAAGGTAAAAAATCCAAAAAACATACTAGCGATTTTTTAAAATTGAATTTAACGACGCCACTGGATTTACGATATTTTTAATTAATTTATGTGAAAATTACGTAGGAATGCGTCCATCAATGAAAAAGTTATTTGAAAATTATGTCAATAAATCATCCCACTACTTCAATTTCAGAACTTTTATAAACATTCTGATTACAGCATTGGAATCAGAATATTTCCAAATATGTTTGGTCAGAATTTCATCAAAATCTGTTCATAAATAAAAAAATTACAAATTTCAAAAGCATGCTGTGTATGATGGAATTTCATGAAAATATTATTTCATTAATTTATATATTTTTTATTTATGATCAGATTTTGATGAAATTCTGATCAAATATATTTCGAAATATTCTGAATCCAATGGTGTAATCAGAATGTTTATAAAAGTTCTGAAATTGAAGTAGTGGGATGATTTATTGACATGATTTTAAAATTTTATTCCTATACGTATTCCTACGTAATTTTCACATAAATTACTTAAAAATATGATGAATCCAGTGGCGTCGTCAAATTCAATTTAAAAAAATCGCTGGTATGTTTTTTGGATTTTTGACCTTGAAATAAATTCGAAGTAGGCCTTGAAAATTTTATTTTCATTTACCATTTATGGCATTCAACTAGAACTCTTGATGCTCTATCTATTGAAAAAAGAAACTCCTGAATCGGATAATAAATAACAGTTTTAGAGAGGTGGCCCGCTTTCAAATGGGTTACTCTGTATATTTAAAAGGCTTGCAAACATAACCAATAACGTCGAGGGTCGCATAAGCGGTCGAGTAGTAGGAGAGATCGGGAGAAGAAGGGAAGCGTATTATCACATAACCCGTTCATTTGTTGATTGCCCCTCATCTCCCGATCTCTCCTACTACTATAGACCGTTTACCGTTATCAGCCATGTTTGCAAACATTTTGAACGAATTTCGCAACATTTTATCGCAAAATGAGAATATACGTTTTGTACTACTATAATACTTCTACTTCCAAAATCTGTTCGATAAATTAAAATCGGACTAGGAGTAGAATATCCAGGCACGCTGCAAAATAGTGGAAAAAAAATTCAACTTCCAATTGTACCAAAACTAATGGTTTGGCAACGCCTGTTTTGTGCACACATAAAGTACACATTATTCAATAAATTCGTGAGAAAGGCCAACCCCAGTACTTGAAACATGGCGGAGTAATGAATTTTTAGAAAAATGACAAAATTTTCCGGTTTTTCTCCGGTATTAATAATCAAATCTCATTTTGTTAGTATTTTAATTATCTACAATTTCTTCTCATTGGAGATACAAGATTGCTGTAAGTATTAGTTTTCATTTTATAAGCAAAATACCGAAAAAACAGTTTTTTTTGTTTTTAAATGTTTATAACAAAAATTAATAAATGACAGTTGCGAGTCCAAAACATAGCAGAATATAACTAAGGACTGTTTTCTATGTAATGGCGCAGTCGGTTTTCTACCAGTATTTTTGTTAAAAAATCACTTATTTTATGCTCTATTGCTTGGTGTATTTGTGAACACAAATTTACTTGGACATTTGTAGAAATCAAGAACTTTTAGTAATACATACCATATTTTCTTCGATAGGCTTTCTCAAGGCATTTTGAAACATAATTCTTTGCCCGATTGAAGGAATCATTTGTTTCAAATCATCTTCGCTGAGTTTGCGTGCTAGGTCAATAGACAGTACATGATTTGCTATAATAGAGATATGAATTATATACCAGTTAAAATAAAAAGTACATATATTTTTTTTGATAGATTGTCTTTTTTTTAAATTTCAACAATTGCATATTTGTTCAGAAAATTGAGGAAAGTTAAGCATGATTCACTTTATATAACAAGTATCAAAATATTGTAGGATTTGAAGCTCAAAATTCATCATGGATATCTGAAGTACGTACTGATTTTTTGGTGGCGTATTCACTTTTCAGCTGTAGGAAAACCCGGAAAGAACTACATCACCACCCCGAGTAGTTGGTGTGCACTCCAAGCTAGCAAACAATATATTTGAATAAGGAGTACCAACTTATTTTTTACTGTTTAGTTGTTTTTCTGAGTTTCTTAATGCCTCAAGTATATTTGATACTGTTTATAAAAATGTATGTTTTTCTACCAGAACAAAATGTTGTTCCACAATCTATATACTATTTTTAACTTGGTTAAATAAAGTGAAGATCCATAACTCTGTCTTCTCAACTTAGTAAAGAAGAGTTTGCCCATTTATAAAAATCCTACTAAGAAAAAAAAATAAATTAAGTCTCAACTTTCAACAAACTTTTGTGTTCAAATCTTTGTTTCAGAAGTTGAAGGGTTCCATGTTGAGGGGCGTGCCGTGAATATAAAATTGGTATAGTGATACAGTGAAAGCTGGAATAAATATTTGTGAAAAACTTACAGGAAATAGGAAATGTTCAGTTCTCATTACTGGAATTTGTTCACTTGTTCAGCAAAATCACATTCTACATAATACAGGAGCAGATCAAGGTGACTTTGAGGAGGGAGGGAGGGCAGAGGAAACTATTCATATTAGTTGCTATGAATGCTGTAAGAGCTGGTCTTTCAATTTTTTTTACCTAATTTTATTTAAAATTTTTTAGTTCTCAAGAAATTTCAACAATAATTTTATAATGCATTTTGTCACCGTAATTATGAACACCTGCCAAATCAAACAAAATTTCGAAATATGTTAGTAAGTATCAAATGAATGAAATTAATACATTCGGTGAAGTAACATTACAAGGATATTTTGCAGACACCTAGGTAGGTATATGAATGTTGAAATGATGGCCATAAGAACAAAAGTTGTATTTTGTGGCAAGGAGTGCTCATCTGATGAGATTCCAAAACTGACACTAGAGTTTATGACTACCACTTTGAAAGGGAATTACAGAAGACAATTTTATATTATCTCAAAGTGGCCTTGGCAACCTGGATCTGCTCTTGCATTCATTACGTTTTTTCATGTGTCAGTAAAGCTGATCTGAGCAGCTGTTTTCAACAAAGAAAAACAAATGTGAGATGAACAGATGTAAAATAGCTGCTAAGATCAGATTTATTGACACAAATGTACAGACCTATTATATCATAATATTATTAATATCGATTTCAAAATATTTTAAACAATTATAATTACCTGCAAACGTTGGGATAACGTTTTCAAGGCCGTTTTCTTTCAAGAAATTTTCCATTTCCATTTTACTGTACTACTGAACCTCTTGGACCCAAATTAATTGCAATGAATACCTTAAAAAATAGTACATAATGAAAAAGTGTTATAGGTACTTATCTAGGCGTCAGTGAGGTTCAAAATGCAAATGGCGGTGTGAAATTCTGAACTTCGCCAATTCATAACCAAACTAAATTCTGTAGTAGGCAAGTACCGCCTAGCAACATCCCCAAACCAAAGTCAATGGAATACAAAATGGAGAAATACCTATTGGTAGGTATTTGTGTGAATTTCCATCCGAAATTAATAATAGCACCTACATACATAAGATCATTTATTGCACGTACCTGTTCACTAGAAAAGTAGTAAAACCACAGCCTCCAGAAATAGAGTTATTATAACTAGTTCTGCACCTGGCAAATGTCCTGTCGATTATGGATTATGGTAGTTATGGCTTATAGCGGTTACTCACTGAATGAAGAAAACAAGCACGTAGTTGTTCTGTTATCTGTAGACGCTTCGTTTCGCGCCTTCGTCTCGTCTTCGTAGTCGTATTCATTGCCGTAGTTTGTCTCCTTGTGACCGGCAAAAATAACTTACTGCGTATTCCTTCGGGCATTGTTGTCAGTTCGAAAGATATGTAGTATAATATAGGTACTATGATTTGGTACTTATTAGTAGAAAATGGGAAAACCTACTGTTCTATTAAATGCGCAGAATTTTGAATTAGGTTTAATCGACACTGGCAGAATACGATATTGTATTAAGTTTTTCTTTCGAACCAAAAGGACATGATTGTGCTCCTTTTGACTCACTTGCAGACCAGTGACCGTACCAGTTTCGAACTTTTTGGTCATTATCAGTAGACGACCGAGGCAGGACCTGATTCAAAACTAACAAAATAAATCCATTACTTACCACAGATGTACAGGGATGTCATCTAGCTATAATGGTGTGCTAGAAAGACACATATCTCAGAAACTATGCAATAAAGAACCAAACCAAACTCAATCAGTACATTTGTAAGAGTAGGTATAAATTCAATAAGTGAGTATAGATGAATTCAGATCAAAAATCTCACACCTGTCTGATATTCCAAATGAAACCGCAAGTTGCCTCTCGTTTTAACTCGAAACTAACAAAAAAATATCTATTGCATATGTCCCTACTACGCCATCGTATAGGTATATCCGTACTCTAAATGCGATTTTAGTTTTGTGAATAGAAAAAGTTATAGTCAAAATAACGACACCAGGAAACTTACCAAGCCCAATAAGATTCGAATATTCCCGGCGGGTTTATAATAGTTATTTTTTGTATAAGTGTTTTAGATATCATTTTATTTGCGCAAGAATTTTTAAACGCGAGAGCGAATTTAGCAAATAAAATATATCTAAAACACGCATGCAATACAAAGTTTTATTCACAATCACATTCATTTAGAATCAGAATCGCGGAAATTTTTCATCACAAAATGATTTGACGTTTTGCTCTAACAGCGGCTGTCAAAAATGTGATTGATATTCAAGATTGTATTTTTCATTATTCCACTAGTGAAATAAAGTAATTTCATTATTCCACTAGTGGATAAAGTGGTACTTTATACGGTTCATAAGTGTGGAGAAAACTTCAATTATAAGGTGATTGTGGATAAACAATATTAGCGATAGGACTGGTCCTCGGTCGTGATAAAAAGTTTTCAACATTTGATGAGCCATTTTTCTGAAGAATTGCCAATCTTGTATTTCCCATTGTAAGTCCGTACAATGGTTAGTAACTACTTTTATTTATTTCTGTAAGAAAAATGTAGTTCTAATTTGTTGGAACATCAACCCGTTGACTTGACAACGTTGGACTTCTTTCTGGATCTACCGCGCAACCAGAATGTCACGTGGCCGTAGCGGATGGCCGATCATCATGCATGAACAATGAACATTCACCAGTGCCGTACAGCTATAAATTGCAATGATTTAATTATTAATTGTGAACTAGACCATTGTATAAAGAAAAAGTTGAACTAGGTATACTAGTACAGTTGCTTCAGATCTCCACAGTATATTTAAATGAAAAGTTTGAATTCAAAGTAAATTAAAGAATAAATTAAATGAGGAATTGGACGAGGAAATAGGGGAGCTGGTGGGAACTGCGCTCACCAAAGCAAAATATTTTTTTGTTGCCTAATTTACTCACAGGTACCTGCAATTTTATTTGCGCAGAGATCACCTACTCTTTTGTGTATACGAACATTAGGAAATTTTAATAATTTTTTAGTTTATGACCAAAAATTGATATTGACTTTGAGCGAAATTACCCAATAGAGAGGGGTAATTGCGAACAAAAAATTTTGACCTTGAAGAAAGTGAAATTTTTGTAATTTTTAAATATAAGATAATTTTTGAACAATTTGATCCAATGGACTTTTGAAAAAATCTCCCAAATAAACTGAAATCTCCGGAAAAAAGTGGTAAATGAGCACGTCCCATCCTAGTGTTTCAATTTCAAGGTGCACCCCTGCATATATAGTTTTGACGGCGCCAACCCAGCTAGCAATTTGTTATTTTATTACAGTTGCGAGAATGTTTTTGATGATTTTTTTATAAAATAATCTTACTCCCTGAAATGTTTTAAATATGTTTATACGGTAGTTATAACTATGAAATTGGCACCATTTTATAAAATACTTACGTCTCCATTGATATTTCATAAAGCCTTTCGCAAACACTACAAAACAATTTTATAAACATTCCAGTGACTTAAAAACAATCGAATTATTTTACTTATAAAATAGTTTTATCAATTCTTTTCAACTATACTACAAAATATACTTGACAATTTGTTGAATTATAATTATAAATCGACTAAACAACAGTTTTGTAAAAGCTTTTATAAGCATTTCAAGGAGATAGATCTGAAGTGAAAAAACAACTAGGAACGCCATCAATAAAATAAAAATGTTTTTATTTGATTTTATTTTTATTTCACAAAAAACAATTTTGAAATGATATCAAGAGAGACAAAGAAAATATAAATGTCAGTCATCATCACTATTTACAAGAAGCCATTTTAGTAATATTTTTATTTGTGTATGTTGAGACATATTTTGCGATACCCAAGATGGAATTTTTGATGGGAATGAAATTTTATTGTTGAATATATAGCATAATATGGATACATTTTTAACGCCCCTCATGTTTGCGGCCGTTTTTCATAAAAACAAAAAAATATAGGAAATTCAGCCTTATCGATTTGGAAATTTTTCGTGCAGAAACATGTACCGATTTGTTCCAGGCGTCAGTATTCACTTAATTGTGTGAATTAAATGGTTGAAATATCAACAGAAATGCATTGTTTCGTTATTTACAGGTTTTGTCATCTTCATCGTGCAGAATGTTGTCATTTTTTAATGGCGTCTTCCTATAAAACAATTTTGCACCATTTACTAGTAGTATATGATAATTTAGCTACCATGCAATTTCTATAAAACATTGGAAACATTCTTTACCGTAGTTTTGCAACAGGACCGAACTCGACAATTATTAATATTTTCGTAGCTCACATATTTAATAATAGACCGTTCTATTTTATTGCGAACAAGCGTGATCATATTCCCTAATAGTTATTTGTTGAAAATCACAGATATGAATTTCCGTTGATCCAATGCATATTCTGAATTCAAAAAATATTTAGAACTTCCAATCAACAAATCGAAAATTCATGCAGAAGATATTTTGATTATATTGGCTTGGCACAGGTAGCAATTCACCTTTGTTAGCACTCTAGTGTATGTAATAGGTATTTTGGAAGGGCAACATTTTCTTTGAGTCTACCCTAAATATCCCTATGACAATCAAAAATATCGTTCTCCAGTTACGGGTTTACACGAAATTACATCAGCTGTCAGGTAACACCTTTGTATTGTTTGATGTACCTCTTCGGAAACTGAAATGGATATACACATACGAGCAGAAACAAAATCGAGTAGATATTTTGCAATTTTAAAAAATATGGTGGTTCCATTGAATGAATATTATCCACACATGGAAAACTGTTCAATATTGAAATCGCAATAACCTATTGTTCCATCGAATATAATTTTTCGAAAATGTCAGTGCTTCCATCGCTGCTGGCTAAAAATGTACATTATTCAAAGGGTGATGGTAGATTCGGTTCCATGCAGCAGGTAACAGATTAAATTATAAACGTTTATACCCATAACTTTTACGTTTCCCAAACACATAAATAATAACCGAGTCAATGTAAATTGCATTATTCATTTTTATTTATATTTTTCAAAATTAATGCTTACTAATAATGTGCTTCGTATAGGTGGTGTATCCTATTATATACATACACCGGGAGTCCACGGAAGGTGGCTCGCCCCTATAACTTTTTTGTGTTTGGAGATAATGGAAAAATTTCATTCCAAAAACCTGTTTAAGGCATAAAACTGCTTTTTTGACAAGCGATGACTCAACTTCATGCAAATTCCGATTTTACCGGAAGTGACATAAACTTTCGAATTTTAAATGGGACACCTGGTATATTTTAAGTTTTTTTTGTTTCCATAGTATGACATTTTGAATACAACCATATGTATCATTTGTCACTTCTAACCAACAACAACTTTGTGAGACTCTTATTTTAGGGTAGTGGATAGGGGCGCTCTCAGAGTGCCCGAATCCAACAACCTCGGGCTTCGCTCGGTAGAGCTCTCACTAAATGGCCCCAGAGACAACGGTTCGGTCTCTCGGGCGCCAGAGTTTTTTATAGTGGTTCACTCCACTCGCCTAGGTAGCAACAGATGGAGATACGGTATTCCAGGCGTCCGTTATTATGACCAGAATTTAGAGCTTCGAGCTGTTGCGGGCTTTAATCGCACAACTCGTAAGCGGAATACCGGTTGCTTTATTCACTATTAGCTTTGATTCCCTCACACGACGACTCTTCCTGAAATGTAGAAATTGCGGAAAATAATAGCCAAAAATATACCATACAAACTTGTTTATTCGCAGCTGTTCTTCATCGTTATGACAGGTTTTTGTTTCAGTGTAAATTTTTATTCTATTCTAATGAATCAGTTATTCCTGGCCAACTTATCAACAATGTCAATAATAAATAAATATTGTTCAATTTATTTACAAAAGGCAGTTTAGCTAAGCATTCGGACACATCATTAATGTTTACTACAGTTTGACTGTGTTGGTTAGAAAAAGTTACATGTAGTGGTACCAACCCGGAAACTGAAAGTTACTATGTTCTTAAAGGACGGTTTGTTAGGTTCGACGGGGAGCGTTGAAGTACTAGTGGTGACAGTTAGAGTATATTTTAACAACAAAAACAAAGATACACCGGAAGCACCGTCCAAGTGAAACTCGGACGTCCGGAAGGAATGACGGTCGTTATACTAGCAAATTGACATTTTCACAGAACCCGTACGGAAAGCGTTCCCATGGGAAGGATACATCTACACTCTGATAACTGAGATTACGAAGAAGTGTGAATTGAATAATTATTTCTTCACGAATGCCTCTCTCGGAAAAAAACCAAAAATATTGCTTGTATGACAAGCAGCGTCGATGTTAGATTTACGAAATTTTTACTTTCGTACTCGAACTAACGACCTGCGAGCCCCGACAACATTATTTCAAGTATTCCCCGCATCAGAGAACTGAAAAGGTTATTTCCACGGATTTTCCGGGGTACACGGTAGGAATTGAATAATTATTTCTTCACGAATGTCTCTCTCGGAAAAACCAAAAATATTGCTTGTATGACAAGCAGCGTCGATGTTAGATTTACGAAATTTTACTTTCGCACCCAAACTAACGACCTGCGAGCCTCGACAACATTATTTCAAGTATTCCCCGCATCAGAGAACTGAAAAGGTTATTTCCACGGATTTTCCGGGGTACACGGTAGGAATTGAATAATTATTTCTTCACGAATGTCTCTCTCGGAAAAACCAAAAATATTGCTTGTATGACAAGCAGCGTCGATGTTAGATTTACGAAATTTTACTTTCGCACCCAAACTAACGACCTGCGAGCCTCGACAACATTATTTCAAGTATTCCCCGCATCAGAGAACGGAAAAGGTTTGTTTCCATGCAATTGTACTCCGCGGAATTTGGGAGAATCCGAACGTTCTTCAAAAATGACTGTCACTCGTATGAAGGCACTGGCTAACTGATCGGCGATGTGAAATTGTGGAAAATGGAAGTTATTTTTGATCAGGAAAAATTCAAGAAACGGTATACTAATGCGGCAGGTTTGATTTTAACACTTACAAAAAATGGAATCGAGACTAAACTTAACAGAAAAAAAAAAAACTTACGAAATGTCAAATAAAGGCTAAAACAGTATTTAGCAAAGTTACGTTTTCGTAAATTTAGGAACGGCTTTCAGGTCTACTTGACACGTTCTGAGAAAACTGATTAGTTCAAATTGTCACTCACGGAAGAACAAAGAAATGAATAAGGGAAATCACTTCTACAGAATAAATCGGTACTTACTGGATAGTTTTCGACTGTGGACTGGCAAACAAACTAGTTTGAACGAACGGAGTTTATTGTTGAATACTTTCAACGGTTAGCAAGAATGAATTTCGAAGCACTGGATAAGAATTATCAGGATTAGGAATCAGAATCACAATCAGCGTAATAAAAATAATGATCCTCGAAATGAGCTGGGGCTGGTATATATGTATTCCAGATTTCGACAAGAAACGTCACAAGAAACTTAACAAGAAACGGTCTCTATCCCCACCCGAATGGAGTAAGAAATGGGAATTTGAAGATAATACGAACGCTTGTTTTTCTAGGATTGGTACCAAGGCCAGGTTTTTTCCAGCTGAATTTCAAAGTATTTTCTTTATTAGTGGAAAATGTTGAATTTTTCCAACGGATTCGGATTCAGTAAAAATCGCAGATACTTTCTAACGTTTTAAATTTGATGAAACATGTGTCTAAATGCCCTAACAATGCAAATGAAGTTATAGGGTGATTTTCACCCTCAGCTGGGTAATGAGAAGTTAGTTACAAAATCTAGTTAGCAATATATTATTCCTGAATACTTCTAGCTAGGCAGATTACATGATTCTACCAGCAAGTAAGGGGTTGGAGAAAGTATCGAAGCATCTTCATTATTATTTCTCAAAAACCTTTTTCCAGCCAATTAAATCGGTACAGCTGTTTATTAATCAAAAGTACCATTGTTGGTGATCAAGCAGAGGTTGTTATATTATAAATGGGGTAGGGGGTAAGCTCCATAGTTCAGGTAGAACTAGCTAAACCCTGGTACGAAGAAACGTACCCCCAGTACTTTATGCAATGAACCAAGGTGGCAAACCCTTTGACAATCGTATGGTTATGAGTCAAAACAACTATACAGGGTGTATCTAGTTTAGGCCTGCCTATTCTCTGGATAGGTTGTACCTTTCGGTGATCAAACACAAAGGTACGTACTTATGGCATAAATCATACTGTACTCGACTGGCTCGGTATTTAATAATTATTAAAACAGGTCTAACGGATACAAGGTGAACTTATTATACTGAACTTTATGAAAATAGACTTGATTATAGCTGAAAAAGCTCTAGTAACGGAGCCTCAAAAATATGCTTCGTTACATCCCCCTCTTACTTGCGGTAAAAAAAAAATTGAAACATCGTGAAAAATTTTTTTTTTTTTTTTTTTTTAGACAAAATTCAACAATAAAATACCCTTGTTACTGAAGTCTTCTTCCATATCTTCTTCCTGGTGACGGGCGGGAGTTCAGCTTACTGGTCGTTCTGTTTCGTCTCAATGGTGTGCCTTCTTACGGCACAGGCAACGGCAGGTGGATGTTCCTGGGTTCCTAGTGGTGGTTCTAGTTCGTGAAGTCGATCGTTTGGTTGACGGTCGTGGTGCGGGGATCGGAGGTTCGGCTAGGCGAGTCCGGATGATCGGGGTGATATGACAGGTGCAGTCTTTGGAGAGGACACCGAACAGGCCGCATCGGGAGCAGAAAACCTTAGAGGGTTTCTGGCATGTGGAACGCTGGTGACCGGGATATCCACATCTCCAGCACAGGTCGCGTTCTACTGGTAGGTAGATAGAACTGTTACTCCCCATTGGAGAAATATTAGGTCTGGTTAAGGACACAATTGTCGAGCTGGCGGGACGGCGTGAGCGACGTCGGAAAGAGTCGTCATCGACGACGGTCGAAGTAGGCAGGCAAACAGGAGTCCCGGGCATTTGGATCGAATGCCAACCTGGATCTCCCATGAGGTCTGATGCGGTCTGGGTGGAAATGGATCGAGTATAATCAGTAGGCGGGTCTAGCCAGAAGTAGCTGTTGCTGGCAAATGGATCGTCTTCATTCGTCTGAGTGTACCGGTCGACTCTCCCGGACGGTGAGGCCTGGCAAGAGGATTCCTGGATCATGGCTACGTCGGGATTGGGAGTGTCTGTTTCCATTCCAATTTGTTGTTGGCTGGGATTGTCTAATACTTGAGAGCTTGGTACTTCCCACTCCGGAACCATCGTAGCATCCTGTACATCTGGGCTAGTTGGGGTAGTACGTGGGGGAATTTTTCGGAGCAGCCAATCCCAATAGCAGGGGGTCTCTTCATCGGTAGAGTCTCCGGGTAACGGTGAGGTAGACAGGTCCAGCTCGGAGATTATCTCGGATCCGGGTGTGATGGTAACTACCATCATGGAATCGGCCCGATCCGGGACGAATCCCGTGGTAGGTGGGTTGTCTAGTGGTCCTGGAACGACGGCCTGAGTGTTTGACGGCGGAGGAGTGATTCCATCCCCATCGGATGCGGCTTTCGGACTGTCGTCCATTTCGGGCAATGGATCTGTCCGCGCGCCGGTCAACGGAAAGGTGTCGGAACCCCAATCAGAGTCGGAATCCATGGCTGTATGTCAAGGAAATACATTCATTAGTTAGTTACCGGATAAAGTGGCGTTCGTTTTACTCACAAATGGTGACGGTCGGTAAAGAAAAACAACAGAGGAAAGGGAGAGGGAGAGGGAGGAATGGTTTTCTTTAGTGCCCGGACGTGTCGGGAGAAAGGGTTACCCAGACCCTTTTCTTGGTACCCTGGAACAGCGGGATCCGGACGCGACGGTTCGTTGGGACGTAAGACGGCCGAAGCTGTTCCAGCGCCGCTCTGAATTCTGGTGTCCAATCCTTCCTCGCCCGGAACGTTGGAAAGGTTTGTTCCACCCACTGTCGCACCTGCTGGACATCACCGTGGACGTTCTTCTCGGGAAGTGACGGTCCTGGAGCAAGTGCACAAATTCCTGCCACAGTGACGTCGGCACGGGCGACAGGGGAGGAAACTAAGACGGTGGCTGAGGACGTCGGGACGGATTCAGAGAGTATCGGTGGAGTAGGCGAGGTCAAATCAATGACGGGAAAGCTGTAGCATGGCGGAGGGGGAGCGACAACGTAAATCAGAGGAGGGCGAACGATATAACGGAAGGGCGGAGGGCCGATGGCGGCAGGTGCAACCGATCTATGAGGAGACGGGGATGCCGTTAAATCTATGGTCTCGGTTGGTGGGGCTGCATCAACTGGAACGGGCGGAAAAGTGGGGGTGAGCGGGAGCCCGTCCCACTGCCATAGTGGCGAGAGGGTTGACAGGGGAAAATCGAAGGGGTCAGAAAACGTTGGGTTTGTTGCCGTAACTGGAATGGGTTCAGGAGTCTTAGGAGTGGGGGGAGCTTGACGAACCGGGGAGGATAAGTCCTCCAGCAGCTTAAGGAGCTCCCGTTCGGGGGTTGACGGTTCGGCGGAACGATTCATCGTGACTGTAAATAAGTAAGTCAAAACTACAGAATAAGGCTACGGTGTATCTGCTGGGTTGAAGGGTTTTAAATCTTTAACATGAACTCGATTTATACGTTTACCGGTACTGCTTTTTAAATCGTACACCACGGGACTATGGACTTTAATGACGGTATAGGGCCCGGAATATTTTGGAGCTAACTTGGCAGCATGCCCCTTGATACCAGATGACAGGTTATGTTCTTTTTTCATCACTAGGTCTCCGAGATGGCATCGCCAATCTCGGCGGCGAAGATTATAGTACCGACTTTGAACGGTGAAGGCTCGAGCTAGCTTTATTTTTACTATCTCAAAGACTTCTTTGAGTTTTTCCATGTGTTTAACCCAATGTGCCGGTTTTTCAGGATTTTCGGGATCAGGAGGAATCGGAGGACGGTGTAGCGCTTTTGGGGGTTCCATTTCTCGCCCAAAAACCAGGAAGGACGGGCTAAACCCCGTAGAATCGTGTCGAGCAGTATTCAGAGCAAACTGTAGTTCTGGCAGATACTGGTCCCACTTACGATGATCGTTCTCGCAATACTGGGAAATCAAGACTTTCAAGGTTTTATTAGCTCGTTCCACTGGGTTGGCCTGCGGAGTGTATGGCGGTGTGAAACGGTGTTGTATACCTAGCTCTTGAACGAGGTCAGCGAATACTTTGCCGGTATACTGAGCTCCATTGTCACTGATTACGGTGTGTGGGCGGCCGTACCGTAAGACAATATCCTCATAGAAAGCTTGGGATACGGCTCTAGCAGTGGCTTTGCGAAGGGGTCGGACTTGTACCCATTTGGTAAATCGGTCTTGGAAGACACACAGGTACGAGTTTCCCTTACTCGATCGGGGTAGCGGTCCTACCAAATCGGTAGATACGGTACTCCACGGTTGGATGTTGACAGACGGTTGCATTTTCCCTGGCGGTTGCTGTTGGGAGACCTTGTATTGTTGACAAACCAAACACCCTCGAACGTACTTGGCAATGTCTCGGAACATTCCTGGCCAATAATAGCGTTGAGTAATTCGAGCGGTGGTTTTGGCTATCCCCATGTGTCCTGCGGTAACGGTATCGTGACTTTCCTGCAACACGTGCAGACGGCGATGTTTCGGAACACATAGTTTCCAAGGGTCTCTCAAGTCGGTTTCAGAAAGGTCGTGAGCATCCCAGAAATGTCTAAACAGGCGTCCCTCTCGGATCGAGTAGTCAGGGGCCGCCTCCGGATTCTGGAAAACTTCCGACATTTTCTTTTTGTACCAGGTGCATTGCAGGTCTTCGTCTTCTGCTAGTATACAGGCGGTTTCTGTGGTTAGACCATCCTTCTCAAGTGGTTGTCGAGAAAGGGCATCTGCTACCTTGTTCAGTGCGCCTTTCCTGTACTTGACTTCAAAATCGAACTGTTGAAGATACATAGCCCAGCGAGCTATTCTTCCGGACGGCGTTTTGATAGTCTGTACCCACTTTAGCGAAATGTGATCGGTTTGTACCACAAAATGATAACCTTCTAGATAGGGTCTCATTTTTTCTATGCCCCATACTACAGCAAGACACTCCTTTTCCGTCACGGAGTAGTTCTTTTCGGGCGGAGACAAGGTTCTACTGGCGTAGGCAACCACGTGTTCCTTTCCCTCTATGATCTGAGTTAGGGCTATGCCTAGGCCCAGCTCCGATGCGTCGGTTTGCAAAACAAACTCTCGAGTGAAATCAGGACATGTCAATACCGGTGCTTTGGTCAGACAGTCTTTGAGAAGATTAAAAGCATCTTCTTGATCCTTCTCCCACTTCCATCGTTGGGCTTTCCTCAGTAGTTTGGTTAGCGGAGCAACAACTCGAGAAAAGTTAGGAATGAACCGGCGGTACCAGGAAGTCATTCCCAAAAATTGTCGAAGCTGTTTCAACGTTCGTGGGGCGGGCCATTGAACGATAGATTCAATTTTGTCCGGATCGGTTCTAATACCTTCCGGAGTAACTAAATGTCCTAAATATTTTAACGTTCGGAGACAAAACTTACCCTTTTCTGGATTTAGCTTCAGGTTAGTTTCCTGAAGACGGCGAAAAACTTTACGGAGATTTTCCAAATGTTCGTCAAAAGTTTTCCCCAGAACGATGATATCATCCAGATATGCAAAAGCAAATGGTTCCATATCGGGGCCGATTATGGTATCCATGAGCCTTTGGAAAGTGGCGGGGGCGGAGTGAAGGCCGAACGGCATAACGGTAAACTGAAATAAGCCACGCCCAGGAACAGTGAACGCAGTAACTGGTTTACTATCAGGCGACAGCGGAATCTGCCAATATCCTTGCCGGAGATCTAGGCTAGAAATATACTTGGCTTCCCTCAGCTTATCCAGTATGGCGTTGATAAAAGGGAGGGGGTATGCATCTTTTTCGGAGACGTCATTAACTTTTTGAAAATCAATACAAAAGCGTGGCTTTCCATCTTTCTTTTTAACAATGACCACCGGCGAACTCCACGGACTACTAGATGGTTCGATAACCCCTTCGGTCAACATTTTATCAACTTCTTCGTTGATAATCGCTTGCATCTTGGGGTTTTGGGGGCGGTACCTTTGTTTGATCGGTTCGGTAGTCTTTAGGCGTATGTGATGTTGTACGCACGAAGTCGGTCCATGTTTGCTTTCAAAGAAGGGTAATTCTTCATCCAAGAACTGACTCAACCTTGTCCGTTGCCAGGTAGTAAGGTCTTGTTGTTCTATGTTTACGGTAGGTGGTAATTTTTCCTCGGAAGTCGAGGGTATCTGTTGGATTGTCGATATCTCTTCCTGCTTTATATGCGAAGAGACTCTCCGATTATTGAGATAGACAGATCCATTTGTCAGGTCGAGGGAAAATCCATGTGTTCCCAGGATATCCATCCCTAAGACAATATCTGTAATGAGTCGTGGCATAACCAACAACTCACAGGTAAGCTTCTCCCGCCCGATGGTCAGGACTGGGAGATAAGAGCTGCTTATTCTACACAGGGTCCCATCGGCCTGACGGATCTGGCAGACGGCGTGCGAACGCGGCTTTATTTTATTACTAACACAACAAGCTTCCACTGCCTCGCTGGCAAAGGACCTTGTTGCTCCGGTATCTACCAAGGCGGTGAAGTTGGTGTCGGCTATACGGACCTGGATAAAGGGTCGGTTTTCTCCTGAATGGTAAGCTGGGTCAACAGGGGTCATTTTTACAAGGTGATCGGTTTCCGGGGTGTCGGTTACGTAGAGCCCGAGGGTCCCGGATCCAGTCGAGCTCTTTGGAAGTTTTCCTGGGGTCTACAGGTGCAATCTCTGGATAGAATACCCTGTCGGCCACAACGGGAACAAAATAGCTTGGGGGGGTTACGGCACGCAGTTCGCATGTGACCGGTTTCTCCACACCTCCAGCACACTTGTCCAGAACTGTTATGGGACTCCTGTCGATAGTTGGCAGTGGTATGTCTGGACGGTGGAGGTTGTTGAGTAAGCGGCGAATGCTGGGGCGGTTGCCGGGGGGTTGGTTGAGGTATCGGTGGGGCGACTCGTGTTGCGGGACTAAATACCGTTCGGGAAGCGGGTACCGTGGTTGGCCTCACTGGTTTACATATTCCATAGTAGGAATTTTTCATTTCCTCTCTTATTCTCTCGAATTCTAATATTCTAGAAATAAGGGAGGGGGTATCATGAAAATCAGCTTCTCGGATGTATTGTCGGTAATCCGGCAATAAATTCCGGTATAATCTAGACGTCCCTTGGTCTGGTGTTAAACATCCAAGTCGCCGGATAAGGGTTTGCATATCGACGACATATTCTAGCGCCGGTTCGTCAGGGGATTGAACTCTTTTGTTGAGCTCCATCTCCAGCTCTTCTCTATGATGGATCGGATAGAAAGCTTTTCTAAATATTCCTTCAAAAGTTTCCCACGAATGCCAGTACACCTTATTGTTGCGGAACCACAGTAGGGCTCTACCCTCCAGCAAAGTGGGTAAGGCATCTAACATACGGTTCCCGGAAATGTTTTCGGAGATGCCAATCTCCTCTAGCCTTTCCAAAAAAGCTATGGGGTCCTGGCTACCATCGAATTTCACATTCCAACGGTGGGTGTTGAGAGCCGGTTGATAGGGTGGATTGCCGTAGGTTGGCGCGGGTTGAGGGGGTGGTTGGGCGGCTGGTAGTCGGGTTTGTTGCCGTCCAGTTCCATATGGACCAGACGGGGTGGGTCTACCTATTTCTGCCGGGGTAGGCCACTCTGATATGCCGGGTTTATTCAGGGTAGCAGTGGTAAAAGAACGGGGGCCGGTGGCGGGGTTGGGATCCCTAGCAGGGAGATTAAACTCCCTAGGGGGGTTATATTCAATGAACGGTAAGGTGGTGTTTCTATTCTGGCTGGGGTAGTATTCCCAAGAACGGGATTGAGACGCGTTTGGGTATGACTTCGGTATGGCTCCTTGTTCCCTAACAGAGCGGAAGTTAGGGAGGGGAGGTAAATCATAGGAATCTCCAACTCCTGTGAGTAGGGGACTTCCACCGTACCTTTTGGCTTTGGGGCGTTCCACCAACAACCATACCAAACGCTTCCTCAGTTCGGCCACAGTGCCCTCGGAGTCAACCTGTAGTTCGGTGGCTAATTCCACCAACTCAGGTTTCCGTAGGCGATAGATCCAACCAGATTTTACCTCAGGAGGAACAGAAAGTCCATCACTTTCTTCTTCCCTTTCACCGTCAGTATTACTAGCAGGTTTATCTGGTTTATCCTCTTTATTTATCGGAGGTTTACTTTCTCCGGAAGCCCCTTGGTCCTCCAAGTTCAGAGATAAAGTTATATCTTTATCATCAACCATCTTTATTCTGGAAAGTGAATATCTCGTGGACAAGAGCTTGAACACTATGTAGCACAATACTAGACAGTATAGTATCATGTCGAAGCAGGGTTGGGGAATGAATACGGATATCTCAAAATTATTAAATATTTTTCAGTGTACACGCGTAAAACAGGCCTTATTTTCAGTCAATCCTTCCAGTACACCAAGCCACACCAGGACGGCTCCGGCGTAACAGGTAGAATGGAATAATAAAAAAAAACAATTTGAAGCACTCCGGTATAAATCAGTCAAAAACAAAATCAAGGAAAATAAAATTGTTCAGGAAAATATCTTACCTTCGAGTAACTCATACAGATTCTACATCATAGTCACAGTGAAAGGCAAAATAAAAATAAAATAAAGAAAGCAGATGACTGTACACAGGTAGTGTATTTTCTACTATCTGGTTACCTACTAAATTGTGCTACCAAATTTTAAGACTTACTTCGGGAGCGGCACAGCTTGCATAAAGTTAATCTTTACTATATATACTGGTTTGCCAAAAGAAAATTTTCTGTAAGTTAAATTAATATTATTTACACCTATATCTATTGACTTAAAAAAAAAAAAAACTGTTTGAAAACCAAACTACTATTTTATACCCCTGTATCTATTCGTTTTCTAAAACGAAAATTGATTACAAGTTAAACCACTATTATATACACCTATACTTATTGACTTCCAAAAAGAAAACTGTTTGAAAACCAAATGAAAGTAGCAAACTTTCAAGTTTGTATTCTAAAATAAAAACAAATAATTTACTTCATAAATAACTATATGTATTTACAGGCTGTGCCTCTCACTGCTCCAGAAAAAAAATTTTGAAACCACTAGTCATCACCTGTATGCTCTCAAATTCCGCATCGGTACAACCAGTAAAAAAAAAAATATTATAGTATGCACACAGTTTACCCTCGGTATATGCTGTTCTGATATACAACTACCCATAGGAAATTTTGAAAAATAAATCAAAAGTAGAAAATCTTTTCTATCAGCCTTTCAGTAACACCATATAATAATTCCAGACATAATGTAATAATAAAACACTGTTAACACATTTTATTTGAAAATGGAAAATATTCGGAAACGAGAATATTCAAGGATAAATCATAAGTGGTTTAATTCTGCTTTCGGTAAAGGTTTCTTTTCAGCTTGTCACTGAAAAACGGTGTAGGAAAATATTTTACAATTCGAAACAACACTCGGTTGGCTATAGAGAACACTTTTTACACAAAATCTGCAGCGCTTCGGATAAAAATCTCAACAACTTCTGCTTTTATATCGGACCGTTCTAATAAAACCAGCAGCAAAGTGAAACGCACAGGTAAGACACTTCCAGCCTTATGTTTGATCAGAACATAAACCCGAGACTGTCAACTCTGAATGCATTCACACAACGTACCTGTCTTCTTAGACGATACAAACGAGAACACAACACTTTCGCAGAAATGTCAGATAAAATACCCACTTGTTGGAAATATGAATTGCTGGCTAATCAGGATGATTTCGGCAATTTCAATTCAGGGGTACACCGTGCGGAAAATCAAAGCTATTCAGTATTTTACTTGTCGGGAAACTTCCACTAGTTTCAGACTAACGGTAAGTCACTGTTCACACAGAAAGGTATCGAACAAGGCCCTTCAGTTCAGGGCTCCACTTATAGGGCTGAATATCTGGTACCAAACTTGTGATGCTGTCCTGTTCCTGATCCTGTTTTGTTCTAACGGTGTGTCCTAGTAAAAACACAAAAGTTTCTATTCGGGTGTGCCACTTGTAGGGCTGAATGTTAGGGGCCAAGTGCTATCTGTTCCAACGATGGATCCTATTCGAAACAATATTGTCCCTGCTGGGGTACGTCACTTGTGAAGCCCTCAACTTTGTGACACTGTCTGTCCTAACGGCAGGTCAAAACAATAAAGTCCCTGCTCGGGCGCCACTTGTGAGACTCTTATTTTAGGGTAGTGGATAGGGGCGCTCTCAGAGTGCCCGAATCCAACAACCTCGGGCTTCGCTCGGTAGAGCTCTCACTAAATGGCCCCAGAGACAACGGTTCGGTCTCTCGGGCGCCAGAGTTTTTTATAGTGGTTCACTCCACTCGCCTAGGTAGCAACAGATGGAGATACGGTATTCCAGGCGTCCGTTATTATGACCAGAATTTAGAGCTTCGAGCTGTTGCGGGCTTTAATCGCACAACTCGTAAGCGGAATACCGGTTGCTTTATTCACTATTAGCTTTGATTCCCTCACACGACGACTCTTCCTGAAATGTAGAAATTGCGGAAAATAATAGCCAAAAATATACCATACAAACTTGTTTATTCGCAGCTGTTCTTCATCGTTATGACAGGTTTTTGTTTCAGTGTAAATTTTTATTCTATTCTAATGAATCAGTTATTCCTGGCCAACTTATCAACAATGTCAATAATAAATAAATATTGTTCAATTTATTTACAAAAGGCAGTTTAGCTAAGCATTCGGACACATCATTAATGTTTACTACAGTTTGACTGTGTTGGTTAGAAAAAGTTACATGTAGTGGTACCAACCCGGAAACTGAAAGTTACTATGTTCTTAAAGGACGGTTTGTTAGGTTCGACGGGGAGCGTTGAAGTACTAGTGGTGACAGTTAGAGTATATTTTAACAACAAAAACAAAGATACACCGGAAGCACCGTCCAAGTGAAACTCGGACGTCCGGAAGGAATGACGGTCGTTATACTAGCAAATTGACATTTTCACAGAACCCGTACGGAAAGCGTTCCCATGGGAAGGATACATCTACACTCTGATAACTGAGATTACGAAGAAGTGTGAATTGAATAATTATTTCTTCACGAATGCCTCTCTCGGAAAAAAACCAAAAATATTGCTTGTATGACAAGCAGCGTCGATGTTAGATTTACGAAATTTTACTTTCGCACCCAAACTAACGACCTGCGAGCCCCGACAACATTATTTCAAGTATTCCCCGCATCAGAGAACTGAAAAGGTTATTTCCACGGATTTTCCGGGGTACACGGTAGGAATTGAATAATTATTTCTTCACGAATGTCTCTCTCGGAAAAACCAAAAATATTGCTTGTATGACAAGCAGCGTCGATGTTAGATTTACGAAATTTTACTTTCGCACCCAAACTAACGACCTGCGAGCCTCGACAACATTATTTCAAGTATTCCCCGCATCAGAGAACTGAAAAGGTTATTTCCACGGATTTTCCGGGGTACACGGTAGGAATTGAATAATTATTTCTTCACGAATGTCTCTCTCGGAAAAACCAAAAATATTGCTTGTATGACAAGCAGCGTCGATGTTAGATTTACGAAATTTTACTTTCGCACCCAAACTAACGACCTGCGAGCCTCGACAACATTATTTCAAGTATTCCCCGCATCAGAGAACTGAAAAGGTTATTTCCACGGATTTTCCGGGGTACACGGTAGGAATTGAATAATTATTTCTTCACGAATGTCTCTCTCGGAAAAACCAAAAATATTGCTTGTATGACAAGCAGCGTCGATGTTAGATTTACGAAATTTTACTTTCGCACCCAAACTAACGACCTGCGAGCCTCGACAACATTATTTCAAGTATTCCCCGCATCAGAGAACGGAAAAGGTTTGTTTCCATGCAATTGTACTCCGCGGAATTTGGGAGAATCCGAACGTTCTTCAAAAATGACTGTCACTCGTATGAAGGCACTGGCTAACTGATCGGCGATGTGAAATTGTGGAAAATGGAAGTTATTTTTGATCAGGAAAAATTCAAGAAACGGTATACTAATGCGGCAGGTTTGATTTTAACACTTACAAAAAATGGAATCGAGACTAAACTTAACAGAAAAAAAAAAACTTACGAAATGTCAAATAAAGGCTAAAACAGTATTTAGCAAAGTTACGTTTTCGTAAATTTAGGAACGGCTTTCAGGTCTACTTGACACGTTCTGAGAAAACTGATTAGTTCAAATTGTCACTCACGGAAGAACAAAGAAATGAATAAGGGAAATCACTTCTACAGAATAAATCGGTACTTACTGGATAGTTTTCGACTGTGGACTGGCAAACAAACTAGTTTGAACGAACGGAGTTTATTGTTGAATACTTTCAACGGTTAGCAAGAATGAATTTCGAAGCACTGGATAAGAATTATCAGGATTAGGAATCAGAATCACAATCAGCGTAATAAAAATAATGATCCTCGAAATGAGCTGGGGCTGGTATATATGTATTCCAGATTTCGACAAGAAACGTCACAAGAAACTTAACAAGAAACGGTCTCTATCCCCACCCGAATGGAGTAAGAAATGGGAATTTGAAGATAATACGAACGCTTGTTTTTCTAGGATTGGTACCAAGGCCAGGTTTTTTCCAGCTGAATTTCAAAGTATTTTCTTTATTAGTGGAAAATGTTGAATTTTTCCAACGGATTCGGATTCAGTAAAAATCGCAGATACTTTCTAACGTTTTAAATTTGATGAAACATGTGTCTAAATGCCCTAACAATGCAAATGAAGTTATAGGGTGATTTTCACCCTCAGCTGGGTAATGAGAAGTTAGTTACAAAATCTAGTTAGCAATATATTATTCCTGAATACTTCTAGCTAGGCAGATTACATGATTCTACCAGCAAGTAAGGGGTTGGAGAAAGTATCGAAGCATCTTCATTATTATTTCTCAAAAACCTTTTTCCAGCCAATTAAATCGGTACAGCTGTTTATTAATCAAAAGTACCATTGTTGGTGATCAAGCAGAGGTTGTTATATTATAAATGGGGTAGGGGGTAAGCTCCATAGTTCAGGTAGAACTAGCTAAACCCTGGTACGAAGAAACGTACCCCCAGTACTTTATGCAATGAACCAAGGTGGCAAACCCTTTGACAATCGTATGGTTATGAGTCAAAACAACTATACAGGGTGTATCTAGTTTAGGCCTGCCTATTCTCTGGATAGGTTGTACCTTTCGGTGATCAAACACAAAGGTACGTACTTATGGCATAAATCATACTGTACTCGACTGGCTCGGTATTTAATAATTATTAAAACAGGTCTAACGGATACAAGGTGAACTTATTATACTGAACTTTATGAAAATAGACTTGATTATAGCTGAAAAAGCTCTAGTAACGGAGCCTCAAAAATATGCTTCGTTACATCCCCCTCTTACTTGCGGTAAAAAAAAAATTGAAACATCGTGAAAAATTTTTTTTTTTTTTTTTAGACAAAATTCAACAATAAAATACCCTTGTTACTGAAGTCTTCTTCCATATCTTCTTCCTGGTGACGGGCGGGAGTTCAGCTTACTGGTCGTTCTGTTTCGTCTCAATGGTGTGCCTTCTTACGGCACAGGCAACGGCAGGTGGATGTTCCTGGGTTCCTAGTGGTGGTTCTAGTTCGTGAAGTCGATCGTTTGGTTGACGGTCGTGGTGCGGGGATCGGAGGTTCGGCTAGGCGAGTCCGGATGATCGGGGTGATATGACAGGTGCAGTCTTTGGAGAGGACACCGAACAGGCCGCATCGGGAGCAGAAAACCTTAGAGGGTTTCTGGCATGTGGAACGCTGGTGACCGGGATATCCACATCTCCAGCACAGGTCGCGTTCTACTGGTAGGTAGATAGAACTGTTACTCCCCATTGGAGAAATATTAGGTCTGGTTGAGGACACAATTGTCGAGCTGGCGGGACGGCGTGAGCGACGTCGGAAAGAGTCGTCATCGACGACGGTCGAAGTAGGCAGGCAAACAGGAGTCCCGGGCATTTGGATCGAATGCCAACCTGGATCTCCCATGAGGTCTGATGCGGTCTGGGTGGAAATGGATCGAGTATAATCAGTAGGCGGGTCTAGCCAGAAGTAGCTGTTGCTGGCAAATGGATCGTCTTCATTCGTCTGAGTGTACCGGTCGACTCTCCCGGACGGTGAGGCCTGGCAAGAGGATTCCTGGATCATGGCTACGTCGGGATTGGGAGTGTCTGTTTCCATTCCAATTTGTTGTTGGCTGGGATTGTCTAATACTTGAGAGCTTGGTACTTCCCACTCCGGAACCATCGTAGCATCCTGTACATCTGGGCTAGTTGGGGTAGTACGTGGGGGAATTTTTCGGAGGAGCCAATCCCAATAGCAGGGGGTCTCTTCATCGGTAGAGTCTCCGGGTAACGGTGAGGTAGACAGGTCCAGCTCGGAGATTATCTCGGATCCGGGTGTGATGGTAACTACCATCATGGAATCGGCCCGATCCGGGACGAATCCCGTGGTAGGTGGGTTGTCTAGTGGTCCTGGAACGACGGCCTGAGTGTTTGACGGCGGAGGAGTGATTCCATCCCCATCGGATGCGGCTTTCGGACTGTCGTCCATTTCGGGCAATGGATCTGTCCGCGCGCCGGTCAACGGAAAGGTGTCGGAACCCCAATCAGAGTCGGAATCCATGGCTGTATGTCAAGGAAATACATTCATTAGTTAGTTACCGGATAAAGTGGCGTTCGTTTTACTCACAAATGGTGACGGTCGGTAAAGAAAAACAACAGAGGAAAGGGAGAGGGAGAGGGAGGAATGGTTTTCTTTAGTGCCCGGACGTGTCGGGAGAAAGGGTTACCCAGACCCTTTTCTTGGTACCCTGGAACAGCGGGATCCGGACGCGACGGTTCGTTGGGACGTAAGACGGCCGAAGCTGTTCCAGCGCCGCTCTGAATTCTGGTGTCCAATCCTTCCTCGCCCGGAACGTTGGAAAGGTTTGTTCCACCCACTGTCGCACCTGCTGGACATCACCGTGGACGTTCTTCTCGGGAAGTGACGGTCCTGGAGCAAGTGCACAAATTCCTGCCACAGTGACGTCGGCACGGGCGACAGGGGAGGAAACTAAGACGGTGGCTGAGGACGTCGGGACGGATTCAGAGAGTATCGGTGGAGTAGGCGAGGTCAAATCAATGACGGGAAAGCTGTAGCATGGCGGAGGGGGAGCGACAACGTAAATCAGAGGAGGGCGAACGATATAACGGAAGGGCGGAGGGCCGATGGCGGCAGGTGCAACCGATCTATGAGGAGACGGGGATGCCGTTAAATCTATGGTCTCGGTTGGTGGGGCTGCATCAACTGGAACGGGCGGAAAAGTGGGGGTGAGCGGGAGCCCGTCCCACTGCCATAGTGGCGAGAGGGTTGACAGGGGAAAATCGAAGGGGTCAGAAAACGTTGGGTTTGTTGCCGTAACTGGAATGGGTTCAGGAGTCTTAGGAGTGGGGGGAGCTTGACGAACCGGGGAGGATAAGTCCTCCAGCAGCTTAAGGAGCTCCCGTTCGGGGGTTGACGGTTCGGCGGAACGATTCATCGTGACTGTAAATAAGTAAGTCAAAACTACAGAATAAGGCTACGGTGTATCTGCTGGGTTGAAGGGTTTTAAATCTTTAACATGAACTCGATTTATACGTTTACCGGTACTGCTTTTTAAATCGTACACCACGGGACTATGGACTTTAATGACGGTATAGGGCCCGGAATATTTTGGAGCTAACTTGGCAGCATGCCCCTTGATACCAGATGACAGGTTATGTTCTTTTTTCATCACTAGGTCTCCGAGATGGCATCGCCAATCTCGGCGGCGAAGATTATAGTACCGACTTTGAACGGTGAAGGCTCGAGCTAGCTTTATTTTTACTATCTCAAAGACTTCTTTGAGTTTTTCCATGTGTTTAACCCAATGTGCCGGTTTTTCAGGATTTTCGGGATCAGGAGGAATCGGAGGACGGTGTAGCGCTTTTGGGGGTTCCATTTCTCGCCCAAAAACCAGGAAGGACGGGCTAAACCCCGTAGAATCGTGTCGAGCAGTATTCAGAGCAAACTGTAGTTCTGGCAGATACTGGTCCCACTTACGATGATCGTTCTCGCAATACTGGGAAATCAAGACTTTCAAGGTTTTATTAGCTCGTTCCACTGGGTTGGCCTGCGGAGTGTATGGCGGTGTGAAACGGTGTTGTATACCTAGCTCTTGAACGAGGTCAGCGAATACTTTGCCGGTATACTGAGCTCCATTGTCACTGATTACGGTGTGTGGGCGGCCGTACCGTAAGACAATATCCTCATAGAAAGCTTGGGATACGGCTCTAGCAGTGGCTTTGCGAAGGGGTCGGACTTGTACCCATTTGGTAAATCGGTCTTGGAAGACACACAGGTACGAGTTTCCCTTACTCGATCGGGGTAGCGGTCCTACCAAATCGGTAGATACGGTACTCCACGGTTGGATGTTGACAGACGGTTGCATTTTCCCTGGCGGTTGCTGTTGGGAGACCTTGTATTGTTGACAAACCAAACACCCTCGAACGTACTTGGCAATGTCTCGGAACATTCCTGGCCAATAATAGCGTTGAGTAATTCGAGCGGTGGTTTTGGCTATCCCCATGTGTCCTGCGGTAACGGTATCGTGACTTTCCTGCAACACGTGCAGACGGCGATGTTTCGGAACACATAGTTTCCAAGGGTCTCTCAAGTCGGTTTCAGAAAGGTCGTGAGCATCCCAGAAATGTCTAAACAGGCGTCCCTCTCGGATCGAGTAGTCAGGGGCCGCCTCCGGATTCTGGAAAACTTCCGACATTTTCTTTTTGTACCAGGTGCATTGCAGGTCTTCGTCTTCTGCTAGTATACAGGCGGTTTCTGTGGTTAGACCATCCTTCTCAAGTGGTTGTCGAGAAAGGGCATCTGCTACCTTGTTCAGTGCGCCTTTCCTGTACTTGACTTCAAAATCGAACTGTTGAAGATACATAGCCCAGCGAGCTATTCTTCCGGACGGCGTTTTGATAGTCTGTACCCACTTTAGCGAAATGTGATCGGTTTGTACCACAAAATGATAACCTTCTAGATAGGGTCTCATTTTTTCTATGCCCCATACTACAGCAAGACACTCCTTTTCCGTCACGGAGTAGTTCTTTTCGGGCGGAGACAAGGTTCTACTGGCGTAGGCAACCACGTGTTCCTTTCCCTCTATGATCTGAGTTAGGGCTATGCCTAGGCCCAGCTCCGATGCGTCGGTTTGCAAAACAAACTCTCGAGTGAAATCAGGACATGTCAATACCGGTGCTTTGGTCAGACAGTCTTTGAGAAGATTAAAAGCATCTTCTTGATCCTTCTCCCACTTCCATCGTTGGGCTTTCCTCAGTAGTTTGGTTAGCGGAGCAACAACTCGAGAAAAGTTAGGAATGAACCGGCGGTACCAGGAAGTCATTCCCAAAAATTGTCGAAGCTGTTTCAACGTTCGTGGGGCGGGCCATTGAACGATAGATTCAATTTTGTCCGGATCGGTTCTAATACCTTCCGGAGTAACTAAATGTCCTAAATATTTTAACGTTCGGAGACAAAACTTACCCTTTTCTGGATTTAGCTTCAGGTTAGTTTCCTGAAGACGGCGAAAAACTTTACGGAGATTTTCCAAATGTTCGTCAAAAGTTTTCCCCAGAACGATGATATCATCCAGATATGCAAAAGCAAATGGTTCCATATCGGGGCCGATTATGGTATCCATGAGCCTTTGGAAAGTGGCGGGGGCGGAGTGAAGGCCGAACGGCATAACGGTAAACTGAAATAAGCCACGCCCAGGAACAGTGAACGCAGTAACTGGTTTACTATCAGGCGACAGCGGAATCTGCCAATATCCTTGCCGGAGATCTAGGCTAGAAATATACTTGGCTTCCCTCAGCTTATCCAGTATGGCGTTGATAAAAGGGAGGGGGTATGCATCTTTTTCGGAGACGTCATTAACTTTTTGAAAATCAATACAAAAGCGTGGCTTTCCATCTTTCTTTTTAACAATGACCACCGGCGAACTCCACGGACTACTAGATGGTTCGATAACCCCTTCGGTCAACATTTTATCAACTTCTTCGTTGATAATCGCTTGCATCTTGGGGTTTTGGGGGCGGTACCTTTGTTTGATCGGTTCGGTAGTCTTTAGGCGTATGTGATGTTGTACGCACGAAGTCGGTCCATGTTTGCTTTCAAAGAAGGGTAATTCTTCATCCAAGAACTGACTCAACCTTGTCCGTTGCCAGGTAGTAAGGTCTTGTTGTTCTATGTTTACGGTAGGTGGTAATTTTTCCTCGGAAGTCGAGGGTATCTGTTGGATTGTCGATATCTCTTCCTGCTTTATATGCGAAGAGACTCTCCGATTATTGAGATAGACAGATCCATTTGTCAGGTCGAGGGAAAATCCATGTGTTCCCAGGATATCCATCCCTAAGACAATATCTGTAATGAGTCGTGGCATAACCAACAACTCACAGGTAAGCTTCTCCCGCCCGATGGTCAGGACTGGGAGATAAGAGCTGCTTATTCTACACAGGGTCCCATCGGCCTGACGGATCTGGCAGACGGCGTGCGAACGGGGCTTTATTTTATTACTAACACAACAAGCTTCCACTGCCTCGCTGGCAAAGGACCTTGTTGCTCCGGTATCTACCAAGGCGGTGAAGTTGGTGTCGGCTATACGGACCTGGATAAAGGGTCGGTTTTCTCCTGAATGGTAAGCTGGGTCAACAGGGGTCATTTTTACAAGGTGATCGGTTTCCGGGGTGTCGGTTACGTAGAGCCCGAGGGTCCCGGATCCAGTCGAGCTCTTTGGAAGTTTTCCTGGGGTCTACAGGTGCAATCTCTGGATAGAATACCCTGTCGGCCACAACGGGAACAAAATAGCTTGGGGGGGTTACGGCACGCAGTTCGCATGTGACCGGTTTCTCCACACCTCCAGCACACTTGTCCAGAACTGTTATGGGACTCCTGTCGATAGTTGGCAGTGGTATGTCTGGACGGTGGAGGTTGTTGAGTAAGCGGCGAATGCTGGGGCGGTTGCCGGGGGGTTGGTTGAGGTATCGGTGGGGCGACTCGTGTTGCGGGACTAAATACCGTTCGGGAAGCGGGTACCGTGGTTGGCCTCACTGGTTTACATATTCCATAGTAGGAATTTTTCATTTCCTCTCTTATTCTCTCGAATTCTAATATTCTAGAAATAAGGGAGGGGGTATCATGAAAATCAGCTTCTCGGATGTATTGTCGGTAATCCGGCAATAAATTCCGGTATAATCTAGACGTCCCTTGGTCTGGTGTTAAACATCCAAGTCGCCGGATAAGGGTTTGCATATCGACGACATATTCTAGCGCCGGTTCGTCAGGGGATTGAACTCTTTTGTTGAGCTCCATCTCCAGCTCTTCTCTATGATGGATCGGATAGAAAGCTTTTCTAAATATTCCTTCAAAAGTTTCCCACGAATGCCAGTACACCTTATTGTTGCGGAACCACAGTAGGGCTCTACCCTCCAGCAAAGTGGGTAAGGCATCTAACATACGGTTCCCGGAAATGTTTTCGGAGATGCCAATCTCCTCTAGCCTTTCCAAAAAAGCTATGGGGTCCTGGCTACCATCGAATTTCACATTCCAACGGTGGGTGTTGAGAGCCGGTTGATAGGGTGGATTGCCGTAGGTTGGCGCGGGTTGAGGGGGTGGTTGGGCGGCTGGTAGTCGGGTTTGTTGCCGTCCAGTTCCATATGGACCAGACGGGGTGGGTCTACCTATTTCTGCCGGGGTAGGCCACTCTGATATGCCGGGTTTATTCAGGGTAGCAGTGGTAAAAGAACGGGGGCCGGTGGCGGGGTTGGGATCCCTAGCAGGGAGATTAAACTCCCTAGGGGGGTTATATTCAATGAACGGTAAGGTGGTGTTTCTATTCTGGCTGGGGTAGTATTCCCAAGAACGGGATTGAGACGCGTTTGGGTATGACTTCGGTATGGCTCCTTGTTCCCTAACAGAGCGGAAGTTAGGGAGGGGAGGTAAATCATAGGAATCTCCAACTCCTGTGAGTAGGGGACTTCCACCGTACCTTTTGGCTTTGGGGCGTTCCACCAACAACCATACCAAACGCTTCCTCAGTTCGGCCACAGTGCCCTCGGAGTCAACCTGTAGTTCGGTGGCTAATTCCACCAACTCAGGTTTCCGTAGGCGATAGATCCAACCAGATTTTACCTCAGGAGGAACAGAAAGTCCATCACTTTCTTCTTCCCTTTCACCGTCAGTATTACTAGCAGGTTTATCTGGTTTATCCTCTTTATTTATCGGAGGTTTACTTTCTCCGGAAGCCCCTTGGTCCTCCAAGTTCAGAGATAAAGTTATATCTTTATCATCAACCATCTTTATTCTGGAAAGTGAATATCTCGTGGACAAGAGCTTGAACACTATGTAGCACAATACTAGACAGTATAGTATCATGTCGAAGCAGGGTTGGGGAATGAATACGGATATCTCAAAATTATTAAATATTTTTCAGTGTACACGCGTAAAACAGGCCTTATTTTCAGTCAATCCTTCCAGTACACCAAGCCACACCAGGACGGCTCCGGCGTAACAGGTAGAATGGAATAATAAAAAAAAACAATTTGAAGCACTCCGGTATAAATCAGTCAAAAACAAAATCAAGGAAAATAAAATTGTTCAGGAAAATATCTTACCTTCGAGTAACTCATACAGATTCTACATCATAGTCACAGTGAAAGGCAAAATAAAAATAAAATAAAGAAAGCAGATGACTGTACACAGGTAGTGTATTTTCTACTATCTGGTTACCTACTAAATTGTGCTACCAAATTTTAAGACTTACTTCGGGAGCGGCACAGCTTGCATAAAGTTAATCTTTACTATATATACTGGTTTGCCAAAAGAAAATTTTCTGTAAGTTAAATTAATATTATTTACACCTATATCTATTGACTTAAAAAAAAAAAAAACTGTTTGAAAACCAAACTACTATTTTATACCCCTGTATCTATTCGTTTTCTAAAACGAAAATTGATTACAAGTTAAACCACTATTATATACACCTATACTTATTGACTTCCAAAAAGAAAACTGTTTGAAAACCAAATGAAAGTAGCAAACTTTCAAGTTTGTATTCTAAAATAAAAACAAATAATTTACTTCATAAATAACTATATGTATTTACAGGCTGTGCCTCTCACTGCTCCAGAAAAAAAATTTTGAAACCACTAGTCATCACCTGTATGCTCTCAAATTCCGCATCGGTACAACCAGTAAAAAAAAAAATATTATAGTATGCACACAGTTTACCCTCGGTATATGCTGTTCTGATATACAACTACCCATAGGAAATTTTGAAAAATAAATCAAAAGTAGAAAATCTTTTCTATCAGCCTTTCAGTAACACCATATAATAATTCCAGACATAATGTAATAATAAAACACTGTTAACACATTTTATTTGAAAATGGAAAATATTCGGAAACGAGAATATTCAAGGATAAATCATAAGTGGTTTAATTCTGCTTTCGGTAAAGGTTTCTTTTCAGCTTGTCACTGAAAAACGGTGTAGGAAAATATTTTACAATTCGAAACAACACTCGGTTGGCTATAGAGAACACTTTTTACACAAAATCTGCAGCGCTTCGGATAAAAATCTCAACAACTTCTGCTTTTATATCGGACCGTTCTAATAAAACCAGCAGCAAAGTGAAACGCACAGGTAAGACACTTCCAGCCTTATGTTTGATCAGAACATAAACCCGAGACTGTCAACTCTGAATGCATTCACACAACGTACCTGTCTTCTTAGACGATACAAACGAGAACACAACACTTTCGCAGAAATGTCAGATAAAATACCCACTTGTTGGAAATATGAATTGCTGGCTAATCAGGATGATTTCGGCAATTTCAATTCAGGGGTACACCGTGCGGAAAATCAAAGCTATTCAGTATTTTACTTGTCGGGAAACTTCCACTAGTTTCAGACTAACGGTAAGTCACTGTTCACACAGAAAGGTATCGAACAAGGCCCTTCAGTTCAGGGCTCCACTTATAGGGCTGAATATCTGGTACCAAACTTGTGATGCTGTCCTGTTCCTGATCCTGTTTTGTTCTAACGGTGTGTCCTAGTAAAAACACAAAAGTTTCTATTCGGGTGTGCCACTTGTAGGGCTGAATGTTAGGGGCCAAGTGCTATCTGTTCCAACGATGGATCCTATTCGAAACAATATTGTCCCTGCTGGGGTACGTCACTTGTGAAGCCCTCAACTTTGTGACACTGTCTGTCCTAACGGCAGGTCAAAACAATAAAGTCCCTGCTCGGGCGCCACTTGTGAGACTCTTATTTTAGGGTAGTGGATAGGGGCGCTCTCAGAGTGCCCGAATCCAACAACCTCGGGCTTCGCTCGGTAGAGCTCTCACTAAATGGCCCCAGAGACAACGGTTCGGTCTCTCAGGCGCCAGAGTTTTTTATAGTGGTTCACTCCACTCGCCTAGGTAGCAACAGATGGAGATACGGTATTCCAGGCGTCCGTTATTATGACCAGAATTTAGAGCTTCGAGCTGTTGCGGGCTTTAATCGCACAACTCGTAAGCGGAATACCGGTTGCTTTATTCACTATTAGCTTTGATTCCCTCACACGACGACTCTTCCTGAAATGTAGAAATTGCGGAAAATAATAGCCAAAAATATACCATACAAACTTGTTTATTCGCAGCTGTTCTTCATCGTTATGACAGGTTTTTGTTTCAGTGTAAATTTTTATTCTATTCTAATGAATCAGTTATTCCTGGCCAACTTATCAACAATGTCAATAATAAATAAATATTGTTCAATTTATTTACAAAAGGCAGTTTAGCTAAGCATTCGGACACATCATTAATGTTTACTACAGTTTGACTGTGTTGGTTAGAAAAAGTTACATGTAGTGGTACCAACCCGGAAACTGAAAGTTACTATGTTCTTAAAGGACGGTTTGTTAGGTTCGACGGGGAGCGTTGAAGTACTAGTGGTGACAGTTAGAGTATATTTTAACAACAAAAACAAAGATACACCGGAAGCACCGTCCAAGTGAAACTCGGACGTCCGGAAGGAATGACGGTCGTTATACTAGCAAATTGACATTTTCACAGAACCCGTACGGAAAGCGTTCCCATGGGAAGGATACATCTACACTCTGATAACTGAGATTACGAAGAAGTGTGAATTGAATAATTATTTCTTCACGAATGCCTCTCTCGGAAAAAAACCAAAAATATTGCTTGTATGACAAGCAGCGTCGATGTTAGATTTACGAAATTTTTACTTTCGTACTCGAACTAACGACCTGCGAGCCCCGACAACATTATTTCAAGTATTCCCCGCATCAGAGAACTGAAAAGGTTATTTCCACGGATTTTCCGGGGTACACGGTAGGAATTGAATAATTATTTCTTCACGAATGTCTCTCTCGGAAAAACCAAAAATATTGCTTGTATGACAAGCAGCGTCGATGTTAGATTTACGAAATTTTACTTTCGCACCCAAACTAACGACCTGCGAGCCTCGACAACATTATTTCAAGTATTCCCCGCATCAGAGAACTGAAAAGGTTATTTCCACGGATTTTCCGGGGTACACGGTAGGAATTGAATAATTATTTCTTCACGAATGTCTCTCTCGGAAAAACCAAAAATATTGCTTGTATGACAAGCAGCGTCGATGTTAGATTTACGAAATTTTACTTTCGCACCCAAACTAACGACCTGCGAGCCTCGACAACATTATTTCAAGTATTCCCCGCATCAGAGAACTGAAAAGGTTATTTCCACGGATTTTCCGGGGTACACGGTAGGAATTGAATAATTATTTCTTCACGAATGTCTCTCTCGGAAAAACCAAAAATATTGCTTGTATGACAAGCAGCGTCGATGTTAGATTTACGAAATTTTACTTTCGCACCCAAACTAACGACCTGCGAGCCTCGACAACATTATTTCAAGTATTCCCCGCATCAGAGAACGGAAAAGGTTTGTTTCCATGCAATTGTACTCCGCGGAATTTGGGAGAATCCGAACGTTCTTCAAAAATGACTGTCACTCGTATGAAGGCACTGGCTAACTGATGTGAAATTGTGGAAAATGGAAGTTATTTTTGATCAGGAAAAATTCAAGAAACGGTATACTAATGCGGCAGGTTTGATTTTAACACTTACAAAAAATGGAATCGAGACTAAACTTAACAGAAAAAAAAAAAACTTACGAAATGTCAAATAAAGGCTAAAACAGTATTTAGCAAAGTTACGTTTTCGTAAATTTAGGAACGGCTTTCAGGTCTACTTGACACGTTCTGAGAAAACTGATTAGTTCAAATTGTCACTCACGGAAGAACAAAGAAATGAATAAGGGAAATCACTTCTACAGAATAAATCGGTACTTACTGGATAGTTTTCGACTGTGGACTGGCAAACAAACTAGTTTGAACGAACGGAGTTTATTGTTGAATACTTTCAACGGTTAGCAAGAATGAATTTCGAAGCACTGGATAAGAATTATCAGGATTAGGAATCAGAATCACAATCAGCGTAATAAAAATAATGATCCTCGAAATGAGCTGGGGCTGGTATATATGTATTCCAGATTTCGACAAGAAACGTCACAAGAAACTTAACAAGAAACGGTCTCTATCCCCACCCGAATGGAGTAAGAAATGGGAATTTGAAGATAATACGAACGCTTGTTTTTCTAGGATTGGTACCAAGGCCAGGTTTTTTCCAGCTGAATTTCAAAGTATTTTCTTTATTAGTGGAAAATGTTGAATTTTTCCAACGGATTCGGATTCAGTAAAAATCGCAGATACTTTCTAACGTTTTAAATTTGATGAAACATTTGTCTAAATGCCCTAACAATGCAAATGAAGTTATAGGGTGATTTTCACCCTCAGCTGGGTAATGAGAAGTTAGTTACAAAATCTAGTTAGCAATATATTATTCCTGAATACTTCTAGCTAGGCAGATTACATGATTCTACCAGCAAGTAAGGGGTTGGAGAAAGTATCGAAGCATCTTCATTATTATTTCTCAAAAACCTTTTTCCAGCCAATTAAATCGGTACAGCTGTTTATTAATCAAAAGTACCATTGTTGGTGATCAAGCAGAGGTTGTTATATTATAAATGGGGTAGGGGGTAAGCTCCATAGTTCAGGTAGAACTAGCTAAACCCTGGTACGAAGAAACGTACCCCCAGTACTTTATGCAATGAACCAAGGTGGCAAACCCTTTGACAATCGTATGGTTATGAGTCAAAACAACTATACAGGGTGTATCTAGTTTAGGCCTGCCTATTCTCTGGATAGGTTGTACCTTTCGGTGATCAAACACAAAGGTACGTACTTATGGCATAAATCATACTGTACTCGACTGGCTCGGTATTTAATAATTATTAAAACAGGTCTAACGGATACAAGGTGAACTTATTATACTGAACTTTATGAAAATAGACTTGATTATAGCTGAAAAAGCTCTAGTAACGGAGCCTCAAAAATATGCTTCGTTACATCCCCCTCTTACTTGCGGTAAAAAAAAAATTGAAACATCGTGAAAAATTTTTTTTTTTTTTTTTTTTTAGACAAAATTCAACAATAAAATACCCTTGTTACTGAAGTCTTCTTCCATATCTTCTTCCTGGTGACGGGCGGGAGTTCAGCTTACTGGTCGTTCTGTTTCGTCTCAATGGTGTGCCTTCTTACGGCACAGGCAACGGCAGGTGGATGTTCCTGGGTTCCTAGTGGTGGTTCTAGTTCGTGAAGTCGATCGTTTGGTTGACGGTCGTGGTGCGGGGATCGGAGGTTCGGCTAGGCGAGTCCGGATGATCGGGGTGATATGACAGGTGCAGTCTTTGGAGAGGACACCGAACAGGCCGCATCGGGAGCAGAAAACCTTAGAGGGTTTCTGGCATGTGGAACGCTGGTGACCGGGATATCCACATCTCCAGCACAGGTCGCGTTCTACTGGTAGGTAGATAGAACTGTTACTCCCCATTGGAGAAATATTAGGTCTGGTTGAGGACACAATTGTCGAGCTGGCGGGACGGCGTGAGCGACGTCGGAAAGAGTCGTCATCGACGACGGTCGAAGTAGGCAGGCAAACAGGAGTCCCGGGCATTTGGATCGAATGCCAACCTGGATCTCCCATGAGGTCTGATGCGGTCTGGGTGGAAATGGATCGAGTATAATCAGTAGGCGGGTCTAGCCAGAAGTAGCTGTTGCTGGCAAATGGATCGTCTTCATTCGTCTGAGTGTACCGGTCGACTCTCCCGGACGGTGAGGCCTGGCAAGAGGATTCCTGGATCATGGCTACGTCGGGATTGGGAGTGTCTGTTTCCATTCCAATTTGTTGTTGGCTGGGATTGTCTAATACTTGAGAGCTTGGTACTTCCCACTCCGGAACCATCGTAGCATCCTGTACATCTGGGCTAGTTGGGGTAGTACGTGGGGGAATTTTTCGGAGGAGCCAATCCCAATAGCAGGGGGTCTCTTCATCGGTAGAGTCTCCGGGTAACGGTGAGGTAGACAGGTCCAGCTCGGAGATTATCTCGGATCCGGGTGTGATGGTAACTACCATCATGGAATCGGCCCGATCCGGGACGAATCCCGTGGTAGGTGGGTTGTCTAGTGGTCCTGGAACGACGGCCTGAGTGTTTGACGGCGGAGGAGTGATTCCATCCCCATCGGATGCGGCTTTCGGACTGTCGTCCATTTCGGGCAATGGATCTGTCCGCGCGCCGGTCAACGGAAAGGTGTCGGAACCCCAATCAGAGTCGGAATCCATGGCTGTATGTCAAGGAAATACATTCATTAGTTAGTTACCGGATAAAGTGGCGTTCGTTTTACTCACAAATGGTGACGGTCGGTAAAGAAAAACAACAGAGGAAAGGGAGAGGGAGAGGGAGGAATGGTTTTCTTTAGTGCCCGGACGTGTCGGGAGAAAGGGTTACCCAGACCCTTTTCTTGGTACCCTGGAACAGCGGGATCCGGACGCGACGGTTCGTTGGGACGTAAGACGGCCGAAGCTGTTCCAGCGCCGCTCTGAATTCTGGTGTCCAATCCTTCCTCGCCCGGAACGTTGGAAAGGTTTGTTCCACCCACTGTCGCACCTGCTGGACATCACCGTGGACGTTCTTCTCGGGAAGTGACGGTCCTGGAGCAAGTGCACAAATTCCTGCCACAGTGACGTCGGCACGGGCGACAGGGGAGGAAACTAAGACGGTGGCTGAGGACGTCGGGACGGATTCAGAGAGTATCGGTGGAGTAGGCGAGGTCAAATCAATGACGGGAAAGCTGTAGCATGGCGGAGGGGGAGCGACAACGTTAATCAGAGGAGGGCGAACGATATAACGGAAGGGCGGAGGGCCGATGGCGGCAGGTGCAACCGATCTATGAGGAGACGGGGATGCCGTTAAATCTATGGTCTCGGTTGGTGGGGCTGCATCAACTGGAACGGGCGGAAAAGTGGGGGTGAGCGGGAGCCCGTCCCACTGCCATAGTGGCGAGAGGGTTGACAGGGGAAAATCGAAGGGGTCAGAAAACGTTGGGTTTGTTGCCGTAACTGGAATGGGTTCAGGAGTCTTAGGAGTGGGGGGAGCTTGACGAACCGGGGAGGATAAGTCCTCCAGCAGCTTAAGGAGCTCCCGTTCGGGGGTTGACGGTTCGGCGGAACGATTCATCGTGACTGTAAATAAGTAAGTCAAAACTACAGAATAAGGCTACGGTGTATCTGCTGGGTTGAAGGGTTTTAAATCTTTAACATGAACTCGATTTATACGTTTACCGGTACTGCTTTTTAAATCGTACACCACGGGACTATGGACTTTAATGACGGTATAGGGCCCGGAATATTTTGGAGCTAACTTGGCAGCATGCCCCTTGATACCAGATGACAGGTTATGTTCTTTTTTCATCACTAGGTCTCCGAGATGGCATCGCCAATCTCGGCGGCGAAGATTATAGTACCGACTTTGAACGGTGAAGGCTCGAGCTAGCTTTATTTTTACTATCTCAAAGACTTCTTTGAGTTTTTCCATGTGTTTAACCCAATGTGCCGGTTTTTCAGGATTTTCGGGATCAGGAGGAATCGGAGGACGGTGTAGCGCTTTTGGGGGTTCCATTTCTCGCCCAAAAACCAGGAAGGACGGGCTAAACCCCGTAGAATCGTGTCGAGCAGTATTCAGAGCAAACTGTAGTTCTGGCAGATACTGGTCCCACTTACGATGATCGTTCTCGCAATACTGGGAAATCAAGACTTTCAAGGTTTTATTAGCTCGTTCCACTGGGTTGGCCTGCGGAGTGTATGGCGGTGTGAAACGGTGTTGTATACCTAGCTCTTGAACGAGGTCAGCGAATACTTTGCCGGTATACTGAGCTCCATTGTCACTGATTACGGTGTGTGGGCGGCCGTACCGTAAGACAATATCCTCATAGAAAGCTTGGGATACGGCTCTAGCAGTGGCTTTGCGAAGGGGTCGGACTTGTACCCATTTGGTAAATCGGTCTTGGAAGACACACAGGTACGAGTTTCCCTTACTCGATCGGGGTAGCGGTCCTACCAAATCGGTAGATACGGTACTCCACGGTTGGATGTTGACAGACGGTTGCATTTTCCCTGGCGGTTGCTGTTGGGAGACCTTGTATTGTTGACAAACCAAACACCCTCGAACGTACTTGGCAATGTCTCGGAACATTCCTGGCCAATAATAGCGTTGAGTAATTCGAGCGGTGGTTTTGGCTATCCCCATGTGTCCTGCGGTAACGGTATCGTGACTTTCCTGCAACACGTGCAGACGGCGATGTTTCGGAACACATAGTTTCCAAGGGTCTCTCAAGTCGGTTTCAGAAAGGTCGTGAGCATCCCAGAAATGTCTAAACAGGCGTCCCTCTCGGATCGAGTAGTCAGGGGCCGCCTCCGGATTCTGGAAAACTTCCGACATTTTCTTTTTGTACCAGGTGCATTGCAGGTCTTCGTCTTCTGCTAGTATACAGGCGGTTTCTGTGGTTAGACCATCCTTCTCAAGTGGTTGTCGAGAAAGGGCATCTGCTACCTTGTTCAGTGCGCCTTTCCTGTACTTGACTTCAAAATCGAACTGTTGAAGATACATAGCCCAGCGAGCTATTCTTCCGGACGGCGTTTTGATAGTCTGTACCCACTTTAGCGAAATGTGATCGGTTTGTACCACAAAATGATAACCTTCTAGATAGGGTCTCATTTTTTCTATGCCCCATACTACAGCAAGACACTCCTTTTCCGTCACGGAGTAGTTCTTTTCGGGCGGAGACAAGGTTCTACTGGCGTAGGCAACCACGTGTTCCTTTCCCTCTATGATCTGAGTTAGGGCTATGCCTAGGCCCAGCTCCGATGCGTCGGTTTGCAAAACAAACTCTCGAGTGAAATCAGGACATGTCAATACCGGTGCTTTGGTCAGACAGTCTTTGAGAAGATTAAAAGCATCTTCTTGATCCTTCTCCCACTTCCATCGTTGGGCTTTCCTCAGTAGTTTGGTTAGCGGAGCAACAACTCGAGAAAAGTTAGGAATGAACCGGCGGTACCAGGAAGTCATTCCCAAAAATTGTCGAAGCTGTTTCAACGTTCGTGGGGCGGGCCATTGAACGATAGATTCAATTTTGTCCGGATCGGTTCTAATACCTTCCGGAGTAACTAAATGTCCTAAATATTTTAACGTTCGGAGACAAAACTTACCCTTTTCTGGATTTAGCTTCAGGTTAGTTTCCTGAAGACGGCGAAAAACTTTACGGAGATTTTCCAAATGTTCGTCAAAAGTTTTCCCCAGAACGATGATATCATCCAGATATGCAAAAGCAAATGGTTCCATATCGGGGCCGATTATGGTATCCATGAGCCTTTGGAAAGTGGCGGGGGCGGAGTGAAGGCCGAACGGCATAACGGTAAACTGAAATAAGCCACGCCCAGGAACAGTGAACGCAGTAACTGGTTTACTATCAGGCGACAGCGGAATCTGCCAATATCCTTGCCGGAGATCTAGGCTAGAAATATACTTGGCTTCCCTCAGCTTATCCAGTATGGCGTTGATAAAAGGGAGGGGGTATGCATCTTTTTCGGAGACGTCATTAACTTTTTGAAAATCAATACAAAAGCGTGGCTTTCCATCTTTCTTTTTAACAATGACCACCGGCGAACTCCACGGACTACTAGATGGTTCGATAACCCCTTCGGTCAACATTTTATCAACTTCTTCGTTGATAATCGCTTGCATCTTGGGGTTTTGGGGGCGGTACCTTTGTTTGATCGGTTCGGTAGTCTTTAGGCGTATGTGATGTTGTACGCACGAAGTCGGTCCATGTTTGCTTTCAAAGAAGGGTAATTCTTCATCCAAGAACTGACTCAACCTTGTCCGTTGCCAGGTAGTAAGGTCTTGTTGTTCTATGTTTACGGTAGGTGGTAATTTTTCCTCGGAAGTCGAGGGTATCTGTTGGATTGTCGATATCTCTTCCTGCTTTATATGCGAAGAGACTCTCCGATTATTGAGATAGACAGATCCATTTGTCAGGTCGAGGGAAAATCCATGTGTTCCCAGGATATCCATCCCTAAGACAATATCTGTAATGAGTCGTGGCATAACCAACAACTCACAGGTAAGCTTCTCCCGCCCGATGGTCAGGACTGGGAGATAAGAGCTGCTTATTCTACACAGGGTCCCATCGGCCTGACGGATCTGGCAGACGGCGTGCGAACGCGGCTTTATTTTATTACTAACACAACAAGCTTCCACTGCCTCGCTGGCAAAGGACCTTGTTGCTCCGGTATCTACCAAGGCGGTGAAGTTGGTGTCGGCTATACGGACCTGGATAAAGGGTCGGTTTTCTCCTGAATGGTAAGCTGGGTCAACAGGGGTCATTTTTACAAGGTGATCGGTTTCCGGGGTGTCGGTTACGTAGAGCCCGAGGGTCCCGGATCCAGTCGAGCTCTTTGGAAGTTTTCCTGGGGTCTACAGGTGCAATCTCTGGATAGAATACCCTGTCGGCCACAACGGGAACAAAATAGCTTGGGGGGGTTACGGCACGCAGTTCGCATGTGACCGGTTTCTCCACACCTCCAGCACACTTGTCCAGAACTGTTATGGGACTCCTGTCGATAGTTGGCAGTGGTATGTCTGGACGGTGGAGGTTGTTGAGTAAGCGGCGAATGCTGGGGCGGTTGCCGGGGGGTTGGTTGAGGTATCGGTGGGGCGACTCGTGTTGCGGGACTAAATACCGTTCGGGAAGCGGGTACCGTGGTTGGCCTCACTGGTTTACATATTCCATAGTAGGAATTTTTCATTTCCTCTCTTATTCTCTCGAATTCTAATATTCTAGAAATAAGGGAGGGGGTATCATGAAAATCAGCTTCTCGGATGTATTGTCGGTAATCCGGCAATAAATTCCGGTATAATCTAGACGTCCCTTGGTCTGGTGTTAAACATCCAAGTCGCCGGATAAGGGTTTGCATATCGACGACATATTCTAGCGCCGGTTCGTCAGGGGATTGAACTCTTTTGTTGAGCTCCATCTCCAGCTCTTCTCTATGATGGATCGGATAGAAAGCTTTTCTAAATATTCCTTCAAAAGTTTCCCACGAATGCCAGTACACCTTATTGTTGCGGAACCACAGTAGGGCTCTACCCTCCAGCAAAGTGGGTAAGGCATCTAACATACGGTTCCCGGAAATGTTTTCGGAGATGCCAATCTCCTCTAGCCTTTCCAAAAAAGCTATGGGGTCCTGGCTACCATCGAATTTCACATTCCAACGGTGGGTGTTGAGAGCCGGTTGATAGGGTGGATTGCCGTAGGTTGGCGCGGGTTGAGGGGGTGGTTGGGCGGCTGGTAGTCGGGTTTGTTGCCGTCCAGTTCCATATGGACCAGACGGGGTGGGTCTACCTATTTCTGCCGGGGTAGGCCACTCTGATATGCCGGGTTTATTCAGGGTAGCAGTGGTAAAAGAACGGGGGCCGGTGGCGGGGTTGGGATCCCTAGCAGGGAGATTAAACTCCCTAGGGGGGTTATATTCAATGAACGGTAAGGTGGTGTTTCTATTCTGGCTGGGGTAGTATTCCCAAGAACGGGATTGAGACGCGTTTGGGTATGACTTCGGTATGGCTCCTTGTTCCCTAACAGAGCGGAAGTTAGGGAGGGGAGGTAAATCATAGGAATCTCCAACTCCTGTGAGTAGGGGACTTCCACCGTACCTTTTGGCTTTGGGGCGTTCCACCAACAACCATACCAAACGCTTCCTCAGTTCGGCCACAGTGCCCTCGGAGTCAACCTGTAGTTCGGTGGCTAATTCCACCAACTCAGGTTTCCGTAGGCGATAGATCCAACCAGATTTTACCTCAGGAGGAACAGAAAGTCCATCACTTTCTTCTTCCCTTTCACCGTCAGTATTACTAGCAGGTTTATCTGGTTTATCCTCTTTATTTATCGGAGGTTTACTTTCTCCGGAAGCCCCTTGGTCCTCCAAGTTCAGAGATAAAGTTATATCTTTATCATCAACCATCTTTATTCTGGAAAGTGAATATCTCGTGGACAAGAGCTTGAACACTATGTAGCACAATACTAGACAGTATAGTATCATGTCGAAGCAGGGTTGGGGAATGAATACGGATATCTCAAAATTATTAAATATTTTTCAGTGTACACGCGTAAAACAGGCCTTATTTTCAGTCAATCCTTCCAGTACACCAAGCCACACCAGGACGGCTCCGGCGTAACAGGTAGAATGGAATAATAAAAAAAAACAATTTGAAGCACTCCGGTATAAATCAGTCAAAAACAAAATCAAGGAAAATAAAATTGTTCAGGAAAATATCTTACCTTCGAGTAACTCATACAGATTCTACATCATAGTCACAGTGAAAGGCAAAATAAAAATAAAATAAAGAAAGCAGATGACTGTACACAGGTAGTGTATTTTCTACTATCTGGTTACCTACTAAATTGTGCTACCAAATTTTAAGACTTACTTCGGGAGCGGCACAGCTTGCATAAAGTTAATCTTTACTATATATACTGGTTTGCCAAAAGAAAATTTTCTGTAAGTTAAATTAATATTATTTACACCTATATCTATTGACTTAAAAAAAAAAAAAACTGTTTGAAAACCAAACTACTATTTTATACCCCTGTATCTATTCGTTTTCTAAAACGAAAATTGATTACAAGTTAAACCACTATTATATACACCTATACTTATTGACTTCCAAAAAGAAAACTGTTTGAAAACCAAATGAAAGTAGCAAACTTTCAAGTTTGTATTCTAAAATAAAAACAAATAATTTACTTCATAAATAACTATATGTATTTACAGGCTGTGCCTCTCACTGCTCCAGAAAAAAAATTTTGAAACCACTAGTCATCACCTGTATGCTCTCAAATTCCGCATCGGTACAACCAGTAAAAAAAAAAATATTATAGTATGCACACAGTTTACCCTCGGTATATGCTGTTCTGATATACAACTACCCATAGGAAATTTTGAAAAATAAATCAAAAGTAGAAAATCTTTTCTATCAGCCTTTCAGTAACACCATATAATAATTCCAGACATAATGTAATAATAAAACACTGTTAACACATTTTATTTGAAAATGGAAAATATTCGGAAACGAGAATATTCAAGGATAAATCATAAGTGGTTTAATTCTGCTTTCGGTAAAGGTTTCTTTTCAGCTTGTCACTGAAAAACGGTGTAGGAAAATATTTTACAATTCGAAACAACACTCGGTTGGCTATAGAGAACACTTTTTACACAAAATCTGCAGCGCTTCGGATAAAAATCTCAACAACTTCTGCTTTTATATCGGACCGTTCTAATAAAACCAGCAGCAAAGTGAAACGCACAGGTAAGACACTTCCAGCCTTATGTTTGATCAGAACATAAACCCGAGACTGTCAACTCTGAATGCATTCACACAACGTACCTGTCTTCTTAGACGATACAAACGAGAACACAACACTTTCGCAGAAATGTCAGATAAAATACCCACTTGTTGGAAATATGAATTGCTGGCTAATCAGGATGATTTCGGCAATTTCAATTCAGGGGTACACCGTGCGGAAAATCAAAGCTATTCAGTATTTTACTTGTCGGGAAACTTCCACTAGTTTCAGACTAACGGTAAGTCACTGTTCACACAGAAAGGTATCGAACAAGGCCCTTCAGTTCAGGGCTCCACTTATAGGGCTGAATATCTGGTACCAAACTTGTGATGCTGTCCTGTTCCTGATCCTGTTTTGTTCTAACGGTGTGTCCTAGTAAAAACACAAAAGTTTCTATTCGGGTGTGCCACTTGTAGGGCTGAATGTTAGGGGCCAAGTGCTATCTGTTCCAACGATGGATCCTATTCGAAACAATATTGTCCCTGCTGGGGTACGTCACTTGTGAAGCCCTCAACTTTGTGACACTGTCTGTCCTAACGGCAGGTCAAAACAATAAAGTCCCTGCTCGGGCGCCACTTGTGAGACTCTTATTTTAGGGTAGTGGATAGGGGCGCTCTCAGAGTGCCCGAATCCAACAACCTCGGGCTTCGCTCGGTAGAGCTCTCACTAAATGGCCCCAGAGACAACGGTTCGGTCTCTCGGGCGCCAGAGTTTTTTATAGTGGTTCACTCCACTCGCCTAGGTAGCAACAGATGGAGATACGGTATTCCAGGCGTCCGTTATTATGACCAGAATTTAGAGCTTCGAGCTGTTGCGGGCTTTAATCGCACAACTCGTAAGCGGAATACCGGTTGCTTTATTCACTATTAGCTTTGATTCCCTCACACGACGACTCTTCCTGAAATGTAGAAATTGCGGAAAATAATAGCCAAAAATATACCATACAAACTTGTTTATTCGCAGCTGTTCTTCATCGTTATGACAGGTTTTTGTTTCAGTGTAAATTTTTATTCTATTCTAATGAATCAGTTATTCCTGGCCAACTTATCAACAATGTCAATAATAAATAAATATTGTTCAATTTATTTACAAAAGGCAGTTTAGCTAAGCATTCGGACACATCATTAATGTTTACTACAGTTTGACTGTGTTGGTTAGAAAAAGTTACATGTAGTGGTACCAACCCGGAAACTGAAAGTTACTATGTTCTTAAAGGACGGTTTGTTAGGTTCGACGGGGAGCGTTGAAGTACTAGTGGTGACAGTTAGAGTATATTTTAACAACAAAAACAAAGATACACCGGAAGCACCGTCCAAGTGAAACTCGGACGTCCGGAAGGAATGACGGTCGTTATACTAGCAAATTGACATTTTCACAGAACCCGTACGGAAAGCGTTCCCATGGGAAGGATACATCTACACTCTGATAACTGAGATTACGAAGAAGTGTGAATTGAATAATTATTTCTTCACGAATGCCTCTCTCGGAAAAAAACCAAAAATATTGCTTGTATGACAAGCAGCGTCGATGTTAGATTTACGAAATTTTTACTTTCGTACTCGAACTAACGACCTGCGAGCCCCGACAACATTATTTCAAGTATTCCCCGCATCAGAGAACTGAAAAGGTTATTTCCACGGATTTTCCGGGGTACACGGTAGGAATTGAATAATTATTTCTTCACGAATGTCTCTCTCGGAAAAACCAAAAATATTGCTTGTATGACAAGCAGCGTCGATGTTAGATTTACGAAATTTTACTTTCGCACCCAAACTAACGACCTGCGAGCCTCGACAACATTATTTCAAGTATTCCCCGCATCAGAGAACTGAAAAGGTTATTTCCACGGATTTTCCGGGGTACACGGTAGGAATTGAATAATTATTTCTTCACGAATGTCTCTCTCGGAAAAACCAAAAATATTGCTTGTATGACAAGCAGCGTCGATGTTAGATTTACGAAATTTTACTTTCGCACCCAAACTAACGACCTGCGAGCCTCGACAACATTATTTCAAGTATTCCCCGCATCAGAGAACTGAAAAGGTTATTTCCACGGATTTTCCGGGGTACACGGTAGGAATTGAATAATTATTTCTTCACGAATGTCTCTCTCGGAAAAACCAAAAATATTGCTTGTATGACAAGCAGCGTCGATGTTAGATTTACGAAATTTTACTTTCGCACCCAAACTAACGACCTGCGAGCCTCGACAACATTATTTCAAGTATTCCCCGCATCAGAGAACGGAAAAGGTTTGTTTCCATGCAATTGTACTCCGCGGAATTTGGGAGAATCCGAACGTTCTTCAAAAATGACTGTCACTCGTATGAAGGCACTGGCTAACTGATCGGCGATGTGAAATTGTGGAAAATGGAAGTTATTTTTGATCAGGAAAAATTCAAGAAACGGTATACTAATGCGGCAGGTTTGATTTTAACACTTACAAAAAATGGAATCGAGACTAAACTTAACAGAAAAAAAAAAAACTTACGAAATGTCAAATAAAGGCTAAAACAGTATTTAGCAAAGTTACGTTTTCGTAAATTTAGGAACGGCTTTCAGGTCTACTTGACACGTTCTGAGAAAACTGATTAGTTCAAATTGTCACTCACGGAAGAACAAAGAAATGAATAAGGGAAATCACTTCTACAGAATAAATCGGTACTTACTGGATAGTTTTCGACTGTGGACTGGCAAACAAACTAGTTTGAACGAACGGAGTTTATTGTTGAATACTTTCAACGGTTAGCAAGAATGAATTTCGAAGCACTGGATAAGAATTATCAGGATTAGGAATCAGAATCACAATCAGCGTAATAAAAATAATGATCCTCGAAATGAGCTGGGGCTGGTATATATGTATTCCAGATTTCGACAAGAAACGTCACAAGAAACTTAACAAGAAACGGTCTCTATCCCCACCCGAATGGAGTAAGAAATGGGAATTTGAAGATAATACGAACGCTTGTTTTTCTAGGATTGGTACCAAGGCCAGGTTTTTTCCAGCTGAATTTCAAAGTATTTTCTTTATTAGTGGAAAATGTTGAATTTTTCCAACGGATTCGGATTCAGTAAAAATCGCAGATACTTTCTAACGTTTTAAATTTGATGAAACATGTGTCTAAATGCCCTAACAATGCAAATGAAGTTATAGGGTGATTTTCACCCTCAGCTGGGTAATGAGAAGTTAGTTACAAAATCTAGTTAGCAATATATTATTCCTGAATACTTCTAGCTAGGCAGATTACATGATTCTACCAGCAAGTAAGGGGTTGGAGAAAGTATCGAAGCATCTTCATTATTATTTCTCAAAAACCTTTTTCCAGCCAATTAAATCGGTACAGCTGTTTATTAATCAAAAGTACCATTGTTGGTGATCAAGCAGAGGTTGTTATATTATAAATGGGGTAGGGGGTAAGCTCCATAGTTCAGGTAGAACTAGCTAAACCCTGGTACGAAGAAACGTACCCCCAGTACTTTATGCAATGAACCAAGGTGGCAAACCCTTTGACAATCGTATGGTTATGAGTCAAAACAACTATACAGGGTGTATCTAGTTTAGGCCTGCCTATTCTCTGGATAGGTTGTACCTTTCGGTGATCAAACACAAAGGTACGTACTTATGGCATAAATCATACTGTACTCGACTGGCTCGGTATTTAATAATTATTAAAACAGGTCTAACGGATACAAGGTGAACTTATTATACTGAACTTTATGAAAATAGACTTGATTATAGCTGAAAAAGCTCTAGTAACGGAGCCTCAAAAATATGCTTCGTTACAACTTCATTATCCCGCTATATGTAAAATAAATGTTATTGTTTCAGTTGTGTTGGTCATAGGCTACTCGATGATTTTAAATCATGTTTTAATCTCAATAAAATTCTTCATTTAACAAGGTACTAACTATATTTTCCGTTTTTTATCGAAAGTTTCTTTAAAACCTAATAGTGTGCGGTATCAAATGAATCGTAATAGCTCATTTCTTCTAACCCGACGAGCCACCATATTGCCATTGAATAAAAAATAGTAATACAAATTTTAAAATTAAACTTCACATAGCTGAAACATTTTAACAGAAAACAATAAAGTTGTATTCTTTTAAACAATTTAGGCTGAAATTAGTGATTTGAACGTATCCATGACTCTCTAGATTGAAAAATGAATTAAAAAAAAAAATTGGTTACAAAAAGTCATAAATGGCTGTATTCAAAATGTCATATGGAAACAAAAAAAAACTGAAAATATACCAGAGAGGTGTCAATTTACAAATCGAAAGTTTATGTCACTTCCGGTGAAACCGGAATTTGTATGAAATTGGGTCACTTGTCAAAAAAAGCAGTTTTATGTCTTCAGTAGATCCACCAAATTTCATTTAATTATCCTCGAAGCCAAAAAAAATATACGGGCGAGCCATCTTCCGGTATACTTACAGAATTTTTTGGCATGTTTCTTTTGACTTTGTCAAAGAATACGATTTTACTATCTCCCAAGCGAATTTAAATAGAATTTCAGCGAGTTTTGAAAACGGAGGCGGATATAGTCTCCGAAACGTCAACGTTTCTTAGAAAAAGAGAAGTATTTTTGGTTATTTTAAACATATTTTTTCAGATAGGCAAATTCAGAATACGACACGTTACTGACAAATTTAATCAGTCTTCTAAACGCAATAACTTATCGGGGCAATTTGACTAATTGCCCGTCTACACTTGTACATTTTCCTTGAATTAACCTTTTTTTTACTAGTGAAAAGTGCACCATTTGTTTTTCTTTTTGGTTCAGATATAAAAACCCGGTGACCAATATACCTCTATAGGGATTAAATAAACCCTTAAATTACGGAAACCTACGAAGGCGTAGAAGGGCCACAGTATTTTTTTTTATAATTCCGACTTACTAAGTCGGAATTAGGCTAATTCCGACTTACTAAGTCGGAATTACACTAATTCTGACTTACTAAGTCGGAATTAGCGTTTTCGTCTTCAAGGATTCGTTCTGATTCAGAGTGTGCATGTAGTACAAACGTACGAAGGCGTAGAAGAAGTGATTGTTCATATGCATTGATAACGATTGTCCCCTATTTATTTGCAGTGATGGATGATTCGAATATGGTAAGTTAGGGCTGTAAATAGTTTGTATTCATAGTGAAGTTAACTATACTTTCAGGATAAACCTACAGACGAGTTAGTTCAAGAATATTTCTCTTTGGGGTTTCAGCAAAAAGAGATCCTTTCTTTTTTGAACATTTTGCACAAGAAAAAAATATCTCACCGTACATTGAAAAGAATTCTTTCAAAACTTGATCTCCGCCGAAGAAAAAATTACTCCAATATTGAAGATATTGTCAGTTTTATAGAAACAGAATTACAAAAATCTGGACAGCTGAATGGATATAGGTGGATGCATTTGAGATGCCTCCAAAATAATTTGGTTGTGACTCAAGAAATAGTGAGGGAATTGCTTTGGCTTTTGGATCCAAAAGGAATGGAAATTCGCAAGAGCAAAAGATTGAGACGAAGACAATATCACAATAAAGGACCAAATTATCTATGGCATATGGACTCTTATGACAAGCTGAAACCCTATGGAATATGCATAAACGGTTGCATAGATGGATTTTCAAGACAAATTATTTGGCTTCGAGCTGGTTTGACCTCTAATGATGCAAAGGTAATGAAATGTAATTATTTAGTTGTATCGAACTCTAATTATTTAGGGAGGTAGGTAAACTCTTTTTCACCTTTCCAAGCTTTAGATAAATTTTTTATCATCTAGTCTAAAACATAGTAAATGGTTACACAAAGTTAAATTACCGAATATATAATTTTATATAAAATATATCGACATGACTAGTGCAAAAAATATCAGACTGATTGACATTGATTTTTGGAACTAGGTATCTTTATTGCGTTATACAGGATTTTTATTAATATTCATTCATTTTGTAAGTCTACACGAGTAAATATTGATGAGTTGATCGATGTCAGATCTCTAAAGCTGCGTCCTCACTGAGTCGACACGGTCGATCGACTCTGTCGATCGACATGTAAATCGACAAGCGTCAAAAAACTGCATCTGTCCACACTGAGTCGACAAAAATGTTTGTCGATCAGTCGAAATCAACATGTCTGACGAAGATGATGTTATAGTTGCTTGTGCCGCATATATTATTATCGCGACGAAAAAAAGAAAAATTGCACCCAAAAAAAGAAGATTTTGGGTTCGACCAAGCCTTCAAAGTAAAACTAGATACAACGCCAGTGATTTGATAGAAGATTTAAAAAAAGATGACGTCAACATATTGAGCCTTGAATACAGGTGTAACGGTGGTTTTAGAAATTTTTTTCGGATGTCGGAAAGTGAATTTGAATATTTATTACAAAAAATTGGGCCAAAAATTTCTAAAGACGACACCAATTGTAGACCTGCCATTCCCACAACGGAACGTCTTGCTATAACGTTACGATTTTTATCAACTGGAGATTCGTACCACTCACTAATGTATCTGTTCAAAATTTCCAAGCAGGCAATTTCTAAAATTATTGTGGAGGTGTGCCATGCCCTTATTGAAGTATTACAAGACTATATTAAGGTAAGTACTTAAATGAGTATTAAGAGTTACGAGATTTATATAAATATAAAATAATTATGGCTACTTCTCAAATCAAAATTTAACAACCAGAAATAAATAAGTACAACAGTAGAAACATTAGCTGAAACTAAAAATTAAACTCATCAATATTGAAACCCAAACTGAAAATAGTGCTGCGCATATCTATGCTTATGACTTATGACTTCTTGGAGGTTACTGTAGGGTGAGGAAATGATCTACAGCGTCATCTTCATCCGTAGTATAAGCAGAAGTTGATGGTGCCGGAGTGGGGGGATTGCTAACAGAAGAGCATGAGGAATGTGTTCCCGGGGACTGTTGCACCGGTAAAATCGTTAGTGAGCCATCAGAATTTGCTCGACTGGGCCAATATTGCTGTTGCTGAGATTGCGGATAATAGTGTTGTTGATGAGCATGAGAAACATACGGCTGCTGTGGTTGTGCCACAGGATAATTGTAATTTCCCAATTTTGCTTCAAACAGAAGCGTGCCTATTTTGTGTTGTACCGTTGCTTGAGCATAAGTAGTGGACAAATTTCGCAATGTCACAGCCACTTCTTCGCCAAAGATGGTAAACACATCCTTTTGTCTTTTTGCCGCTAAGGTTTGCGTCATTGCCTCGTAGGCTTCATTGACCAATGAGTCATCGCATCTCCTTTTCCTTGATGGTGTATGTCGAAGAGTTGGCGACTTGAACGGTTTGTTTGTAGTTACAGGTGCCTTTGCTGTTTCAACATTACTAGCATTCACATGACTCCTCGTAGAGTCTTGCGAGTTGCCTTCTTCATTATTTACAACAGCATCTTGGGTATTCTCATCAGCAGTATGATCCATATCGTTGGCATCGTCCACTGCATCCACCACCGATGAACTCTGTAATATAAAGATGTTTTGTTTGACTACTATTGGTACTGTTGCTTGTTTGAACTTTAAAAACATTAAATAAAAAACCTTTTTTTTATTTCAGATGCCTAAAAACGAAGCAGAATGGAAAGCCGTTGCCCACGACTATTACAATCGTTGGAACTTTCCAAACTGCGTCGGAGCTATGGATGGAAAACATATATCGTTGCAGGCTCCGATAAACAGCGGCAGTGAATTTTTCAATTACAAAGGATTTTTCAGTATTGTTTTATTCGCCGTAGTCGACGCCAATTACAATTTTATTTATGCTAATGTGGGATGCCAAGGGCGCATTTCAGATGGTGGCGTTTTTAGTAGTACTACATTTAATAAGCTTCTACAGGATAATACAATGCATTTACCTGAAGAAAATCAACTCCCAAATAGTGACCAAATAAGCCCATATGTTTTTGTTGCAGACGACGCATTTCCATTGTCAACAAACATAATGAAACCATATGCAGGAACTCACCCTAAAGGTTCTAGTGAAAGAGTATTTAACTATCGCCTCAGCAGGGCTCGAAGAATATCAGAAAATGTCTTTGGCTTAATATCAAACGTATTTAGAATATTCCGCAAACCATTGCTATTGGCACCCCAAACCGCCTGCAAGGTAACGTTAGCAGGATGTTACTTGCACAATTTTCTTCGAAAAAGTGCATCTAAGAATATTTATAATCCCCCTGGAACATTTGATTCTGATTGCTCTGATTCAAGAGACGTTATTCCAGGAGCTTGGAGAAATGATATTGGAACTCCTCCTGGTTTGGCAGATTTACCCAGAATACCCAGAAAAAGTGCAGTGCATGCCCAACATTAAGAGACTATTTTATGACTCCTGAAGGAGAAGTTCCTTGGCAATACGAAATATGTTAAAATTTATCGGTTGACAACATTAATATAAAAATAACTCGTTAGGAGGAGTAGTTTTGTTTTTTGCGATTTCATGAGTTTTGTTAGTTGTCATGCAATTGTTCAACGTTTACATGACGAATTTTAGGGCCTGTTCAGATACATGGGTGCTCACCCAGGGTTTTTGATCCCGCATGATAAATTTTTCCAATATTATCGAAATTAATACTCCTGAACTAAAGAAAATATGACTTTTTGATAGAAACGCGAGTAAAAGAAACGTATGTGGACTGTCTTGCAGTTTACAGACACAAGAATCAAAAATATACGCTTGTATATGGCTCATGCAGGGGTTTTGAAGCATGTGCATTTTACAAGTATATATTTTTGACCCTTGTGCCTGTATAATGCAAAACAGTTCACATACGTTCAAAAAGTCATATTTTCTTTGGTTCAGAAGTAGTAATTTGGATAATATTGGAGCAATTTATCATGCGGGGTCACAAACCCTGGGTGAGCACCCATGTATCTGAACAGGCACTTTTCCTTTGCTTTACTTCCAAATTATGTGCTTTACAACCTTTTGTTAATATATATGCATGTATGATATGATAAATAAAACCAACGAGTTTTTCAAGTCTATACGTACCTCTGAATCCAACATCTCCCTGGGCTTATTTTTGTCTAGTACGAATTTCATGGCTTCAAAAGCAAACCATTTACTTTCGTATACATCCGCCGTAGCCGAGCCAGATTTCTTGCTGTCCTTTATTTTTTTTACTTCTCTTGCCAATTGACTTTGAAGATTTCTAATTTTTTGTTCTACCGCTTGTTTCTCTATGTTAAATTCTTTAGCAAGTTCCATAAGGGCATCATGTCTCAAGTTTCTGTTCTTATAGTTTTTGGTTTTAGAATCCCATAGATTTGTTTTTAGTTTGTATGCCTCAATAAAGGCTATGACTTTATTTTGTTCCCATTCCATTGCTCCGACGAAAACACACGGCTACGATGTCAACAAGGCAAGACTTCACTGAGTACTAACGGTTTGTCGAATGTCGAACGTCGAAAACACGTCCACACACTAAAGTCGATCGACTGCTCTTTTATGTTTACCGACAATCACTGGAAAACAAATCAACATGTCGATCGACAAATTTTGTCGACAAATTTTGTCGATCGACTGAGTCGAGTGACGCGTACACACTACGTCGACAGTGTCGATCGACAGAGTCGATCGACCGTGTCGACTCAGTGAGGACGCAGCTTTACTCATATTATTATTATTATACAAAATAAGTCTTGTATTTAAAAAAAATACTGAAAATTTTAAGTTCTAGACGTTTTTATTGTTTATGTGGTCTTCAGTGACGTCTTTTCCGCAGGTTAATAGGAGAAAGAGGTTGTTTTACAGAGCTGCCAATTATACACTAAACCAATAAGTGGCTAAACTGCAGTTGGAATAGTTATACAGTGTGTCCCGCTAGTCATGAAGACACCCTATGATCTCAGTTATTGATGATGCGATTTTCTTGAAATTTTGGTGGAGATTGTATGTCTAGAAAATGTAGTATTTGGCACAATAAACATTTTCATTTACCAGTGGCGTGTGGTGTTGGGGGTTGAAAAAAAGATTTAAGGATATTAGGACTTATTTTAGATACATTCAGATTTATAATCAGCATTCCCAAAGACCCCTTAACTTATACTTTGAAAAAATCTCAAGAGCTGCCTGCAGCGGAAAAAATTATGTAATTTTTTTTCAACATATTCTTTATTTGTAACTGTGGTAACAAAATTATTTCAGATTTGAGGATTTTCAACATATCTACCTTCTGAAACAATACACATTTCAACAATTCTTGCCTGGTTGCAATGCAAAGTTCCTTTCCATTACCTGTACACTTAATTTTTCAAGTGCCCCCACAGAAAAAAGAGAAATTTTGAAAATATGAATTCAGGAATTGTTGGGGATGCTGATTCTAAATCTTGTAGAAAAAGTTATCTGAAATAAGACCTAATATCTATTTTTCAAATAAATCTTTTTTTTAACCCCCCGCCACCACACGCCACTCTAATTAATTTAATAAAAAGGTTCACTATGCCATATACTTCATTTTCCTAACATACAATCACTACCAAAATTTCACGAAAATCGCATAATTTATAACTGGGATATTAATGAAAAGCATGACACACTATATGATACAAGTTTGTAAGGTAGTACTTTTTGTATAAACGTGAAGTTGAATGAGGCGCAGCCAAGTTGAACACAACAAACGAGTACAAAGAAGTCTTAAGGAAAATGTATCATTCAAAGTTTTTCCTACTATAGTTATATGAAACAGTATGGCTACTGCTGTATAGTTCATCTTATGAATTTTTTTTATTTTGGTCTTAATATCAAATGATTACTCCCGAGAAATACTCCCCAACTCCCAGTTGATTATTTTACGCACCTGTGCTCAAAGTGCCACTTTACAGTGAACAGTGCGTAAATAGTATATTTCATTACGAGTTCAGAAAAAAGCATTTATGGACGAGTAATGAACGATATTTTTCATTATGTCTACCTGAAAACCACTGATTGTTAAGAAACGTCTATTTTTAATGTTGAAGGAACAAAAACATGTATTATTAATTGAAATATTTATGGTTCAGAAATATCCAGAAAGTGCCACAAACAAGCGTTATTTACCCTGTTCGTAAGGAAATATTCAAATAATTTGCGATTTCTAGAGAACTATCAACAACATATTATTTGATTTTGACATGTAAATTGGCAGCTATAATGACACCAGCGCACGGAAAATTTTCAGTATCCTAAATAAGCAAGTAAATATAGTGTTTTCAGATAGAAATAATGAAAAATATAGTTTACGCACTGTCGTAGAAAATATTTTTCAGAAAAATTCATTTACTTACGTCTATCGTGACATTCCAGAATGACATTTCATGGTTGTCAAGATATGTCTGTCTATATTTCCATCCACTGTGAAGCAGACCGGTGTGAAAACAGCGGCCAAAGATAGCAGCCGAAATCTCCCTATCGACCAGTGGCGTACTGATAACAATTTCAAAAGGGGGCTATTATGATGAATAATAACAAACAAATATCGAGTATATTGACCCTTTGCATAACTTTACTAATATGGAACATCCTCCCTGAATTGGAAAACATTCCGTGCGAAAATAACATAACTTTGAGATAAAATGCTGAGCTAAAAAATACAGCCATTTATCTCATGGTCAAGTTTTTCAATGAACACCTTTTTTGCAGGTCGTTGCTGGATATTATTTAGATGGATTGAAGATGATCGGGGGTTGTCCCAGAACTTTGAGATGTGATATGGGCACCGAAAATTCATTGGTTGAAAAATTTCAGAATGCTCTGCATGAGCTGTTTTTTGACGGAAGCTGTAGTAGTAAACCGGCATTTCTTTATGGAAGAAGCACCCATAATCAGAGAATCGAAGCATGGTGGGCCATTCTTCGTAAGCATAATGCCCAATTTTGGATGAATTTATTTGAAATGTTGAAGGATGATGGTCTTTTCGATGGCTCCTTCTTGGACAAATCTTTGATTCAATTTTGCTTTATGAAACTTGTGCAAGTGAGTATCGAAGAGCTTCCCAAAAATACATTTGTTCGAGTACAAATGAAAAAGAATTATTATAGTTTTTTTCATAATGAAATTAACAATTGATATTTATCTCCGGGATTTTTCTGAATGATCAGTTTCAAGATATAAGAAATGTTTTTGGTATGGGTATACGGTGCATGCGAGTCTCTAACTTGGAATAAATTCGGTGAAACAGAAACAATTTTTTGAGGAATATGCTCGGATACGTCGATTAATATTTTAAATTGCCCACTTTTTGATGTAAGAAAATGTTATACATCTTGTCATTTATTTGCGATATGACGTAATTGACAATATTTTGCTATTATTTTATATTATTAGGATTGCCGTTTAAAAAAATAGTTGATAAAATCATATCTCCAATTTGGGACACGCTGTATAACATTTTCTTACATCAAGAAGAGCCCAATTTAATCGATCTCTCCGAGCACATTTCCAACAAAAAACAGTCTTTGATTTACTGAATTTATTCCAAGACTCTCACTGCATACTTGAAGTACTTACATTCTCCCTATAGTACAGTAACCAGAGATTTCGGCTGCTCAAAAAATTGAAAGGAAATGAAATTTGGTATGAGCTCAGTTTGGCAATAGATAAAATGGTTTCCAATAAGGTCCGGGCCCTACCTTGTGAAAATTAAAAGAAAATTCGGTTTGAATAATTTTCCGACACTTTTCCGGCTGTAACTTGAAAAAAAGTAAAAATTGAAAAAATATAATGGAATCAAAATTAAGATGGAAAATTTTTTAAGAAAAAGGTTCTATTTACTTTTTACCAAAAATCAAAGGTTTACTCTTAACTTACTTTGGAACGTCACAACAACGATCTTGTCGGAAACGTTCACGTTTTTAAATAAGAGAGAATGTTTTCAAAGTTAACACTGGCATTACTCAGGCTCTGCTGAACGGATTTTGATAAATCAAACTAGGGAATGAAGTGTAAGGCTTTTGTACTTTGAGAATCCTAATTATAAATATGGAATACATTTTTCCATCACCCAGAATTTTTCACGAATTCCCGCAACTATTGTGTTTTCTAGCATAATTTTTTGAAGGAGCTATACAGTTTTGAAGCTCACACTATGTTATTTGATTCCAGCTAAAGAAACTCTGCCCTACTGGTCTCATTTTTGAAAAATCATTTCGAGTGTTTCTTGAAAGTGAAAGATGATTGCAAACATTTTGAAAAAATTTGAGTATGATTTGAAATCCATCAAGTACCATTTGTGATTTTGACCCTGTGAAATAATAGCAGAATTTATTTAAACATTCAGCCGAAAATAGTGATACATTTTTTCGTGCACTGGTTTTGAAAGGCCAGGTGTTTTTTTATGTCGTTCAGGGAGTATTGGGGCGGACTGGAACCACGTTTTTGAACAGCTCGGACTGACGCGTTCTGCGCATGCCCTTCCCGGTTGCAGTTGCCTGCTCCACAGACGCGTGTAAACAAACCAGCGTGAAATGTCAGTTCCGAAGTGGATTTTTAGGTTCTTGACAGATCTTCCGGCTCCCAAACACATTTTATAGATAATGCATTGTTGGTGCACAACAGGATGCAAGAAGAATAACTGGTCCTGTCGAAGATCCGGGTGGGTGCACGTCAGCATGTAATCTTTGCTACACCAATGGTTGCAGTAATATGCCTATTATCATGACGCTGAAGAGCACTCGGATGAAGATAATGAAGCAGAACTAGACGATCTTCATGATATAGATCCCGAAACATCTAGCGATGAACTATGATTTAAAATAGATCTATAGAGTTTTTCAATGTAAACCAAAATGTTCTCTCTTGTGTATTTTCTTATTGAAAACATAACAATGTGAAGAACAGAATACATTTTCGAAATTATTTATCATATTTTACCCTGGAATTCTCGATTTTTAAAGATTTAGTGATTTTTTTTCACTCTGGGAGCTGCTATGCAAATTCGTATTCTTTTCGATTCACGTCCGCAGACTCATACTTCTTTCGAAGTTTTTCACATCACAATATATTGCGTGGACAGATTAATTCTTTTATACTATGAATGAAAGTTTCTTCCATGTACCTTGAATGAGAAATTACGAGATGGAAAAAAAATATTTCGAAATATGTTTTCATAATTTTTCAAAATGGTTTTGTTGTTGTTGTTAAAATTGTTTTTTCCGTTAACCAGTTGTCGTCCCCTTACGAACGGCAGCCCTCAGAAACTTGTGCGAGCCAAGAATTAACGAGGTCTTACCTTTTAATGTGCGATTCCTAGCACTTTTTCTGGTCATCAGAATCAAAATCTGTAGTCGATAGGATTCGAACCTACCCGACCAGCAGCATCAATGGCTTTGATCGCGGCCGTCTCAACCACTTAGCTTCATGACCCTCGTCGAACATTTGCAAGCTCGTTCCTGGTTCCACATTTCTGTTTTCTTAGCTAACTTCGTTTGAGGGAATTTTACAGGCTTTTATTTAACCACACTGTCTGTTTATTTGTCTGCGTCAAATCTTGTAAGTGGATTTTTGACTCTCTCCTAGTCGCTCGAGTTTCGTGATTATTCGTGAATGGGGATTTTTGGGGTCAGAAATTATAATTTTCTTGTAAACATTCATAAATTTGAGATTGCGAATGAGTTTCGTAATTATGGTCGATAAAAACTTGGTATGTGGGGTCGGAAAATATAATATTTTTGTTCAAATCAATAAATTTAAGATGGCGACTCCAAGACAGCAGACGAGTTTTGTGATTATGGTATTGTTAAGAGAGTCCCCCTTAGGCCAACTCTGTTCAGTCTGTTGCGAATGCCGGACACTGTATGAGTCATCACATCGCCCAGATGAAACTAGAATTTAATTCATGAAGTTTCGGGAGCGAGTTTGATCTTTCTGTTCCCTATATAAGAAGATGCGTTTCGCTGGACAGAGTAGATTTGAAGGCAGTTTGGAATAATAGAGATTTGAAAAGTGAATGAACAGCAGGTGTTCTGAATTATTAATGAGTTGTGAGTTGTATATTTGTAAGTGAGTGTTTTGTTTGTTTTGTATCGAAGTGAATAAATACAATTAAGTTTCGCTTGGCGTATTATTTGAAAGTACGAACCCCGGAAATTTGTAACAGTATGTACGATTCGATGAAAATTGGTATGTGTGGGGGTTTTCAAGGACGGAGATTGTGATTGTGAATTCGTAGTGGGAAGTCTCAAAAGTATAACATAAAACAGTGGATAGCGATCGGAGTAAATGTCAACATACCTCTTGAAAATGCCAATCACTCATGTTGGCGAAACGTCGAGAATATCGCACAACAAACGTCGGCCTAGAAACCCGATAATCCGTCATTCAAGAAATTAATAACTTTGAAAAAAATTATCCAAAGCAAGCTTTTATTTATGCGTAGAAAGTACACTACAAAGAACAAAATATGTACCTCTTTGCACGCAACTGCCACCCAAAGTCCATATTTTACGTCTAAATATGAAAGTGAGGCGCTTTTACAAATAATTTGGCAAAACCAATTGTACATGGGTCTAAATTGTAGAAGGTAAACACTCACACAAATATGAAAGACAGAGGTTTGGAAAATTTGATTGTTAAATTAGGAAAATTAAATAAACATATCGTGTCTGGAGAAATCAATATTGGGTGCACAGAAAACAGTATTTTAGTCTTTATAGTGCACTTTCTACGATTATTTTCCGTTTCGGTTTTGTGACACATTCCATCATAAGTAACTGGACCTTCAGAAGAAATTAAATAATAGATTTTCTTTCCTTTCAGAGTGATCTCGACCAAATTGTGTTGGAATGGAATGTTCACAGAATACGGCGTTCTAGGAACAGTAACTCCCCTTGTGGTAGACCAGCCATTATGTTCGAAATGCCTTCTTTATATCAAACCAAAAGTTTCCTTACCCAAGTTCCAGTCTTCGCTGTGGATGCCTTAGTTTCAGATTGTATCTTTCACTCATATCCATGTGATAAAGACTTTTTTGGCTTGTGTAATATTTTAATGATGGAAAATGGATATATTCTTACAAATGACCCATACAAGGCAGTCGACCTGTATGTTGCATTGAGAGGGCTATTAAAAGATATTTTCGATTAGTTTGCAGCATAATTTTGATGAGAATAATAAATATTTTTTGACTAATAAGAATATACTTTTATATATATGTATATATATACCTAATTCAAATGCATTTAAGAGCAAAAACATTATTTAGTTGTGTCACATGTTGTTCAGTGAGAAACATATTCAATAGTTTGGAATTCAAAAGAGATAGGTGTTCTTGCAAGCTTTTGTATCTGTTATGTACAGAATAATATTCGTGGTACATCTAAAAAAAAATTACTTTTTGCCACGTTTTTATCAACTCGCCTGTCTGCACGTCTGAGGTGGTGGAATATCTCAAGTGAATTTTGACCCATTTCTAGTTGTCCGATTAACCTGAAAGTTGGCAGGTGTTGATAAATCCGGTGACGATACATTACGATATATTTATTCGAGGAAAACACCAAATGGCGGCTCCAAGATGGCGTCACCATCAAATAGGTATTGAAATTTTACGCCTTGAGGAAAAAAGTATTAAAAACACCTGTCACTTCCTCAACTGCTACTGCATCTGCAACCGCAGCAGCTGCGCCTCAATCTATAAATCCAACTTCAGTTGTTTTGGAATTCTTGTATTTCTTTGTTCGTCTCCGATGGTAAATAACAATAAATATCCTATTGAATTTGTCTGTTTTTAGTCATCTGTGTCGAAATAACCAATGAAACCATCATTACACTGATAACTACCCATGGATATTTTTCTGCTTGATAAATACTACATGATATATATATATATATATATATATATATATATATATATATATATTGATACACGCTTCAGAGTACGCTTTAGAAAAGGGCAACATATTATTATTAATTATTTGTTCGAAAGTTTTTCCTTTGGATATGAAACGATGCAGATGGCACCCTGCCAAATCGAAGAAGGCTCTAATGATTAATGCACTAAGTAAAGAGTGAGATTATTTCAACCCCTTAAATAGGTATTATGCCGTACTTAATTGTTTCAGGAAATTCTGGAAAATGTATATCTTCGTCTAACGTCCACTTCATCCACAGCTGGAATAAAAGGAATTATCATTTATTGTAATGAAATAAATGTAACTGTAATAAGAAAAAACTAATTAATTACATTTATAATAAAATTTATTTAACGGGTTCTTAACAGATTTGTTTCGAAATGATATTTAAAGGCATTGATCATCTGTTTCCAATAACAACAATAAATTTTGGACACCTGTTGCTTTGTATAATTAATATCTTAATTTTTATCGAGTATCGGTTTCTAATTGCACGTCTAACAGTTTTATCGAACGACTATTCCTTTAATTGTGAGTTCGTCTCTTGTAACTAACATTCACCAATTTTCTTGAAAATCTTGTATTTTTTTATGCACATTTAACTTTTTTAACAAAGGACCAATTTTTTGTACGCTTTTTTTATCGAGCATTTACTTCTTTTATTGTGAGTTCAATTTATTTTATCAGGGATTTTCATATAATGATGAGCAATATATATTTTTATCAAGAATAAAAAGAAGAAAAATACTGCAATTTATTTTTTTTATCAAATAAGCATATCGGAACTACAAATTGATTAGCGGAATTATAATTTGTGCCATTTTGAATATATCCCAGTTCTTCATTTTTCTCAAAATAATGACTTCCAATTCATATATTCCATAAAATAAAAACGGCCATATTTCAGGAAGAAATAAAAAACATTCTGGTTATGGTATATTACAATATACATATAAAATAATACATAATTCTGATATAAAATAAGTAACTAAACTAATTATTTTCATATCAATCATTGCGAATAGTTGCCATTGAAAAAGTCCACCTTAACATAAAAAAAATGTTTTTGAGAAAACCATGAAACAAGTTTATTTTGATTGAATAGGGGATTTATATTTGAGAGAACCCCCTAATCCCCAACAACCACAACTTAATAACCCTGAATAACACAGCATACTTTAAGATACCCCATACAAAAGGTAATTGAAAAGTAAATAAGTTCATAAAAATTGCAACGTCTTGATTGGTTCACGGGCTACAATCCGTTGAAATTCTGGAATTTCATAAATTTATTATTTCATAACACGCGTTCGTCTAGATATAAAGAAAAAAGTTATTGGAATTAGGACATTTGATCCTTCATCTGAAACTCGGTTCTGCAGGAACATATACAGGGAATATGAAAAATAATTCTGATAAAAAATTTCACTCTATTTTTTTTTGCTATCTCGAAGTAGATTATTCCAAAACTTCATAAAAGTCAAATTACATATTATATTATTTCCAGCCGGTGCCATGTTATGAAATAACAAACTTATAAAATTTTTGGATTTAACAGTGTTCCACCCAGTACAATAAAATTGTAATGCGGGTTTTATAAACGTATCCACTGCTCCTTTACGTTTCATTTGATATACCTAATACGAGGGAGATTATGCCATTTAAGATTGCAGAGTTAGGGATGAGATCGTTGGTCACATACATGTCGACGATTTATTATAAAATTTCCCCCTTCCCATCGGACTCGACATCGTTCAGGATTTTCTCAAAAAGTTGTTTATCTACGAGTTATTCTGCTGAACAAAATAAATATTAAAACTCAATAATACTATTAAAAAATTTGTGACTTCTTAACAAGTGTTGAATATTTTATGAAGACAACTTTTAAACTATCACAAATCATAGTATCAAAAATAATTTAAAAAAAACCTTTAAAAAATATTCAGTGTCCTAAACTCATAGAATGTTTGATTATGGGAATCTATTACAATGAGTAGGTATATGGCGCATTCCAATGTTTATATAACACTCATACTATATCCATGATCCATATATTTGAGGAAAGTAAACAATCAAATTCATTTCTAAACGCTACAAAGTGTTCGTAGGTGCTAGGTAGTTCCAACAATCCCGAACATGTGTGGGCTACAGGACAACGAACTGTCCCCGTTGTTTCAATAAATGAAATTGTGATTTGTGAAATCGGTAAGTCCGATCCAGTACAAAACCTAAAGAAGGACATCCTTTGTTTTTCATCCACCTCTTTCAAATATTTTTTCAAAAACTGAAGTGTTTTTTCCTGTGCTGCGGACAAAATTTCTTTTTCTGTTTTGATTTTTAACAAACAGTTCCTCACCGTTGGTGTGATATTGATATAAAAATTGTTTATTTCCTCAAAGGAAAGCAGATTTTCTAAAAAAATTTTATGGAAGCATTCACTAACAAATCTGTTTTTTTGAATTATTTCTTTATACGCCAAATCTATGATACGTTGCTTTATATCGGTTCTGGATGGTAAGCTATTTGTTTCATATGCAGAAAAAAATTCAATTATGTCTTCTTTGTTAACAGCATCGAAATTTTCTAATAACTGAATTAAAGTTTTTTTTTCTGATTCACTAATGAAAGAAAGAAAATCATCCAGTAATTCGTTTTCTGATACTTCTAGTTCAAAACATTTTTTGACGAAAGAGGGAGCTAACTTTATGGGGAAGTAATTTTCTGTCTTTAAACCTACGACTAAAATTTTCGCGCATGATTTCCAGTGATTTTCTTTGAAATCGTCTCTTATAAAGGGAACTTTAAGATATGTTCCCAATGTACATTTTTGATAAAAGGTGATCCAAAACTCAGAGAGAACATCTCTAAAAACTCCTCCAAAATCTTCTGCAGCTTCCGATTGGCCGTTCGGTAAGATCAATTCTATTTTAAATTTCTTGTTAGAAATGCCGTTTTCAAAATTATTCAAACAGAAGGCATCTAGGAGTTCCTGGAAAATGTGTCCTCTGTGGAGTATCAGAACTTCCCTACAATGTTCATCAGTCTCTGCAGATATTTCTTCACTGAGGTCAATCAAATCATCATTTACCAATTCATTAGTAACATGTGATGAAATGCCTGGCAGAAGATTATTTAACTCGAAACCCTGTAACAAAATTATTTCAATGGAATACAACTCTTACTTTATCCAAAACTTTTCGTATAATATTTTATTTCAATAAAAACAAGATTACGTTCCACTCTCATAGAATGTTTTCATATTTTTGTTAAGTGCTCATTTCTGACAAAGCAGTGTGCTAGGCCATAAGTGTTTGAAGCAGTAGCCGGTGGCATATAAATTCAGGAACTCTTACACACGTATACCCCAAGAAAGGAGCTGAGGAAGAAACATTATTTTAATTGAGTACATTTCGGATTTCTATCATCTTATTGTTTGTCTAATACATAACGTTTCAACTGCTCGTATCAATTGTCCAAACGACTGGGGATAGAAGCAGTTGAAGCATCATAAGACGATGGAAGTCCGAAATAAATGTATTCGACTACCTACGTCATCCTCTACAACCTTCGAAGAAACTTTATTTTCATTATATATATATATATATATATATATATACAGTCTTTTATTAAGTGAAGCTTTTTGAGATATCCAGCCGACATTTACTCAAACTAAATCCAAAAAAATCTATGGCTTTACTTTTTTGTAATGAAAAAATAAGGGAAAAATTGGAAGCTAGTCTGTATATTTATCTAGATAATGAACTTATACCATTTAAAAACTCCTGTAGAAACCTTGGTCTTGTTATCGATACGAAGTTAAAATTCACAGAACATGTTACATCAAAGTTGAGAATAGGTTACGCTAACTTGAAATTAATTTACCCACATCGAAAATTCCTGAATAAAAACACCAAGAAAATGTTATGTGACTCAATTGTCCTCTCGCATATGAATTTTTGCGATACTATATATGGACCATTTTTGGACAGTCATGATGCTAGGCGAGTGCAAAAACTACAGAACTCCTGTCTGCGGTTAATATTCGGTCTCAGACGAAGACAAAGAATAAGTCACAAACTGCCTGAAATTAAATGGCTGAACATGTATAATCGTAGAATACTTCATGCAACTATCCTCTACTATAAAATTATAAAAGTTAAACGTCTACCATATTTATTTAAAAAAATAATTTTCAGAAGTCACGTGCACAACTTGAATATTCGGAGAAGAGAAATTATAACCATTCCCTCTCACAGAAAAGAAATCTTTAAACGCTCCTTCACCTACTCCTCAGCGAACCTACTCAACAAATTTCGAATCACTGACTTCTCAAAATCGATTGTATCGTTCAAAAATGTAATGAAAGAAAGGCTTTCCCAATATTGATATTTCAAGATTTTTTTTGTATTCTGTTGAATTATTTTTGAATTATGTAACTCTTTTGAATGTGTTTTGTTATTTAGTTTTAAGATTTTAGTTTTCACTAGGCTTCAACAGCACCTGATTTTGCATCAGAAAGCTGAATTTATAAGCCTTTTAATCTCAAATTCACGTTTCGGATATTACTGGATTTTTGTTTTGTTTTTTTTATGTGAATTTGGATTAATAAACGTCTTATTATTATTATTATTATTTAGCTTCACCTGTTCCGATATCTGTAACCCAATCTTACATGCTGAATTTGCCCTATTTTACTCGTCCGAAATTTGGCGGGTGTTCATAATTACGGTTACAATCCATAATGACATTGCTAGAGAAAATATCTAAATGGTGGGCTCCAAGCATTGTTATTAGAATAGAATAGAATATTCCTTTAACCAAGTTACAAAAAATGTTGTTTTTAACAATAATATAGATACCTACTACAGTATTCAAATATGTACAGTTGTGTACAGCGATTGTGCTGTGTAAACTCACCTTGCATTTTCCTAAGTTCAAAAAGGTGTTCTACAAGGTTTTGATTACCAAATAACCCCTGTGTTCCTTTATTGAAATGGCAAATTTGAAAATAATCGTTTATTTTAACGAGTTATTGATGAAACTACATACCTACTATTTGATTTAATTTGTTATCACAATTAAGAAAAGAAAATTATTTGTACTATCTGAACTAAATTCATAGCAGGCATAAGGACAACCTTGAAAAAGGAGGGCAAGTAAGGAAATTTGGACCTTTTCTGAAAAAATATTAAATTGCTTTTAAATGCTTGTAAATGAGTAATGTGGTAATACTTTTCATTTTTTCAATGTAGAATAATGTATCTTATGTATAAAAAAATAATAACCTCTAATCAATTATTTTCAAAAAATTTGAAGTGGCAACATTGCTTTTCAATAATTATTCAAATAATTCTCTAACTACGTATTAAATCAAAATCTAGAATACGGACCTAAGCGGCGTTGCCAAAATGTTTGTTTTATTATTTTATTGCATTAAAATTGTTGGTGAAGAAGAGCTTATTTGAAGATGTTCCGGAATGGTTTGGAAGCTCAAATTTTGGGAAAATGTTTCTTTTTTATAGACAAAAAAACTATGCAAAATCCTATGAACGGGAGCAGATGGCCGAGAAAAGCATACCCTCCTTTGACTGAAGGGTATTGTCAATCACAGTTTCAGTGACATATATCTCAACAAGCCTGATTTACAACAATCCGGAATTGCTGTACAACACTTCATTGAACAGAACTGTACAATCAAAGTTCACAAACTATGAAATTAGAAATTACATAAAAATCGCCGACAATCCGTTTTTTTTATTATAAAACCTTGTAATTGTTACAGAAAATGTTGTTTTCATTCATTTTAAATGAAACAAAAAATTCAACGAAGTCGAAATCCTTTCTTCTCCACATTATTTCACAAAGTGGAAAATTGAAGCATATATCTGTCAGAAAGCAACTACTTCCCCTTACGAACATAGAATTACACCCGACATATATTTAAGCAATGTTCCTCCAAGAGGACGACACAACTGCAAGTACTAATTGTAATCAATAATTGATCAATCTCCAGAGATTGGTCAGAAAACGAATTTCGCAGTGTATTTTCTCTGGCAATTATTGGAGTATTTATTTATATAAATTGATGAACGTGAGTATTTCTAATGTTAGGTCCAATTTGAATAAGGTAATCCATAAATTAATATTTTCATTAATAATGCTACAAATACTGATTCTGATCTGAATACATACCGAATCTTCATTCAGAAATGATGTCACATAGTTTCGTATTCCTTCAGGATCTTCATACCTCGGTTCGGACCTGACTGAATCATAATTTTCTGGCTCGATCACGATACTGCTTCCAGAACGTAAATTGTACCTTTGGATGTCAACGGGTAATTCCTCATTGTAGGAATCATGATCCACAGTCGCAGGAATGTAGTCCTCATCCACATCCTCTGTTGAAATCTCTATTCCCTCCTTATAGCTTGTAGCTATATAAAACCTCAAGGTGGACATAGCCGATATCTCGTACATATCTTGGATAGTGAGTTGTAAATCGAATTTATGGCTCTTGAAGTCCATAGCTCAAATTCAAAGATGTCAACAGCTCCTTTCGGAGACGTTCCATTAGGAAAAAATAAATCTTTCGCGACATTTACAATTTCAGAACATTTCATTGTCCTCTCCACAGATATTCTTCTTGTTCCTCCTCCATATTTTGATCTAACCTGCCTATATTGTTTCGTTTTGCAATCCATGCAAAGCCAACCTACTTCCACAAACCTTGTTTTTTTTCTAGTGTCCGGACTAGGCTTTATCTTTTTACCGCCGTTCCTCTCATCTATCTTCATCTTCAATTTCTGAATCAAGCTTTGTTTACTAGACGTCAATGAAGCCTTGCAAAAGCTAACAATTGCTACACGATCTCCATATTTCGGGATAAATCTTTTCAGTTCATCCTCTGAAATGTTCAGTAATATTGTAGAGTCAATCTGTAAAAGAAATTACCTCTGAAAAAGTTCATTAATCAAAGCATACATCTCTACTGATTACACCTTTTTTAAAAGCTATTATTTAGTTTTACACGTTGGTCTGTTAGTTAGGATGTTTGGGTCAAATGTTGCAAGTCCGATAAACTTGAAAGGACCCCGCACTTTAAATACTAGACCAAGCTATAGAAGTTTATTTTCACAGAAAATAAAAGAGTAAATGGTCTATACTAATTTTTATAAGATAGTTCGTTAATGAAAACCCTTGTTTTCGCACCAGCAAAATCGCTCGGAATTTTTGAAATAAGAAATAGTGAAAAAAATTACAACTTTTTTGTTTTTTTTTTCGAAATTATCAAAAAGTATTGAATGAATCGTTCTATAGTCAAAAGAACTTTTGTAGAGAATTAATTAATTCTGAAATAGTTTTCAATGCGACCGGATCGGTGCATTTTCCACTGAGAAAATCAGGACAAAGCTCGAAAAAGAGACCATTTTTTAAAAAATCATAATTTTTATGAATCTGAAGCTGGACAAACAATATTGAGAAAACTGATAGATAGTAAGTAACATGAAGTTTAACTGTGCTAAAGGTGTTTTTTATCCGATGTGTAATTTTTGTGCAATAAGTTATAAGCAATTTAAGGGTTTACTTGCGAAATATGCCGATTTGAGGGAAATCGTCGTATTCAAATTCTGTGAAAAGCATCCGGAAGAAGAGGTATACCGGGTGTCCACGGAAGGTGGCTCGCCCCTATAACTTTTTTCTTTTTGAAGATAATGAAATGAAATTTGGTGGATCTGTTGAAGACATAAAACTGCATTTTTTGACAAGTGACCCAACTTCATACAAATTCCGGTTTTGCCGGAAGTGACAAACTTTCGATTTGTAAACGGGACACATAGTATATTTTCACTCCATATGACATTTTGAATACAACCATGTATCATTTGTGACTTTTTTAACCTATTTTTTATTTTTTTTTGAAATTTATTTTTCAATCTAGAGAGCCATGGATACGTTCAAATCAGTAATTGCAGTCCTAAAATCTTTATATGAATACAACTTTATAGTTTTTTGTCAAAATGTTTCAGCTATGTGAAGTTCAATTTTAAAATTTGTATTACTATTTTTTTACAAATGACAATATGGTGGCTCGTCGGGTTAGAAAAAAAGAGCATTTCATTACGATTCATTTGATACCGCACACTATTAGGTTTTTGATGAACTTTCGACAAAAAACGGAAAATATAACGTTAGAACTTTCGTTAAATCAAGAATCTTATTGAGATTAAAATAAGATTTGAAATCATCGAGTGGCCTGTGACCAATAGAACTGAAACAAAAACATTAATTTTACATAGCAGGATTGTGAAGTTGTCGTCTGCCAAAGATTTTAGGACTGAAAAATAAATAAAAAAAAAATTGTTACAAAAAGTGACAAATGATACATGGTTGTATTCAAAATGTCATATGGAGACAAAAAAACTTAAAATATACCAGGTGTCCCATTTAAGATTCGAAAGTTTATGTCACTTCCGGTAAAACCGGAATTTGGATGAAGTTGAGTCGCCTGTCAAAAAAAGCAGTTTTATGTCTCAAACAGGTTTTTCAAATTATATTTCATTATCTCCAAAAACAAAAAAGTTATAGGGGCGAGCCACTTTCCGTGGACACCCGGTATATCTACAATGTGTATATTTTGGATTTTCATCTGAGAGGTGGCAAATGTGTTTAAAATGTCACTGAAAGTTAGTCCAAACGCTTAAAAGTGCTACCGAAGTTGCCCGAAGTCGTACTGGAGTAAATGCGAGTTAACTTCGGGAGCACTTTTAAGCATTTGAAACAACTTTTACTGACATTTTTAACACATTTCCCAACTCTCAGGTGAAAATCCAAAATACACACATTGTAGATATATATCTCTTCTTTCAGATGCTTTTCACAGAATTTGAATACGACGATTTCCCTCAAATCGGCGTATCTTGCAAAATAAACCCTTAAATTATTATTTTATTATTATAATTATTATTATTTATTTATTATCCATCAGTTTTCTCAATATAGTTTGTCCAGTTTAAAATTTGTAAAAATTATGATTTTTTAAAAAATGGTCAGTTTTAGGAGGTGTTCCCCGATTTTCTCAGTGGAAAATGCACCGATCCGGTCGCATTAAAAGCTATTTTATAGATTTTAAAATTCTTTACAAAAGTTCTATTGACTGTAAAACGATTCCTTCAATACCTTTTGATATTTTTGAAAAAATAACACAAAAAAATTGTAATTTTTTTCACTATTTCTTATTTAAAAAATTCCACAAAGCGATTTTGCTGGGGCGAAAACAGGGGTTTCCATTAACGAACTATCTTATAAAAATTAGAATAGGCCATTTGCGTCTTTTATTTTGTGTGAAAAGAGCCTGTTATTTTTATCTGTGGCTTGGCCTAATATTTAATGAATATATAATAATTTGGATCCATCGTGTTCCTCTACTCTGACAACACTGCTGACTGCACTAAAGCTTCTCGATCGGATGCAACGCACATGCCGAAGATTGAGCCGTCTGACTGGAAACCGCACGTGCATAAAAGGGGCAGACTTGTGCACTTTTGTATCATAATATACTATTCTTATACCTACTTCCATAATAATCCTTCTCAATTGCACGGCCTGCTGACAGCAGATGTCCATTACAAACTTGATTAGAAGAAATAAAATATTAGGGACATTATCCTGATCTAAAATAAATTTTCAGCATTGTTTATGAGGTCACGATGCATGTATGATAAAAAAATAGCGTAGGTATACTACACGTGTGCCTTTCAAGCACTCGCAATGTTTGAAGGCACTCCGCTTCGCGTCGGGCCCTCAAACTCGTTGCGTGTGCTTTAGAGGATCGCTTTGTGCACTTGTTTATACCTAATAATATATAATTTATAATATACTATTTAGCATTTGTACGTTAAACTATATCAACGAAAGTCATATTCAAATTTGTCGCTCTGAGAGTACCTACCAACTTATTGTTAACTAAATGTTGAAATAAAAATGAATGTCTCACCTTTTCGTTTTTCATATACAAAATAGTATCTTCCGGTATTCCACGGCTTCTCAAAAATTCTTCTAGAGACATATTATTGGAACAAATACCTTCCTGAAAAAAATGTTTTTTATAAACCTCTCACACAATAAGTATATCGCACGAAATCGGGAAAGCAGCGAAAATAACAAGTATTCTCTTGCAAACCTGAGCTTGCGCAAAAAATGGAGGCCTTTTGATGTTGGCATTGGCGGTTAGGCGGCATCTTTGATGTCTATTGAGGGTCCGGTGATTTCCAGCACAGAATTCTTTTTTATTAGGCAATCAGATTTGAATGCTTCACCGGCGATATATTTATTTTGAACAAAATATTTTTGGGCAAGTTTGATGAACAGAAATAGGTCAGTCACTGGTCCCAACAAAATTTAATTTCGTTTTTTACTTACCTACTTATTTTCAACTATAGGTACATATTGAAGAAATATTTTCATCTTGTTATCGACTAGGTACCATGCACACACATAGGTACCTATTTCTTCATTTGACACGAACCGGAATAAACATTATTGGGGCTTTTTCTCTGTATTATTATTAAGGTTTAGTTGCGATTCTCAAATAGAGACAAAGTTTATTTTATACCAATTTGAACAGCCTAACATCAAAAGACCCCATTACTGAAAAAGGTTTATTTACGAAACATAATGGTAGAAGGTAAAAGTATATATATATATATATATAAATATATCCAATTCTCCGAAACGTAGTACTTTATTGATAACTTACGGATGTTAGATCTTCCATCACTGAAAATACTTAGGGGACAATCGTTATCCATGCAAATGAACAATCACTTCTTCTACGCCTTCGTACGTTTGTAGGTACTACATGATGCACATACTCTGACTCAGAATGAATCCTTGAAGACGAAAACGCTAATTCCGACTTAGTAAGTCGGAATTAGTGTAATTCCGACTTAGTAAGTCGGAATTAGCCTAATTCCGACTTAGTAAGTCGGAATTATAAAAAAAAAATATTGTGGCCCTTCTACGCCTTCGTAGAATTATTTAGAATACTTAGAAATTCATTAAAATAAACATTACCGATGTTATTTACTTCATGATCAGGTAGATTTAGTAGGTATATTCATATATTGGATTGTCTTTAGAAAACATAAGAGGGCAAGGGTACGATAATGGATATAATATGAAAGGTATTCAAAAAGGCGTCCAAGCCGGGATGAAAAATATTAAGCCACGGGCATTTTACGTTCCTTGCAGTAGTCATTCTTTAAACTTAGTGGTAAACGACATGGCAAAGTGCGGAAAATATTTGTTTTTTTTTTCATCTTTAACATTAAGATGTTCAATTCTTTGAAGAATGTAAAAGGTATTACCCTAAAACCACTTAGTGACACGAGATGGGAAAGTAGTCGAATCAACGCAATACAACCACTAAGACATCAAATAGGGCAAGTTTACGATGCATTGTTTATTATTTACCAAAACACAGATATGGATACCTCCACGCGAGACAAGCTTCGGTTTTGTTGAATAAAATCAAACAATTTAAATTTTCATGTTCTATAATGATTTCGTACGAAACTTTGATTTGGATAAACCCTGTTAGTAAATTCATGCAAAGTAAAGATTTCGACTTAGTTTCTATCATGGAATTACTTAAAAACACCAAAGATTTCTTTGAAAACTCACGTTCAAATGAGTATTTTACTCGAGTTCTTGAAAACGCCAAAGCCTTAGCTTCTGAAATTGATTGCGAGGTGTTAGACTTTGCCTAGACCTCGTGCACGATCCAAGAAGAAGCAATTAGGTTACGAGTGTGTTGACGAACCAATCATTGAGCCTCGTCAAAAATATAAAATCGAAGTATTTTTTCACATTTTGGACACAGCTATTAGAATTCAGAATTCAGATTTTTCCCAGATTTCTGAGCATAGAAAACATTTCACTTTTTTTGTATAATATATATACCTTAAGAAAACTCTCAAAAGATGAATTGTTAGAAAATTGTAAGAACCTCGAGGCTATTTTAACTCACGAGAACCAAAGCTATTTGAATGCATTTGAACTTTCTGATAGATAGTAATTTATCTACTCCGCTTGATTCCTTTCTTCACAGGCGATGTTTCTTCTATAGGGGAAATTATACGCGGTACGTTTTCTACGTCGAGCAATGCTTTTACAGCTAAACCAGTTTCTTGAGAACTCACTGCGAACGCCATGACTACAAAACTGAAATGAAAAATGAAATTAGGTAAAACCTACAACCGAGATTGAGGGTAGAAAATAATAGACTGTTCCGAGTGCCGACCGCTAGCTAGCTAAGTTACATTGGCGTTGCAATGGGATGTATCCTACCCCCGAGATTGAGGGTGGAAAATAATAGACTGTTCCGAGTCCCGACTGCTAACACGTGACGTTTAAGGAGAGTGAGATTTGGGTGTTGCCGGATTTAAAATTAAGCAGTAGAGTAACGGAGGGCGGGACGTTGCCGGTTATTCAAATTTAATTATTGAAGAAAAAACATATTCTTATTCTCAGGGGATGAAGTGTGATTTTTGTGAAAGTGGTAACCTCTCAGACTGCGAAGATGTGCCCGAAACCATCATGATCAAGGCTCATCAAATAAATATAACTGAGATATTGGAAAACTTTGCAACTAATTTGTTTTGTTGTAGCTTTTCATTTGTTACAATAAAAACTTGCGACAATGAAAAGCGTTTCCTGTGTGATATCTGTTTTGTGCGGTATTGCGGCATGAATAACAACGGTGAGTGGTATCAGCATAATAATTACCATGAAACCCTGGAATATGCGTATCTTATCACCCATAATTGTTACTCATGTCTCTCATCTCTATATCAGATTTGCCCTATAGGGGGATGTATGCATCGTAACAAATAGCATAGCTGAAATAGAGTTGGGATTATGATGGTTTGGGGTTGGTAAGTCTGGTTGGGGTTATGATGGCTTCATAGCGGGAGCTCGGAGAAGAAGAAGAGGAGTGGGGAGAGAAGTGGGAAGGCTGAGTGTTTAAAAGAAGAACTCCCTTCGAATAATCTTCAGTCACTGTTCCGGACCAGCCAACAGACCAACAACTAGCCAACAGACCAACAACCAGCAAACAGTCACCAGCTCCAGTATTACCAGTCTAAGTAAGGTAAGTTAACAAACTTGTATTCATGAACCTAATTCATTTTTAATAAATGAAGCGAAGTTTTGTATAAAAGTGTATAAATTCTCTTTATTGCTAGTTCTTATGCAGTATAACATGATATTGTAATTTTAAAAAATGTTTTTTACATATTTGAAACTTCCTGTTGCCTGACATGTACGTACTCACCTAATTTTCGTAATTTTCCAAATGTCATAACCTCTTTTTAAATACCATTTCGGTACCCTCAACTGAGTATTTACTTTCAGGAAGCACTGAAGATGACGAAAGTCGAAAGCGCTTGCAATAAAGAGAATTTATACACTTTTATACAAAACTTCGCTTCATTTATTCAAACAAGTGTATTCAGCTTCACGCATTTATTTATTTATTTAATTTTTGTTTCTATATTTAGTTATGGAATCTCCTGCGTCTGCTTCCACCACCTCTGGAACCATTACCATCCTGAGTAACATCCGGGTGGATGTCGAGAGGGTGACCCCTGAAGGAGGACTCCAGTGGATGCCAGAGACGCCCCAAGATGAGCTGGAGGACCTTATGGAGATCATCAAGAGGGAGGTTGTAGCCCCCCCGATAGTGACGCCGATGATGCCCTCCCCTGTGGAGAAACGGAAACGGCAAGGTAGGTTAGTTGACAAAGTTGCTCCCAAAAGATTCCGTAACGTGGGAGCAACATTGTCAACGGAAGGTATGTCTGTAATAAATATAGCCGACAGCGATGATGATTGCATGCCACAAACACCGCAGAAATCATCATCGACGAAGCAAACTGGTTGCAGTAGTAAGGTTGGTCCTATTGCAAAGTACCGTAGGAACTGCAGTAGAACCAACGCTTACTCTGGAGGATGGCCGTCCAGGAAGGTATCCTCAACCATTGTGCGGCCGGTTGCAACTACAGTGGCACCACTGGAAGTTGTACCGGTAGTTGCTGACATACCTCTACCGCCTTACGTTAACGTTGCTCCACCACCACCCCCAGAAGTCCCTATCGTAGAGCCCGTCGCTGAGGTACCGGCACCTGACCTGGAGACGGAGGTCCAACGGGTGAAGCGTGAAATCGATGAGGCCCAGCAGGCCTACGATCAGTGTCAGCTAGCGCGGATAGAGCTTGACCGCCAGCTGGCTGAACTGATGGTTCGCAAAAGGGAGCATAGTCACCTCGAGGAACAGCTGTCCACCAGGCTGAGAGATACCAAGGCTCAGGGTGCAGCTATTGTGAAAAGACTCCATAATAATATTCGGGAGTTTAGTGGAATTAATTTTTAGATGTAAGATATTTTTTTAGGTTAAGTTATGTTTAAGTGTTGTAAAAATGTTGTTTTAGATGTAAGTTTTGTACAAATAGGATTAGTATTGATAAAATAAAAAACAAAAAAATATTGGGTGGCAAAAGGAGTGTACAGGGTGTCCCAAATTCGAGCCTCATTATTGGGATCTCGGAAACTAGAAGAGATACGAGTTCGGTTAAATGGAGGCAAAGTTGCGCAATTTGGTGCTCATCAAAACGCCGCTTTGATATTTGAAAAATTCCGAATACTTCCGAAGATTTTTGGAAAAAACCGAATATTCGCGATTTAATTTTTATTTTTTTATGACTCTATTTGAATAGATATAACAAAACAAATTACACATTCTCATTGCTACTTTTTCTGTTCTACAAGATGGTGTTATCAGATTTTCAAACATACGTTTCGTATTTGAGCTGCCATCATCAACTTTGTTTTTTTAAATACGGCCCTGGATTTTTAATTATGGATTTCAAAAGCTACTAATGTCCCAAAACTAATGATGTATCGCACTTATTCAAAAAGTTTATATTAATAGCATTTTCCATAAGAACTCATGTGTTAGAGAGAGAAAGAGAATAGATTTTTGGTAAGGTCTTGGCAGGACATCGTTAAAATGATTTTTTCGAAAAAGAACGATACATCATTGGTTTTAGGACCTTAGAACTCTTAGAAGCTCCTAAAAATTGAAATAAAACAATGTGGGACAATAGGCATGATGTTTTAATTATTCCAAAAAAAAGTCAAACGAAAACTATTAAATTGAATACCCAATGAAGGTTGAAGCAAATATTCAAATTGCAATCCACCTGCTTGAATGCATTTTCGTGTTAGTCTGTGAAGTTTATGGATGGCACGCTGAATGGTCCTTGCAGGGATAGCCCTGATCTCCCTTAATAGGTCTTGTCGTAAAACTTCAAGATTTTGTGGCGTGTTTCGATAAAGACGGTTTTTGAGAAATCCCCAAAGAAAGTAGTCTAGAGGGTTTAGGTCGGGGCTTCTAGCTGGCCAACGCACGGGACCTTGGTTTCCAATCCATTTATTAGGGAATAATTCGTTCAATAAATTTTTAACACGTCTCCCATTATGAGGTGGTGCACCGTCTTGTTTACACCATAGTTGACGTAATCCTTCCAAAGGTTCTTCCATTAAGGAATCCAATATATTGGTCCTTATTAATTCTGCATATCTATCGGAATTTAAGTTTCCTTCAAGAAAAAACGGGCCGATAATTTTATTGTGCCACATACCGACCCATACGTGAAATGATTGTCGTCCCTGAGGTCTTACTTCTTGATTCTGCCTTGGGTTTTCTATTGACCAATAGTGTTCGTTATGTCTATTAAATAGTCCATCTGTTGAAAAACTGCATTCATCTGTCCATATAGTTTTATTTAGGAAGTCGTCATTTTCATTAATTCTATTTTGCAACCAGTTACAAAATTCTAATCGTCTCTCAGCATCGCCCGGTCTTAGTGTTTGACTAATATGAATTTTGTAAGGTTTATATCCACGCTTATTTAAAGTTCTCCAAACTCTCATTCGCAGTAATCCTACTTCTTCTGCGAAAACTCTAACCGAAGCTCGGGGATTATTATTGGCCTTAAAAAATAATTTATAATTATTCATTTTACTTTCTACTTTGTAATAGTTTTCAAACTTACAGTGTTCAAGATAATTTGTTCCACTTCTGGATCGATTCGTCTTCCATATTCAACTCTTGGCTTAACAAAACTTCCGTACTGAGCTAAATTATTATCAATATTAGCAAAATAACTATAATGCGGCTGCCGTCTCTCTGGATATTCCAACAAATAGCGCTCACAAGCCGTTTTTGAATTTCGATTCGAAATATAATAAATCCTTATCATGTCTCGTTTTTCTTCGTTAGAAAAAGTCATTTTGGTTTAATAAGCGTTAACGATTAGTGAACGCACAGTGAACTGTCAAAATATTGGATAATTTAAACATTAACAAATGAACTAAGATAGCCGGAGTGCGCGATGCACCGCCACTTTGATAAAATGCAATTATTTTTGTAAATATAGCCTAGGGCTTACAGTTTGAGGGATGACACTTTAATTACATTATTTATTAACCACCCACTTTTATGTTAGTTTTTGAGTTTTATGCAATGCGCTATTGCAAAAAAAGTTTGTTTTTAATCCTATTAAACATCTAATTTTTGTCTCTCTCTAACACATGAGTTCTTATGGAAAATGCTATTAATATAAACTTTTTGAATAAGTGCGATACATCATTAGTTTTGGGACATTAGTAGCTTTTGAAATCCATAATTAAAAATCCAGGGCCGTATTTAAAAAAACAAAGTTGATGATGGCAGCTCAAATACGAAACGTCTGTTTGAAAATCTGATAACACCATCTTGTAGAACAGAAAAAGTAGCAATGAGAATGTGTAATTTGTTTTGTTATATCTATTCAAACAGAGTCATAAAAAAATAAAAATGAAATCGCGAATATTCGGTTTTTTACAAAAATCTTCGGAAGTATTCGGAATTTTTCAAATATCAAAGCGGCGTTTTGATGAGCACCAAATTGCGCAACTTTGCCTCCATTTAACCGACCTCGTATCTCTTCTAGTTTCCGAGATCCCAATGATGAGGCTCGAATTTGGGACACCCTGTACAGTCAGTTGGGTTTAGATGGTACACACTAAACAATGCGTGGATGGGGCATTGTTTACCACTCAATCTTAATTTAAGTTGTAGGTAGATAGGTTAAGTTATTTTTAAGTATTTTAAAAATGTTGATGAAGTTTTGTACAAATAGGATTAATATTAATAAAATAAAAAATTGTTTAACACCCAATTTTAATGATATTTTTTCATATTTTTCAATGAATATTTAATCTTCAACTTTTTGATAGAACATTGAATAATAGTCTCAAATACTTATTCAATATTTACATCCATGGGTTTGAATGATCGTGACTAAATCATAATTAAATTATTGAATCATTATAACATTACATAATTACATTTAAAATTTTATCCTTTCTCCTAAAATCCCTCACCTTTCAAACCCCCTACTAGTTCTCTCACACTACTCCCACCCTTCTCTACCACCCCTGAAAAGTATACCCATATGAACGTTGGAATTTGGATTTCGATAAAAAACTCGATACTTCGGCTTATTATGCCTATGAGAACTTTCAACGAAGTTATTATGATAACGATATGAGTGAACCTCTCATGGACATTGGTCAATTTCGACAAAATCCACTATTCATCATTGATTGTTCACATCAGCCGAAATCTTCAACTATTTGATAGAACATTGAATAATAGTCTCAAATACTTATTCAATATTTACATCAATGGGTTTGAATGATCGTGACTAAATCATAATTAAATTATGGAATCATTATAACATTACATAATTACATTTAAAATTTTATCCTTTCTCCTAAAATCCCTCACCTTTCAAACCCCCTACTACTTCTCCCACACTACTCCCACCCTTCTCTACCACCCCTGAAAAGTATACCCATATGAACGTTGGAATTTGGATTTCGATAAAAAAACTCGAAACTTCGGCTTATTATGCCTATGAGAACTTTCAACGAAGTTATTATGATAAAGATATGAGTGAACCTCTCATGGACATTGGTCAATTTCGACAAAATCCACTATTCATCAATGATTGTTCACATCAGCCGAATGCGGAGAGGGCGGAGAGTAAATAGTAGCCGATGAGTCACCGTAGCGTATGGGTGTGTGACGTCAGTGGACCCACCCCACCGTGTCGAGAGTGAGAGTCTAACACAAATCACTGGATCGTCATCGGATGCGCATAGCGTTACGTCACGCGACGTCTCCCCCCACCACAATCGCAAGGTATACTGGAGAGGAATCAGAGTTCACATATCTGACTGGATATCCGTGGCGTGCATAAGTCTCTACACTTCGGTTTAGATTTTTATGCGTACTCCACACATTAGGATCATACACAATGGCAGAGTAAGTATACATGAAAGACATTGAGGTAGGAAAAAATATATGTACTTACAAAAGGTACTTGTCCGTGTATGAAAAAAAAAATCAAGTCATCACAATCTCTAGGACAAACACAAACCCTGAACACCTCCCAACAATATACATCATGGTCAAGGCTAAGGGCAAGCCCAAGTCCTAGGTCGAGGTCATAGGTCAAGGTCATATGTCGAGGTCTTAGGTCAAGGTCACTGATGACGTCATAGTGGTGGGGGGAGGCCCAGAACCGGCTCAAATCTCCTACTGAATGGATATCGTCTCTGGTGTCCTGATGAAAGAAACATCTTGTTTAGTCATGATGTCAAATTTGATGAAGAAAAATTCATAGGTTCCAGAATAATTATTGACTGGACCCGATGAAGGCGGAGTTGAAAAGAATAACTCAGAAAGCACTACGGAAGCCGACGGGGAAGAAAATGAAACTACTGATCAGATTTGTCGAACCAGCTCACGTGTGTCAGTTCCACCAAAGTATTTGAAAGACTATGTTGTTTATGCCATGAATGGGGAGGCTTACCTGGATGACGTACCGGAAACGTTCGAAGAAATCTAAACTCGAGGTGACAAGGTTGAATGGTACAAGGCCATTGAAGAAGAACTCAACGCACTCAAAGAAAACAACACTTGGACTTTATCTGAGTTGCCGCCGGGAAAAAGAGCAATTGATAATAAATGGTTCTTCAAACTTAAATGTGATGAAATAGGAAAAATAGAACGGCACAAGGCGCGTTTGGTTGTAAAAGGGTGTGCTCAGCGTAAAGGTTTTGATTATAATGAAACTTATGCTCCTGTTGCGCGTTTGACAAGTGTCAGAGTTTTTCTAGCTGTCATTAATCATTTAAATTTTTACGCTGATCAACTTGATGTCAAGAATGCATTCCTACAGGGTGATCTCGATGAAGAAATTTATATGAAACAACCCAAGTATTTTATGAAAGAGTCCAATCTTGTGTGTAAGTTGAATAAATCGTTGTATGGTCTTAAACAAAGTCCGAGGAGCTGGAATTTACGATTTGATAATTATATGAAACAACTGAAATTCAAAAATTCAGAATGTGATAAATGCTTGTATTTTAGAAAAACAAATGATCATGTAATTTTCTTGATTTTATATGTGGATGATATAATTATTGCATCGAAAGATAGGAGAGAGTTGAATGTGATCAAGAATGCGTTGATGAGATAATTTAGAACAAAATATTTGGGACCATTACATTTTTTTTTTGGAATTAAGATTGAGCGGAATGACTGTGATATGATTCTCAGTCAAACAACATATTTGGAAAATTTGTTGAAAAGATTTGGTATGTACGAGTGCAAACCAGTAAAAACGCCAATGGAAGTGAATCCTGTGAGAGAAGTTGAAGGGCCTTGTATTATTGAGTCAAAACCATATCGTGAGTTGATGGTTGTCTCATGTATGTGATGTTGACTACTAGACCTGATTTGAGTGCTTTAGTGAATTTTTATAGTCGCTCTCAAAGTTATTCAACCGAATCTCAGTGGGCTGGATTGAAGCGTATTTTGCGATATGTAAAAGGTATTTTAAATTTGGGGCTTCATTTTAGTAAGAACTCTTCTTCAAATCCTCTAATCGGATATGCTGATTCTGATTGGGCACGGGATAATGATCATAAATCCACATCTGGATATCTTTTCGAAATTTATGGTGGTACGGTCTCTTGGGTCACGAAAAAGCAACAAACCGTAGCTTTGTCCTCGTCTGAGGCGGAGTACGTTGCTTTAGCTAATGCTTCGACAGAGTTGGTTTGGTTGAAGAATTTACTTACCGATTTTGGAATAACAATTGATAATCCTGTGGTTTTATATGAGGGCAATCAATCTTGCATCCATTTATTGAGTAAATGGGAACATCGAAGGTTGAAACACATCGATGTGAAATACAATTATGTTAAGGATTTGTTCAATAATGGTATTCTTACTGTTATTTATATCCCTTCTAAGGATCAAAAAGCAGATATTCTCACGAAGGGACTGAATGGGGATCAATTCCTCAAACTTCGTTCAACTTCGGGACTTGATTTCATTTAATTGATGGCACTCAGATACTGTTCGTTTTTTTTGCTGACTGATGAAATTGAGGCGGAGTGTTGAAATGGCAATTATCATCAGTTATAATTTACTGATATTTGTGAACATCTTGTATGTATTGTATATCCATATGATCAACTCATGTTAAAAGATGTCCCCATGTTAAGTTGGTTTGAGCATCGAACCATGCAGTAGTACCAGCGTCTTGATGGCCCTTGTTCTTCTTTGGTTTGTCTAGCAAGCCCTGGAGAGTTGTTGTTAGGTCAGTCTCGATACCCTGAATTGACAGACCGCTGGAAACTGCGGGTGAGGATTATTCCGTGTATTTGAAGAAGTCGCTCTGGAATGACCTGTCCCTTACACCGCTGAAAACGGGCATTGCTGCTACCTGTTTAAATTCCTGCGACAGCTCATCAGTGAGGTTTGTGGAAGCCAGTTTTCCGAATTTCCTCAGCCTGACTAACTCTACATTCAGTTCAACCCCCTCTGTGTTCTGCTTCTGAAACCCACCTTTGAGCTCATCCCTCTTAAACCAGTAATTTTTATTAGTTATTTGTTTAAGAACTCCAAGGTCTTCTTTGTAAGTGCCAAACCAGCAATAAAATATGATCTGGGCAACTTGCTCAGCAGTCGTCTTCGATTGACACTTCCATTGGGTTTCGCAGGCTAATGAGTAAAGGAAGAAGGAGGGTAAGCCCGAGAAGTTTAGTTTCTCTCTTAGCATTTTCCTTGGCGCCTCCTGTGAGATGTTCCTAGGCGTTATTACTAGATCCATCCCACTGCCATCTTTGATGGGAGCCAAGTCACTCTTTTGATAGGTTAAGAGGGAGAAAACATTTGGTGGGAAGGCTCGGCTCACATTCCTGGCTGTGCAGATGATAGTTATGTCTGCTATAAGAGTTATAATGTTGGAGATCTGGGAGAAATTCTTTCCCTTTATGGTTTTCAGTATACCCTCTGTTTGGGATATGAGCCAGAGTTCTCTTTACTGCCTCTTTGAACTTGTCGTCATACTGCTGAGGGGATAGGAGGAAGCACAACATAGAGATCATTGGTCCGATTGACTGAACCATAGAGGATCTTCTCACAGGAGGGAACCGTATGCCTTCTAGCAGAACATGATGTGCCCTGGTCAAACCAAACTTTTGGATCGAGCATACCTTTGTTGTAGTGCCTTCCTTAGCGAAAGGGAATTCGGAGTGTCCCAGTCTCAATTCTTTCCATCTGAGGCCAAACCCAGTCAGGAAATTGAGGAAAGGACCCGCAATACCGAACCACCGCTTGCCTCCTACTGGGGTGTCACTGTTAGTGTCGTCGAATGCCAACCCGCAATTTTGAGCAACCTTTTTCATTAATTCTTCTAAGAGGGCTCTGTCGCAGGTTTTGTTGTCGCCTCCCACTTTGACTATTGGTGATCCTTTTGCAGCTTTGGTACACTAGTCACAATCTTTCAAAGTAATTACCTTTCCCCGCTCCCTTAACCTTAGTCACCCGGATCGCATACAACTTTCAACTAGGGTAAACAATACAGTGATTGGCCTCTGGATAGTTATTAGCCACCACTTCATTTAACCTTGAATATTAAGGAAAATAACATGTTCAAAGGAATACTGTTGCCAGCAGAACAATATTTCAAGACTTCTTTACATATTCGTTAATTCGTATGAACAGTTGGCAGCATTGTAATTCAGTAACAGGTAGGTATCTGAACGTGTGCTTGTAGTGTGTTGATTACTTGCAATATTTATTAATTTTGCTAAGGAGATCTCATTGCTAGGTAAGTAAATTATGAAGTTTTATGTATAACAATTAACAAAGATAGTATACTAGGGTTTTGTAGCAATACATAACATCTTTTTAAGGCCGAATTGGCGTTCTAACCTCGAAAATTGATTAATTAGGAGGAGGCCAATCACTATATTGATAAATTAATGAAAACATAGCTATTGGCCCCAGGGGCTAATGACTGTCTGTATAGTTATTTATACTGAAGCATGTTTTTAGGTATTATTTTTGAGCCATTGAACTATTGATAAGAAAATATTGCGGTAACTGTTGAAAAATTACGAATTACACAGTAATTGGCCGGGGCCAATCACTATCAATCTATAGGGGCCAATAACTATACACACTTCGGAAGACACAATTTTGTTATATGCATGTAATCCACGTAAGCACATTTTTTTTAGGGGATTTCAAAATGCCGAAAGTTCAAGAAGGCGGCATTTACAGCAAAAAATACACTGAAGATGATCTTCAGAAAGCACTAAAAGCTGTTGCCAATGGTGTGGGTATTAGAGAAGCTGCCAAGAGATACAAGGTGCCCCGAGCAACTCTTCAATTTAGAAGAAGTGATAAATTCACAAAAACAAGTTTAGGACCCTGTCGATATCTTACTTTTGAAGAGGAAAATTTATTGGTCGAGTGGTTAATAGAGAGCTCAAAAAGAGGCTTTCCTAGAAGAAAGTATGATCTACAGCTATCTGTTAAGTCATTTTTGGATGAAGTGCCAAGAGATAACCCTTTCAAGGATAATTTTCCGAGCGATGGATGGAACAAGGCATTTTTAAAACGCCATCCGGATATTTCCATTCGAACTCCTGAAGGTGTATCATCATCAAGCTCAAAAGTATCTGAAAAAGATATCAGGAATTGGTTTGAAAACATCAAAAGTTATCTTGTGTCAAAAGGATTTGATAACATTCTCAACGATCCCAGTCGAATATTCAATTCAGATGAGACTGGTTTCAATTTATGCCCGAAAAATTATACCGTTCTGGCACCAAGGGGATATAAAAATATCTACGAGGTTGACCATGCGTCACCAAAACAGAATATAACGGTTGTGTTTACATTTTCAGCAGATGGTAAAGTAACACCACCCAAGATCATTTTTCCTGGAAAAAGATTAAGAAGTGAACTTTATGAAAGTGTTCCGGAAACTTGGGGTATTGGACAGTCCGACACTGGCTGGATGAAAGCAGAGCTTTTTAACGACTATATAGTCAAAGTTTTTCATCCTTATTTAATATCGAATAACATAACACTTCCGGAGATATTGTTTATAGATGGTCATGCATCGCACTTGACTTATGAAGTGAGCGAATTGTGCAAAGCACGAGATATTATTTTAATATGTCTCTACCCAAATTCAACGAGAATATTGCAGCCTGCAGATGTAGCAGCTTTTAAGCCTATAAAAACAGGTTGGAAAAAAGGTGTTCTTAATTGGCGAAGAGAACACCTGACGAAAACATTGAAAAAAGAAGATGTTGCCCCTATTTTAGAAATGGTAATCAATGACTATGCCAAATCTCAAACTGTAAAAAACGGTTTTAGGGCTACTGGCCTTTATCTATTTGATGCAAAAGCCATCGATTTTTCCAAATGTTTAGGGGGTGTGGTGAACGTGGCAACAGAACACCACAGAAATAACGACAATATAGCAGATCAGACAACAATTACATATGAGATATTTAAAAATACAGTAGGAAACGAGAAAATCCTTCAGAATGTTAATGAAAAGCTCAATGAAAATACTTCTGATTTCATATTATTTAAATTGTGGAAGAAATTTCAGGAAGCCGAACAGAATGATTTTGAAAACAGTGTAGACCATCAAAGCGAAAGGAACCAAGATCCAGAAAACAAGGAGAAGGATAATAATGATACTAAAGAAAAACAGACAACTGAAAATATCATGCCCGAAAGGAGTACTGATAAGGCACTACCAAGCCAAGACATTTGCAGCATAGATTTTGAAGACATTCCAATTATATTTGTTGAAGATTTACCTATAGAAAACGTTATTGTAGAGGAAGTCAGCAGTTTTGATGAAAAGAAAAAAAAAGTGAAACTAAGGAGCCGGAAAAAAATGAAACTAAGGAGCCTGAAATAAATGAAACTGAGGAGCCCGAAAAAAATTATACTAAGGAGCCTGAAAAAAAATGAAACTAAGGAGCCTGAAAAAAATGAAACTAAGGAGCCTGAAAAAAATGATACCAAGGAGCCTAAAGAAAACGATAAGGACCAATTACAACAGATTTTGACCCTACCAACAACACCAATCAGAACCGGCAAAAGAAGCAATGAAAAAACGTCCTCCGTCATAACTGGAACAGTTTGGAGGGAATTAAAGCAGAAGGAAGAAGAGAAGAAAGTTATTAAAGAATTAGAAAAACAAGAGCGTAAGAAACAAAGATTCCAAAGAGTAAACGAAAAGGCAGAAAAAATGAAGGAACAAAATAAAAAGAAACTCGAGAATTTAGAGAAAAAGAAAACGGCAAAGGTAAAAAATACAAAAAAAAGATTTTGAAACTGAATGAGAAAACTAATCGAGAAACAAAAACACGTACGACTGAAACTGAAACGAATGATAATATTGATGATTTTCGAAAAAATGCATCAGTTTTCCCATTGAAATCTATACCGCCAGATAATGTACAAAGTGCCTCAAAGAATTTATTTGGAGGAGTCAGAATTATTTCTGATTATACTGTAAAACAGCAAGAAACTGATAAGAATGATTTAGAGAAAATTCTTTTGGAACTTGGACTTTCCCAAAGTTTGAATGTTAAATTGTATAGTGGTATCTGTTTTACATGTACTTATAACTTAACTTCGTTGAATTATGGTATCAAATGTGTAAGTTGTTTGAGAGCATACCATATCATATGTATGAAAAAACATGCAATCCATAAATCCAATCACACTATTTTTACCTGTTTGACTTGTCTGAAACGTTAACTACCTATGTTAATATTCCATAGTGTTAATAATTTTCCGCCTGTTTTTTTTATTTAACTCGTCCTATCATCCTACATTAGTTATTTAATACCAAGTTTATATCTGAAAAATATAAATAAATATAATTGAAGTTGTTTTATTCTTCTTGGATAATGGTTCTAAAATATTATTATTATTATTATTATTATTATTATTGTTAAAAATAGGTACCTAGGTACCTAAAGGTGAATAATGTGAAGTACGGCTAATAACTGTACGATGTCATGGCCAATCAATGCTCAAGTATGGCCAATCACTACAAATAATAATTTCGGTCATTGAATGAGAAAAATTGTTTTATTTTTCATTCAAGAAAAAAAAACTTTAAAAATAGAGAAAGTTCAAGATATTTTGAATACATTGGGATTAGTTTCAACACTATCATACTTACTTATGAAATAATTCTTAGTAATATAAAATTTGAACACTAAGTGGCCAATCACTACCCTGTTTACCCTAGTCGTTTTCAGAGTATGTCTTCGACGGGGCCTCATATAATCTGGATCGAACTTCACAGGTAAGTTCGTTCGATCTATCGATTATATTCGGCCCCGTCTCGTAAATAAGTTTAGTCGTAGATATTTAGAGATTGTTGCGACGTTGATCTAAGTGCCTCCGTATAAGAATACAATTAAGCTTCAGTAAAATATTTATGTTTCAATAGAATATTTTATTTCCAATGCAATAATCCTAGTTTTAACAAGAAAACAAATTTTATTTATTCATACATCAAGAACGAATGGTATATGAACATAATAATTGTGGATGTACATCCTATGTAATTATAACTTCCTTATAGGCACTTAGTAAGAATCGACAACATATCAAACAAACAGGAAATATACATATACAAATTATCCACTTAAAACTGTTTCTGCAAAAGTCTTGTCAGATATTAAGGGTCTATTATATACGTCGGCAAACATTTTGGAATTTTTCGACCAGCCTGCTGAGAGGCGGATTGTGTCTATATTTAAACCTTTCCTTTTTGCGGCCGAAGTGGACGCATGTCTCGTACTATAAGGATAAAACCTATTGACTTCTACTCCGCTCTTAATCAAAATATTTTTGATCCACCTACTTAATGTTTGGGTGGATGCTTTTTTATATGGTTTCCTAACAGTTATAAACAGGCTTCTTTCCGCACCCCTTAGAGGTTGCGTTTTTTCTAAATAAGTAGTGAGCGTTCTGGCAACAAACATTGTGGTCCAAGTCTAGAAAGGGTAGTTGCATTAAGGGTTGAGTTTTATTTCTTGCGGATGTTTTAGTTCGTTTTGAAACAGTAATTTCAATCTTGAAATCGGAAAAATAATGCCACAATGTTTGCAGTCTTTGACCAGTTGCTAGGGCTAATAGGGTTACTAACTTTTGAGTTAACAGTTCTAGACTTATGTTGTTATTACATAATTTCCTGACATAATTCAATACGACCACGGGGTCCCATGTATTCTCATACTTAGGTCGGCTTGGTCTCAACATATACACGCCCTTGAAAAATTTTTGAATTCGAATATCCTGAGCCATATTTGGCCCCGCTAGTTGTGCTATAGCGGACCTGTATGTATTAAGCGAACTGTACGAGGCACCCTTATTGAATTGAGATGTTAGAAATTTTAGTACGTTACCTACCGAAACAGAAAATGGATCAATGTCTTTAAGAGAGCAGAACTCCCACCAGAGCTTTAAACTCGAACTGTACTGCTTTAGGGTGTTGTTGGAAATCGAAGCCATACATATATTCAAGGCTTCTTCTGGTACGTCGCCTAGCTGTAGCGCTTTCCGCATAATCGTCCGCCCATCAGAGAAAGTTGTGCAGCTAGCGGGTGGGGTGTTCTGCCAATCGAAAGTAATTTTTTATTAGGTGGAAAAATAATAGGTTCAGCAATTAATAAAGACAAAAATTGGGTGCCAGGGCTGAGTGGGCCAGACAGGTACAACCACGATGCCTTCTGCACAATCGTTGATAATTTTTTGCAACGTCTTAAGGATGATGCTAAAGGGTGGAAAAGCATAAAAAAGGAATCTAATCCAATCCAGAGTAAAAGTATTTATTGCGAAAGCATCGGGATCGTTTTGCAATGACACATAAGATTCACATTTTGTGTTTATGCGACTTGCAAACAAATCTAAGGTTGGTTTACCAAAACTTGTTTCTAATTTTTTGAAGGCTGAATTGTCCAGTGACCACTCTGTATCAATCTGAAATATTCGAGAAGCGATGTCCGCTTCTATGTTGTCTGCGGATTTTATGTATGAAGCAAAAATATGAATATTTTTGCTTTCACACCATTGCCAAATTGTTCGAGTTAATTCATTCAATTCTGGAAATTGGACACTCCCCATGCGATTTATGTATGCAATTGCTGTGGTGTTGTCCACCCTACATAAAATTGACCAGTTTGATAAGTCCTTTGCAAAACATTTCAACCCGAAAAATACTGCTAACAATTCCAAGTAGTTTATGACATTTTTCTTGCTCTGACCAGATTCCTTGTGAGTTTATATTTTCACAATGAATGCCCCAACCTTTCTTCGAAGCGTCAGAGAAAATTTCTCTTACAAATTTGTCTTTTACAAGCGAACTTTTGCTGGTGCTGTTAAGTTTATTTATCCACCATTCCACGTCATCACTTAACTTGCTTGAAATTTCCATCTTTGCATTAAAATTATTATTATGTTTCATCAGAGCTAAGTATTTTTCCCGTTCGAACAATTTTGTGTATAGGTAACCATAATCCACCGCTGGACAGACTGATATTAGTTTTCCTATAATTTTGGCAAACATTCTTATTGAACAAGTCCCTTTATTTTTGAATTTCATTAATAATTCTGAGTCTTTCTCATTTATTAGTTGGTATACAATATTAGTTCATCAGTCGGCGAGAGTGGTTGTGTTTTGTGTGTTTCCTGAACCTACAAAAATCGTGAACAAAATCTTCAGAGGGACTCAAATGATACATGTGCTCTAGTTAAAAATATGAGCCAACTCACCAACAACGAACTTTTAAACAAATTAAAAGAAATAATAAAGGAAAACACCGCTGAAATAAAATCAGAGTTGAATTCAATAAATGAAATACTGACAAAGAAAGTACAGACCCTAGAAGAAAAATATCTCAAAGTCGAAGAAAAAATTACTTATATCGAACGTGCGAATAGGAAAAATAACATAGTTATATTTGGAATACAAACAGATCGAGATAATCTTTTGAGTACTACACTAGAACAACTGAATGTGATATTCGGAAGTAACCTAGTGGAAAAAGACCTCAATGATATTCGTCTAATTGGAACAAAAAGCACAATCATCGTAGAATTTATCTCACACCTACAAAAACAGAAAATATTTCAACAATTATATAAGTTGAAGGGAACTGGCATATCAATCACGCATGATCTCAGACCAGAGGATCAAAAACTAAATAGAAAACTAGTTCACCATTTGAAAGAAGCAAGATCAAAAAATCAACAAGCGCATATAAAAAATTACAATCTATATATGAATGCTGTACCATTTACCATCGAAGAGTTGGAAAATCCCACTGATACCATTTCCGAAATAGAAACTGAAATTTCATCTCGGAAAAGTAATAGTGCACCATCTACACCCTCAAAACTATATCTCCTAGAAGAAGCAGAAGAAGGCCCACGAAAATCGGAGCACCAGTCACCACGAACAGAAATACTCAAAAACCGAACAAAATCATCCAGTGACAGAATCTCATCACCTACTGCAAAACCAATCACGGACAACCCCAATAAAAATCAGCCCGCAAAACCCAAAGAAGTGAAGGAAATTCGAATATTGAGAAACAAGCTGCCCGCGAAGACAACCACCTAAACTCTCAGGTCATTATAATTAGCACTACCTAGTATAAGCTCATAGACTAATAAATAATTCATGTACAATAATTCTAAATACCTACCTCTCTTATCGTCTGTATAATTCTTTTTACAATGTCCATTGAAAAAGCATTGTTGATAAAACTGGTATGATAGTTTACTCATTGTCACATGAAACATGGATCCTTATATTAGTAACTTTGACATAAATCAGATAGATACCTTTGTTTTGGATACTTCATACGAGGTCAACAAAATTTTCAGAGTTAACAATGCTCACAATAATTTCAAGTTGATTCACAATAATATTCGTAGTATCGCAAAAAACTTAGATGAATTTGAAATTTTCATGAAGCAGTTCGAATCATCATTTGATTGCATGGTACTAACAGAAACAAGATTTATTCCGGATGTAGCAATGTATAGCATATATGGTTATAATACACTTTATAATTGTGGAATGCTAAATCAAAATGATGGAGTGGTGGTATATGTTAAATCAGACATCTACCATTCGCATACTATAGAGGAATTCAATGGATCGTACACAATTAAATTGAAAGTTAACGTGGGGCAAAACCATCTAATAATACATGCTCTATATAGGTCACCATCCACCAATGTCATAGATTTCATAGATAATCTTAAATCTTACCTAAATAATGACAATGATAATCAATATGAATACAAACTGATTGTTGGAGATATAAACATTGATATCTTGAACTATTGTGATCAATCAAACGAGTACTTGGATGTTCTGAGTGAATTTGGATACCTTTCGGCAAGAAATACTCATACCAGAGTACAGGGAAACTCGAAGTCATGTATTGACCACGTATTCGTAAAAGCTAAGTCTGAAGACACCAGCCACATTATTCCACTTGTGCTGCGCACTGACATCACAGACCACTATTCAACTTTATTGCAAATAGTCCTTGTAAATCAAAAACAAACTAAACAAAATAAAACTAGATATGTTACACAAATTAATAATAAACAATTAAAAGAAATGATTTCCCAAGTTTGCTGGGATGAAGTATATGCAATGCCCGATATAGAATCCGCAACAAATAAATTTCTAACCATCGTACAATTTTGCAAAAACCAATGCATCAAAATAATCAGGATAAATAGTAATCAGAAAAAACGTAAGCTTTGGATAACAAAGTCCCTGGTAAAATCGGTAAATAAAAAAAATGCTATGTATGTTGAAATATTGAAAAATCCCGATAATGAACAATTACGGCACGAGTACAGAAAATACAAAAACACATTGAGTAAAATCCTTGAAAATAAAAAAAAAGAGTATTACAAATCACGGATCAATGAACATAAAAATAATTCTAAGAAATTATGGAGCAATATAAATGAAATGTTTGGTAGTAAAAAAATGAGTGATATTCACAGATTAAAAGATAATAAAAATTGTATAATTGACGACGATAAGCAAATAGCAAACATTTTCAACGAAACTTACATCGATATGGGTAAGGAATTGGCAAAAAAAATCATAACAAAGGGTACCAAAACAATAAGGGAAAAAATAACAAATAATTCAATATTTCTCAGTCCAGCATCGGAAAATGAAGTTCTTGAAGTCATATACCAATTAAAAAACGGAAAATCACCAGGAATTGACAACATACGAGCGGAGACACTCAAAGACATTGCACAACATTTAATAGGACCACTGACTTATATCATCAACAAATGCATCGATATAGGTCATTTTCCTGATCAATTCAAAACTTCGGTTGTGACACCCATTTATAAAAAAGGGGACACAACAGAAGCGAAAAATTACAGGCCCATTTCGCTCATTCCAAATTTTGGAAAAATATTCGAAAGAATTATAAAAAATAGACTATCCAGCTACTTGAATAAGTATGGACTGCTATCTGATATGCAGTTCGGCTTTAAAGAAGGCAAATCCACTCAAGATGCCATACTCGAACTAACCAACAATATTTATGGAGCTCTAGATGAAAGCAAACCCTGTTTAGCTGTGTTCATAGATCTTGCAAAAGCTTTTGACACCGTAAGCCACAAAATACTACTCTCAACACTTCAAAATATTGGAATACGTGATAAATGCCTTGAACTGTTCAAAAGCTACCTTGAAAATCGTAGACAGTGTGTTAAAGTAAACGATACTATCAGTGACTTCAAAACAATTGATTGTGGGGTGCCTCAGGGAACTGTGTTAGGACCGCTGCTATTTTCGCTTTATGTGAACGATCTATTTTTAATACAAAGTGAAGGCAAAATAATCAGTTTTGCGGATGACACTGCCATCTTTTATAAAGGAGAGTCCTGGAGCGCTCTAAAAAATGATGTTGAAAGGGTTCTTTCCTCAATCAAAGACTTCTTCGACTACAAGTTACTTACCATCAACTTCGAAAAAACATTCTTTCTACCATTCACAATCTATAATAACACACAACAGACTTTTGAAACACTCTCTTTAAGTAACAATATAAAAATATCGTCAGTAGAACATATCAAATATCTGGGGATAATGTTAGATACACATTTGCGATGGGATCACCACATCAACTTTGTTCTGAAGAAATTGCGTTTCGTATTATATAAATTCCGACAATTAAACGATATTCTTGAACTCAAACAAAAAAAAACTATTTATCACAGCCTCGTTGAAGGCCATTTAACGTACGGTCTATTGGGATGGGGAGGGGCATCTAAAAATCATCTTCGGCCACTCGAGGTTATCCAAAGACGCTTTCTTAAACTGATGCATTCAAAAAATTCAAGATATCCAAGTGATCGTTTGTATGTTGAATCAGATGTGTTGGACATAAGACAGCTATATTATAGAAACAGCAATATCAGACAGCACAAAAACAAAAATGAACTAGAAAAGCTTACGCACTCCTATAATACCAGAAAACACACTCCATTTCAATGTCCTTGGAGGTACAAATCTATCGGACAGAAAAGTTACCACTATTTAGGTCCCAAATTATATAATACTCTACCGCCGACCGTTCAAGAAAGTAGATCAAATTTTATATTTAAGAGAAACTTGAAATGTCATATAACCTCGGATTTCATTCATAATTTGTTTGGGTGAATGTTTATTAACCAAATTCCTACATGTTTTTCGAATTGAATACATTTTATTTCTCTTTGAAAAAAATATATTTTTTAATCTCATTGACCTAATCAGAAATGTGGAAAAATCTATGAGTTTTAATTTATTATTATTAAATTTATTGATGTTGAGTTTAACTTACGATTATGTTATATCTAGATTATTGAAATATTTTAAATTGTACTGTTAGAAATATTTATAAATTTTAAATTGTCGTTTTATATTTCACCAGCGTGAACAAATAATTCTATTCTTCTTATTATTCTTAGTTTTATATATATATTATACATTTACTTTTAGTATACTTTGTTGGTTCACATATGTGACCATCTCACAAACAAGTGAAAACTTCTGTGAGATATTTCTGTGTTTATATTGATGAAAGCTACCGAAACTGTTTTTATTTCATTATCTTGTGAGAAATGTTTTTGCAAATAAACACTATTCTATTCTATTCTATTCTATACAGATGGTCATATCTACGGAGTTATATTCAAACTCTAAATAATTACATATTTTCTGTGGTTTCAATATACTTTTATCATAATTTATCAAAAAACCCAAGGACTCTAAAAAACTAATAGTTTCAGTAACATTAGCCCAACACTCTTCATAGGAATTTGCCAAAAGTAAAAAGTCATCCAAGTAAACTACTGAAAAGTGAACTTTGTTCCTCAAAGTTTCAACTATGGGTTTTAATAATTTTGTAAAAAGCATAGGTGCAAAATTGATGCCATGCCTATGCTTTGGCATTGTATTGAAAAACCATATTTTGATATTGAAATCTCAAATATTTTCTATCGTGTTTTCGTATGGGGATCAGAAGGTAAGTATCCTTTAGATCTAATTTCGACATAAAACAGTTTGGGGTGATTAGACTGGATACTACCTTCTGATTTTCTAATTTAAAATGTTCCGTTTTGATAAACTCATTTAGCCGTTTGAGGTTCAAAATGAGCCTAGCCGTTCCATCCGGTTTTGGGATCGTGAAAATGCTCGATACAAATTGATCTTTGCATGGTCGAACACGAGAAATGGCTCCAATATTTAATAATTTATCGATGCATGTTATTATTTTCGATTCCGTAATTGACCACTTCTGTTGTTTCGGAACATGGGGCTGTTTTGGTTTCTTGATAAAAGGGATTTTAACCCCTTCTACCCAAGATAAAATACGTTTATTCAGAGTAAGGGCCTGTCAGCGACCATAGTAGTGTTTAAGTCTGCCTGCAGTCTTACATACCTCTACTGACGTCGACTCCTCCTCTCGTCTTGGTTCCTGGAACGATGTTTCTGATATGTCGAGTGGTACTTCGCTTGGTATTTGGATATCGAGGGAGCTTGATTGTAAGGTCCACTTCTTCTGGCTCCCTGAAGTCTCTTGAGTGGACCTTTCCAGTTTAAATTCGCCTTGGAAGTACCTGCCTTTTTGGTATGTTGTTTGGCGATCAATAACTGTTTTGAAGAAGTTTGTAGATCCTTCGCAGTTTTGAGCTTTTCGTTTAAACCTTCGCCGAAAAGCCACTCGACTATTGGGGAGTCCATAAGAGGGTCCTTTAGATCTTTATTCAAGTTTAGTGACACCAAATCCCTTCTGGACACGCTGAATGTGTGGTGAATATCCGCTAGCAGGCGCCCCGTATCGCCTGAATGTTCGATAACAAACAGCCTTTCTGTCGCCCCCGTTGTTGCCTTCCCCATCTTCGTTTTTCAGCAGTATGGTAATTGTTTGACTAATGGCTGAGAGGCTAGCACCCACTTGAGCTTGCTGTTTCACAAGTCGTTCATCCCGTTTGAGAACCAAATCGATAGCTGCGTGTTTGACCAAAGGGTTCAACTTTGGGGCCCCAAAGTTCTTCGAGTTTTCAGGAGCAGGATATTTTTTGATGAGCTCGTTTCGTCCATCTTCATCTAACCCTACTTTTATGATATGCAGCCATCTGTCTCCCACATCCTGGTGAACGGGAGGACCATACGAAACATCAGTAACAACGTCAGCTCCCAAAAGTGATACGACATCGGCATTTAACCCAGATCGGGCTCTAGTGAGAGCTGTTTCGTTGGGTAAGCCCCCTAAAATACAAGAAAAAACTTCCTTGGTCATAAGTTCAATGAAAATAATTGTTATTATGCAAATTGGGTACGTAGGTAAAACTGAACTGACAACATAATCAATTCAGGGTCTCAGTGGCTATGTCCTCATAAACAATCAAAAACAACACCATAATTGACCATCATAAGTCCTATTTTATAGTGATAGTGATAGTAGTATTTTTTGCCATCTGGTTTTCGAATATACTTGTCATCATAAACAAGTGAGGCCAGTGAGGGCCGACTAAACTGATGCCATAACCAGCTCAGCGTTCGGTAACAGTTTCAATGCCATCATAAGCATTACTGTTGAAATAATATGCCAAATATTTCTATTTCTGAATTCGAGAACCTAAAACTCATAAGTTTCAATTACCTTCCATATCATATTCGTTTTCCGCCGCCGATGACGTATTGCTTCTAGAAAGTGACTCGGACTCAGATTCTGACACTTCAGATCCCGAGTCGTAACGATTTTTGGGCTTTTTCCTCTCAAGTTTCTTCATTCTGCGTTGTAAACCTTCTAGGACTTTTAGAATCCTGTCGTTGCTTTCTATAGAAACACTTCGCCTTCTTTTTCTTGAAACTTTAGGCATAATGACGCGCGAAAACGTTAATAATTGTAATTTTCGGAACGATTGACGTGACCCGTATCACACAGAAACGAAGATGTTTTCCATATAAACCTGTCGTATGAGTGATAACATGTATTTTGATATGATATCGGATCATTAAAAGGGTCGATGACCATTTGTGCCATATTTGCAACAGTATCTCTGAATGAAACTTACCACTGCTCTATGTTCACTGATAAACAAGCATTTCATGATTGTGTGATTATTCGAAGGTTTCATGAAAAATGTCTTGATTACCTTAATATTATTGATGATTGCTAGCATTACAATGTCCATTGATTTGTTACTGTTATGAATGTGCATGTTGATTCACCTTATTGTTTGACTAAATAATTAATACAATATAATCATATTCTGGCTGGGGTGAGATTAAGATTATCAATGATTTTAGCATAAGAAAGTGAATAGCATTTTTTCTGATGATTATCTCAAAAGATACCGATGATCTTTTATGATATTTGATGTGATTGTCTGGTATTGTTTATTAGAATTGTCGCTGCAATGTTACTCTTATGTTATTTTATATTTACTCATTGATTCAAATAAATTGTTGGAAAGGTTTTATATGTCTTCAATTCCATAGTTGTCTGTTAACATCCAGCTTAGCCAGAAATTAGAACTACTTGTTTAGAACTAGACCGCTCGGTTCTAAACAAGATCTGTTGTCAGCGTGTCGACGTTTCGGTTCACTCGTCCATCATAAGCTCAGGTACGTGTTCCCGTATCTGTTAGAGAGTGATCGAAATTTAGACGACGTTCCCGACGGGTGTGATAGACGTATAGGAATAATAAATGCACAGTTGAGCACGTCTTGCTCCGGTAGTGTAGCTAGGAAGACCGACAGCTGTATAGTTTGTTAGGACTACATATACCTACCTGCACGAAGGGGTTATGACACTGTTCAAGAAATATATTCTACCAAACCCTTCAAAGAATTGAGTTCAATTTAATTTAATGTTATGAGTATCTTCTGAATGAAATTAATTCTTGAACATTTTTAATTTTAATTGTTATTTCATTTTCCCTTTCAATTCTTTGCCAATAAAATGATTGTATGGTGAATAATTTCATTTGATTGCTATTGAGCTATTAATGTGTTTTTTTAGTTTTCCTTTCTTCCACCTTCCTCTCCCCGTATACATAATTACAGACAGAAATATTGCATATTTTATTTCAATATTAACAGTGGTGTAAACTATAGTTGACGTGATACTCGGAAAAGAAAATTACATATTGGTCTCAAATTTGTAGAAAACCTTAATATTCCTGTCTTCAGATTTCCATCCAAGTAACTGTTGTAAAAGGCAACATTTGCAAATTTCAAAAAAACTAAAATAGGTACTACTGTGGTTCATACCTGAAACTAAAAAAAGTTTGAAAAAATAAGGGATTTAACCGATTGAAAACGAAAATCCGAGGATTTTTTCGAAATATCTTCATATTCAGAAAAAATGAATTTATCCGTTACATAAGGACCTCACTGTATATATTTCAATAAAACACCACATTCTGATTATTATTTCATTATAATTCTTATTGTTCGATAATTCAAATGAAAAAATGAACGTAATAATTAAAAAGATTCAGAGTTAGTGAGCCCGATCTTCAAGAAACATCAAAACGACTTACCAATTTAGTTAAAACATACGAATGAGTTCGGAAACGTCCAGTTAATGTTCTTCTTCATAAAAGAGCCCTTTTTGATGGAAATCTGGAAAGGGTAGGTGGAAATCCGGAAAGGGTAGGTGGAAATCCGGAATGCAGGTGAAGCTCCGCGGGAACTATTCCAATGATCAATGTCAAACACACAACCGATATAATTGTCAAATAACACAAAGCGAGTAATTCTAAGTAATGAGCGGAAAATAAAGGGTTTTCCATAGGAAAAGCCGGTAGCGGGAGTATACTTCTGCCACGTATATTCAGTTTTAAAGTGATAAAAATCAAACAAAAACAATATACAACTCAATATTGGTTTGAAGGTTCGTCAGTCATTATTTTATCATCATTCTACATTACATCATCCAACCCAACAAAATAAACAAATACAAGCCATTCTCATAAAAATTGAAAAAGTCTTGAGTCTTTATGTTGATTAAATGTTGAATCTCAATCGCTATTTAAATATCTTCAGTTGGTGAATCTGCTGGTCCAGGTAATTCAGGCACAGGCTCCGATTCCGCGAAAGAATCTAATGTGTCGTCATCATCAGCAGAAAGCTCTAGCTGCACAAGTGACGGGAACAGCGGAAAAAAATATCATTTTTATGGAAAGCTTTCAAAAAATCTAATGATAATAAATTTGCAAGTTTGCAATTCTAAAGACCATTTGAGATTTCATCCAAATGACATCTCTTTTGGCTCAGCAGCTTCTGGTCTCCGTGAACTTTCATGCTCCAGGACAAGTAGTATCACATCCAATGACACTTTTATCAAAGGATCAATTGAGTATGACAGTAATTCGCATATAAAAAAAAAACTTCTAGTCCTAATGATTGCTGTGGATTTACAACCATTTAGCATCGTAAATGATACTGGATTTCGAAAAAACATATCCCTCCTAGATCCAAGGTATGTAATCGCTAGCAAATATACAATTAGAAAAAATATGAAAAAGTTTTATTGGACGTGTTTGAAAACTTGAAGAAAGTTTTGAATCATGCTTTTTTTTGTTTTTTGGCATCGACTGTTATGGTCATTAGCCACGTGTTCTGGGTGGGCTGTGTTACTAAATCTATTCAGAAAAATGAAAACAAACTTGCCCCGGCCGGGAACCGAACCCAGTACCTCTTGGTCACCAGGCACGTGCACTACCACTGCGCCAATCCGCGTCTTAAATAATGTTAATCATGTAAGCATTATTAGAGATCTCTGGAGTTCTGTGGTTAATGACTTTTATTTAACTACAACGTGTCACTTTGTGGATCCACAAAACTCCAAAACTATTACTGCAACCTTATCCATTACTTTGGTAAGACACAGTCACACTTCGGAAATTATCGCAGATGTTCTACGGAAAATTTTTCAAGAATGTTGCATCGAGGAAAAAGTTGTTTGTATTGTTAGTAACAACGCATCCAATATGATTGAAACATGTGAATTTAAAAAAAAACATTTGCCTTGTAAACCAATTACAATAACTGAGCTGAAGGCTTGTTTGGTCTACTCTATCTGATCAGAGTATACCATAGCGGCCGAACATCTATTTTTGAGTTCTGGGCAACTGATGGAACTGGAATAGACGTTTTTCCCGCTACAATGGCTTTGAAAAGATTTCGATTTTTGATACGATGCCTACGATTCGACAACAAACATACCAGGGAGGAACGTAAACGAGAATATAATCTCGCCCCCATTAGATACGTTTTTGAAGCCATTGTTAAAAATTTTCAGAAATGTTATTCCATCGGGCAATATTCCACCATCGATGAAATGTTGCTAGCTTTTCGAGGTCGTTGCAGCTTCAGGATGTACATTCCCAACAAGCCTGCCCGATATGGGTTGAAAGTTTTTTCAGTAGCCGATGCTCGAACGTTTTACACTATGAACCTAGAAATGTATGCAGGTAAGCAGCCAGAAGGTCCGTACAGAGTGAGCAACGCAGCCTATGATGTAGTTGAAAGAATTGTTAAACCGATTACGAAATCAAACCGAAACATTACCATGGACAATCGGTTCACTTCGGTGGAATGTGCTGAAAATTTACTATTGACCCATAAATTGACAGTTATACTACTATGTGGAAAAATAAGCGGCAAATACCAAAAGAATTCATCTCTATTGCAAGACCAGAGAAGTCAAGTATGTTTGGGTTTACTGAAAATATGACCGTTGTTTCCTATAAACCAAAAAAAACAAACATGTTACTCTTCTGTCTACGATGCACCATGACGACTCCATCGATGCAAGCACTGGTGAAGATAATAAACCGGAAATAATCACTTTCTATAATACGACAAAATGTTGTTGTGTTGATGTAGTGGATCAACTTTTTGCCAATATAGTGTTGCCAGAAACACCAAGAGATGGCCGATGGTTATTTTTTATAATTTATTGAACGTGTCTGCGATTAACGCTTTTATTATAAAAAGAAGTAATGATCCTTCATCACCGTTAGGGAAACAGAGAAGGATATTCCTAAAACAGCTTGGAATTCAATTGGTAATGGAGCACATGAAAGAGTCACATCTCCGCATTTGACGAGAGAAATACGATACCGTGCTGCAAAAATTAGCGGTGTTTAGGTACCGGAACCAGTAGCTGTCGAGGGTAATAAAAGTCGTTATAGCTTTTGTAAAGATCGCAAAACGCGTTTTCAATGCAAAATTTGTAAAAAATATATTTGTTTAGAACATTCCAGATAGGCATGTCATGTGTGTGCTGACGAAATTTAAAACGTTTATTTTCTATAGGGTATTTAACATTTATGGACCAAAAAACATATATTTGTCATTTATTATTATTGTAGTTCCTTTTTAAAATTAAAACATTGGTTTTTTGTCAAAAATAGGAAGTTAAATGTTTATTTAGATGATGTGTAATGTTATTATGCATAATAAAAATTTTTAATTAAAAGTATATACCTACAGTTTTCCTTCTGGGTCTGTAAGACCCGAGCCGTTCCTTTATGAATTAAAATTTCACCCGTGCACTGAAGGGTTAACATTCTTGCCAATAAAGTTTTGCCTGCGAAGGATGAGCCACTTCCTTGTCTTAGTTGGCGACGAAGCTTTAACATTAAGCTCGTACTTAATGAGACCATTTCTTTATGGACAAGTACGCCAGGACGCCAGAAAAAAAAATTAATTACCACCCATGCCGAGCTCGTAGAGTCGTGGAAAACACTTTTGGGATTTTGGCTCAAAAATGGCGGCTATTTTTGGCCCTCTAGAAATGAAAGTTCCAACTGCAATAAGTAATGTGAAAGCTACTTGTGTTCTACGATCAAAAAATGTAGACGAACATTTTCATTACATAACTGAATATTATCCAAGACCAGTGCAGGGATTTAATAATTTGCCAGCTGACAGACGAAGAGCAACTAATTACGCTTTTGATTCACGTGATCAATTTGTTGATTATTTTAATAGCTTGTAGTGTGTAATATTACTAAACGGTGAGTTATATTGATACATTTCAGCTTTTATAAGAATAAAAACATATTAAATTACCAAAATAATCAACAGCTTATTATGTACACAACAACATTAATATTTTACCATATACTTACCATCCAATTCAACATTTAAACTTTTTGCAATTTCGTCCCATGCTTTATTCTTAATCCGAGTGTTTTTGTAATGAGGATGGGATAAATCATATAACACCCTGCATTTCTTAACATGTTCTATAATTTTCTCCGTAACACTTTCTTGAATGTTAGACATTTTCTCTAGCGGTACGCGTTTCAATAGCGGCCGAACGCGACAGTCTATGTGTGACCGCCACCGCGTATTAGAACGCTGCCGTACCGCTCTGACCGCAGACATGCTGCGACAAGTGTGCCACGGCATATTTAATTGTACATGTTACGTCTCAACGCCACCGCATACTCCACCGCCACCGCGTATATGTGGTCTTGCCTTATACCGACGAGTGCGGTAGTGAACAAAATTTCGACTTTGTTGTTACAACCATGGGCGTGCGGAAAACCATCATGCGCGGGTACGGACTGTATAAATGAGTGCCCTAAATGCAAAACTCGGTATTTGCATCTCAAGTCATTTCGAGTAATCTGCAAAAAACTTATAGTTCACTTACATATCGTCTTGTGCTACTGAAATTGATCACGATAGATGGAGATAGAATCTACGATCCTATGTTTTCTGTTCCACACATATGAGGAATGCTATGACTCCAAAAACAGCGTTTGAAAATTGTAAATACAAAGTTTTGCAATTGAATAATGCAAAGAACCAGTTTTGCATCTGAACAAATGAAACTTACTTAGTTTTGCATCTGAATGTAGTTCTACAGACATGGAATTTGTTCATAAAAATCAAGAGTAGAATTTAAAAACAAATTTAATTTCAGTTCTTTGAAATAAACAAAAAGCAATACATTCTTTGGAAAATAAACTAAAAAAAATTCATACTCTGAGATTATCCTCATCTTCCAGGTTCAATCTCGAACTGAACAGGAGCAGATGTTAATACTCTCGTATAATATTGTAAATCTGGATGATCTTTCCAGTCATTGCCATAGTGATTCTTTAGAAGTCTTTCCATGGTAGATTTGTCACCTTTTAATCCTGCTGATAGTTGTACCCTAGTGGGAACTATGGACGAGTACTTTTTTCCCTTTTTCAAAATAGTTTTAGGCACTCCAAGATCAGACCTATAGGACTCTTCTCCACGAATGAGAATTGTGCCATTCCCTTTTGAAAATATGAATCTTTTTGTTTTATTAAATTGAAGTTTCTTAACAAAGTTCTTCGATTGCAATTTCCAATCATGAACTTGCCAGTCTTGGTCAAGTTTCAATACCCTTGAGTATCTCTATATAATCTCATATTGCTCAGCTTTCACAATTATATTTTGTTTTTTTATTGACCTCTCAATCAATCCGAAAACTCTATCAGGTGGTAAAAACGAATGACCAACTACAGGAAATATTACTTCCATGGATGTAATGGTGTTAGGTGCCTTTTCCGAAAACCAGAAAGCTAACATGGTCATCGGCGTAGAGTTTTTGTTTTGTCCTCCACATCCATCCGCAAATAGTTGAATCTTTTTGATGTGTTCCTGAAAATCATAATCGAGCAAATTGTGATAAACTGCTGAAGATATAGAATTCGAATTTTTTGGATATTCTGTTTCCAACCATACGTAGGAACGAACAGTCTTGTTGGAAAGTTTGATCTTGGAATTTCCGCAAACTATGGTAAAGTTATAAAAATTCAGTTGTTGCGAAAAATATGCTGACTGGTCTGGTTACTTTGGTAAAACTAAATTTTTCTCACAATCAAATGAGAACATTGCGATGTCCTCAGACTCACTTTTTAAGTAATTATAGAATGCTTTTGACTTCAAAACGTGAAGTCTTCTTTCTAGCATAATTCTTTGTTTCTCTTCTTCAGAATCAGTTTTTTTATCATTTCTTGTGTTCTCATACAAGTGGAACAGGCATCACTGAGTGGTGTTCCGAACGACAAGTTGTAATTCGAGTTCACGTAGTTTCTAAAATAAGAGATCTTCACAGATTTTTCCAGATTTCTTTAGCAAAAAATGTTGTACAACTTCGTAAAATTCAGTTCGCATGGTAGGTACAGTCTGTTGGTGGACTTCCTTTGATAATGGCTCTCCACACAGTTCAAATTTTCAATGAATAACTTTATTGAATCTTTGATCTCTTTATTTTTTTCTCCTACTCTATCTCCGCCTCTTAGTTCTTTGGGAACTTCTCCATTCTGCATGAAATTCCTTACCAATCTCTCTATACGGTCCGAGCTGAAATGAGTTATCCCAAGAAATGCTTTTTTGCAGACTCTCAGTAAACGTCCATCTATTGTAGGAATAAAGTATTTGATGGAGATTCCATGAAGATTTGTTTTATTTTTTTTCGGATGTAACCCCTCGCAGAATTTCAAAACAAAAATGTCCTGACGAACTTTGTCAGTTGTGGAGTAAATCATTTTATGGAAATTTTGTAAATCTCGCATACTCAATTCTCCACACGTATATATTGGTTTTTTGAGGTGTCTACACTTTGGGAATTCAGGCAAATCTTTTGCTCGGTGCCTGAAAATATGAATAAAAAATTCTAACGTCACATTTTAACTACACTTGTAATAGTTATTACCTTAACAATTTCTTCCTATTTATTGACCATTTTTCCCGCTGCACTGGCCGTTTTCTAGACTTTCCTTCTTCTGAAGGTGTGATAGTGATGTCTAAATCCATTTTTGAAGGACACAATTCAACAATTTACAAAAATCACATCAGTGTTTGATGAAGTTTTTATTGCGATGATGAGTTAGTGAAACAAGAAAACAGAAACACGCGATTCAATACCATGTGGTCATCACGTGATCCGTATTCCGGCAATCTTATTGGCTAGGTTACATATACCGACTTTTGCAAGTGAAACTCGCTTGTAAATAGAGAGTTTTGCATCTCACACGGATTTTTGAATGGGATTTGCATGGCAACTATACAGTTTTGCAGCTAGTTCTGATGTTTATATGGTGAATATTGAAAATACCTTTAATTTGGTACCAATATCTCCATATTCGACATTTTGGCAAATACCGAGTTTTTCATTTAGGGCACTCAAATAATGACTGTAGAATTAGGTAAAATTTCATTATAAGTTTGTAAAATGTTAAAAGGATCTGAAGCAACAATTTATTTCGGTATAGAAAAACACTATTCTTAGGGGGAAGGATTGTAATCAAACGAATGTATAATGAATAATTCTCAGTTAAAAATACACACACAAAATTATCGCGTTTCCTGAAGTCGTAAAATGATCAGGTCAAATTCACTCATATCCAAAATATCTGAAAATATCATATTACAGTCTCCTTATACCGAGACACATGAGTGAAAGTTCCTTTTCCCTTAGTTTTAAGTTTTGAATACGAAGGGATCAGGAATCACAAATTTAACGACTCTTTTCAATAGCTAGTTCAATTCTTACATGTGAATATTTTTGTGGTCGCGTCCCAAAAGGGACACTTCTTAGAATGGAGAGGGAAGGAAAGATTGGTTTAATAAATTCTATATTATTTTTCGAAACAAAAATTAGTCTTAGCTTTCAATCCATACAGAAAGCATGTAGTTCGTAAATTTGTGTTATTGTTATATTTCTGTTCTTCCTCATAAGTATGTATTTGTTCCGACATAGTTACCACTCAATTTTCTTTATCATTTCCATTATTATTTGCATTATCAAGTCTCAAGTTTTAGAACGATCTTTCCCACCTCTCAGCATTAGGCTACTTGCACACACACCGATTTTGGACGACCGATTTTTTGCCGGTCGTCCAAATTCCAATAGTGAACCACATGTGGGTATGGGACCTGGCACACACGCCGACCACTGATCGGTGCGTGTGTAAGCGTTCATTTAGTCACGTACGCCACTAGTTCCCGGTATTGCCGGCGATGCAGTGACAGTGGACGGCTGCTCACCGGCATTTTACCGGCACCGATCAGTGGTCGGCGTGTGTGCCAGGCCCCATACCCACATGTGGTTCACTATTGGCATTTGGACGACCGGTATAAAATCGGTGTGTGTGCAAGTAGCCTAATAGTTTGGGCGGTAGCTCTGTGGTGTGGTTTTTTGTGTGTTAAAATTAAATACTTTTCTTTTGGATGACATAAAGATCTGGTTTTTTCTATGTAAAACTGCATTGTTGAAGCGGTGCAGAGTTCTGGGCACTCTTTAAAAAATGGGAGAACCAGTAGTGGTTGAAGTTTATTTTTTCCCGGAGTTTTAATTTTTTCCGGAATTTTTACTTCAATTCTTTTATTCGATATTTATCATCGAGAGTGTCTGTACTCTATGTGCCGTTGTGAGTGCTAATAGCATGGTTAATTTCAATGTTAATAGGTCAAGTTTTATCGTATCAAGAGGATGTAAAGTTTTTAGGTAATTCAGGACGGGGTCTGGGTTCCATGTAGTTTGATATTTAGCGGTGGGTGGTTTTTTATTGCAAATACCTTTGAGGAATCTTTTTAAAATGTTTTCGTCATCAGCGTTTATTGGAAAAATTAAGCTCAGTGCTGATTTATGGATGTTTGTGCTTGAATAAGAGAGGCTACGAGCGAGAAGTTCTGACAAGTAGTCAATGATTTTTTCTAGATTAGCTTGTAGGTTATCTTCACCACGATTCGATGTGAAATTCCACCATCTCTTGTAAGTATTACCGTACTGCTTTAATGTGCTGTCTGATATAGATCGCATCATCACAGGGATGGCCCTTTGGGGTATCTTGTTTTACAACCACGCTCGCCTGATAAACTCCCTACCACCAGGGTAAGTTTCTTGTGCAGAGGGTGTGGTTGGCTGAAAAGAGAAAGTAATAAATCTCATTGTGGTTTCAATATGATTGGCTCACTGGTCAAAAGCTTGATAAATAAGGGATACCAAAGCTGGGAAGGCCAGTTTGGTACTACTAAAATGCCCTTCGCTTTATCCTGAATGATTTTATCAAGGACCTTATTTATCAACGTAAATGGAGGAAATGCGTAAAAAAAGTCATTTGCCCAATTTATTGTAAAAGCGTCTATGTATACAAAGTCCGGGTCTGGGCCCCAAGATACATATCTGCTACATTTGTTGTTGCTTTTGGAGGCAAACAGGTCTAATGTTGGATAGCCCAACTGTGAACATATCAAGTCAAATTTTTGATCATTTAGAGCATACTCTGTTTCTATGGACCGAGATCTAGATTCGCTGTCGGCCAAGGTATTTTCTTTCGTGGGTATGTACGAAACAAAGATTTCAATACATTTGTCTTCGCACCAAAGCCATATTTCTCTACCGATTTTATTAAGGTTTTTGAACTGGACACTTCCTTTTTTGTTAATACACGCTATTGCTGTCTTATTTTCTATTCGTAACAAAATATTGCAATCTCTATATTCTTTTGCAAATGATTTCAGTCCATAGAAGGCACCGAGTAGCTCTAGCTGATTAATATGTAAGTGTCTTTCTGTTTCCGACCAGAACCCCTTATAGACCAGGATCCCACGCCTATTTTCAAAAATGATTAATAACAGGCTGAATCTTCGTTAGTAGCTTCGTTTTGATGAGACGCCCAACTTTTCCCTCTACGAAAATTTCCGAAAGTGGGAACTAATTAAACGCGCAGGCGTCAATCATGTCGATTTGGTGAGTGCAAAAAAGTCATTAATAACAGTTAGATTTTCAGTTGAACCTCGAGATAATTTGATGAAGCACTCGAAAAATATTTTGTCCTACAAAATGGATGGTACAAATAAAGAGTCCCCCACTCCCAACATGTACCAATGACGACGTCATGAAAAATCATTAATAACCAGCGGATTTTTGCACCGTTGCTTGATTATTATTTGTATAATTGAATGGTCATATTGTCCTACAAATTGAATGGTACGTGTTCCCAATCCTACGCTCCGAAATTGTCAATTCCACGGTTAAAAAAAAAAAGAATAATAACAGGCTGAATCTTGCTCTCTCACTATATGCCATATTTTCACGGGGAACGATTATAACCCTTCTTTTTACCGTAAAGGAAAAAAGAGGCCATTTGATATTTTGAAAAAAAAATACAAAATTTCAAAAGGCTTTTGTACAACTACTACGAGTTGGAAATACTGAATTAGGGTAAGAGCCCCAGTTATTGGCATCTCAAGCAGTGTATCTGATCCTAAGACTCAGTTACGAAATAAGGAACAAAATTATTATGAGAACCATTCGACGACCGGTCCATCAAAAGTTTTCCAATAGTGATGACAGTTATTGACAGTGATCTGTAATTATTGGCATACCTGAATAATGTAGTTATTGACATCAATGCCCAGAGATTGGCAGTGGGAACAAGATAGTTATTGGCAGTACATTCTAGTCATCCATATGCATTCTGAACTTATTTTTGTTATCCCATTGCAGAATACAAAATTTAAACCACGAAAGTTCTTTAGTAAATCAAACACCTATTAATGAACACAATAACATCACATTTTTAATACATCATATCATCATATTCATACAATATCACTTCTAAAAATGGATAGACTGGCAGAACTCAACTGGTGAAAAATGATAAAGAAAAGTTAATGAGCAATGAGTGTTAACCAGCTAAAGGTATTCAACTAAATATCTGAAGCCCCGCAAGTCTTACATTTATAAAATTCCCGGTACAATTTACGTTTTTCCAGACACTCGAAATGATATGCTCTGGAACATGTCTGGCATTTTATACCAATATTCAGTACAGAAAAATTATTTGCGCATGAGAAACAAAGACCCTTATTCAATATTATATTGTTGGTTGGGCGAGATGATTTGGAAGTAGATGGTATACTAACATTATGAAAACTTATTGAGGTATTGCTAATATTTTCAATGGAACTCAGTAGATTTCGCACATGATTTGAATTATTGTCTTTCTGGGTGTGTTCTTCAGTATTTCCAATTTCAGCATCTTTAACCAAACTTGGCGTTTCAACTTTCTTCATTTTATTATAACCACTATTTTTTTTTCACGATATTTCCAATGGAAGCCGTTTTTGAATACCACTTGACTTCTGGTTAGCAACTTTTTTTCTTTCCTCTTTCGTCCTCGTTCTTGTTTTTCCTTTTCTTTATCCTCTTTTTCTTTTTGCTTAACTTCGTATATCTTTTTCCAGCCACTGGATGATATTACGAAGGGTAACTTTTCCACTTGCTGTTTGTTTTTGCGCTCAGGAGTTTTGGGCCACATGAGGCAGTCTTTTAGGCTAAAAGATGTAGGACAATCATTATAATTATTATTGCTATTCTCCATTGGTTGTTGTAAATTTCCCATCGTTATATTTGGAATAGTAGGAATGGACGTTTCATTTGGTTCAGAAATTTCAGAGATTTCTTCTAGGTTCATATTTTCTTCAGCGTTAAGAGGCTCTCTCTCTTCAGTTTCAAGAATATTAATGAAGTCACCTTGTTCGCTCGAAGGATCTATTTCTGTGTGATCAATAGCTTCAGTTCTTTTATCTGCTTGAATTAGTTCTATCATCTAATTCTTTCTCTGTGAATTCACCAACATCATTACATTCCATGTGTATAATGGACTCATTTGGATCTTCTGTTATCATATCAGTTCTATCTGGAATTTTATGCTTTTTAAAAATTTTTAAAAGAATTTGACGATTTTCATCATCATGGAAATCATGCTCATTGAATACTTGTGAGCTCTGTAGTTTGGTTGATCCGACAATCTTGCAAAAATCACTGTAATTCAAACTAAACTCGGAATTATCTGGCTGATGTTGATTATGGTCGGCTGTTTCTTTTCCTAAACACTTGCTGAAGTCGATTGCATTATTGTTCCATGGAAATAAACCACAAACCTTGAAACAGTTTTTAATTGTTGCTTCTTTTAAAGTTTTAATGGCTTCTGCCAATATTGGGGCAAAATGTTGTTTGCTCAACTGAACTAACGGATTATGCCTTCTCCACTCTAATACTGCTTGTTTCCATCGTGTCTTCAACGGCTTAAAGCCAGCCACATCTGCAGGTTGCAAAATTCTGGTGGAGTTCGGATATAATGCAACAAGGATTATATTAAGTTTGGTAATAAAGTACTTATCTCATAAGTCAAATGGGTTTTATGGCCATCAACGAATAAGATCACAGGTCTTTTGACATTATTTCGTTCCAGATATTTGTGAAATATATTTGATATGTATTCATAGAATACCTCGGACTTCATCCACCCAGTATCACTTATACCAATGCCCCAATGATCCGGAACACTTGCAGCTATACTTGCTGGTAGACGTTTATATGGGTATATTACCATAGGTGGTGTAATTGAGCCTGATGCAGAAAAAGTAAACATTACAGTAAGATTGGATTTTGCGATCCCTTGATCAACTTCATATGCGTTTTTTGTTCCCTTTGGAGCCAGAACTCTGTCAACTTTGGGGCACAGAAGAAAACATGTTTCATCGCCATTAAAAATCCTGGACGGATCTTTGAGAACATCATCAATATTTTTCTTATGGGATAACTCTCTATTTTTGTGAACCAACTTCTTATATCTTAAGTCTGGTGACTTCGGTGGCCACTCAATAGAACCTCTCCTTCCAATCCATTTGTTTGGATAATTAGTATCCAACCAGTGCCTAACTGCAGCTGTATAGTGAGGAGGTGCTCCATCTTGTTGGTAGTGCAGCAAATCTTCGTCTAGAGCTAGATTGTCTTGGTCGTCCCGTTGGTTCTCTAATTCATGCACAATTAAAGAATTGATGGTGTTTTCCAGCATATCCAAATAAATGTCGCCACTTAAATTGCCTGGTATGAACAAGGGACCAATTGAAGAATCGCCCAATATTCCTGCCCAAACATTAAGTTTTTCAGGAAATTTAGTGTGACCTCTAAATCTATGCGGGTTCGTATCACTCCAGTACCGACAGTTTTGTTTATTCACATTACCATTCAGCATAAAAGTACATTCATCACTGAAACAAATATTTTTCAATAGTCTAGGTTCAACGCGAATTATTTCAGTCATGAGTTCACAAAACTCAATTCGTCGGTCTGGGTCATCATCGCCTAGTTCTTGAATAATTTGCGTTTTGTACGGGTGAACCTTATGTAATTTCAACACCTTTCTGACCGACTCACGTGATAGTCCTGTCATTGTAGATACTTGACGTGTTGATGCAGTAGGCTCTATTGCAAATTGCCCAAGGACCTCAACTTGGCGTGCTTCATTCAGTAATCTTGGGGCATCCCTTTTTTTGTTCTGTACTGATCCCGTTTCTCTAAATTTTTCAACCAAATCGCGGATGTACACGTGACTTAGGGCCGGTTCTACCACCTTTGGTTAAAAGTGAGAGTTTGTCAACCACTGGTCAGATTTTTATCACAAGGTTAGGAAGAAATGTGTTCTACCACAATGTGTTAGCTACTTTTGACTAATGGTTGCTTCTGCTCGATCGTCGTCGTGACTGTACTAACCATTATAAAAATATTATACAAATTTTGAATTTTCCGCCCAAAACTTGTGTTGTGTGATTGTTTTGGGATTGTTTTATTAGTAAAAAATTAATTATTAGATCAGAAATTAGAAAGAATAAAATGGAAGACAAAGGACAATATAATGTGAAAGATAAAAAATGTGGTTATATATATGCTGGTTAAATATGCTAATATGTATGAATATTAATACTTATTGGTAAAGTTATAATGATTATAATGGTTACTTATATTTCCTTATAAACTACTATATATCTATATATATGATTATGAGCTTAAATCCTAATTAGTGCATTAACATTGCCTTATTAAGCATCTCTTATATTGTCCTTAGCAGTTTTTGTGTATCCATATATCTTAAGGACTCTTATGGCTACTGCACTAGCAAGCCCAAACATTGCAAACCCCGAGAACGTGTTTATTAGCCCTGTCCAGAAACTCTCTGACCTAGCAATAGCTGCAATAGTCATGTCCTCATGATTTGTGCTCATTATGGACTCGAACGGTAATAGAGATCCTGTGAAGACATATGTGAAATTTATGTTTATAGTTTGATTGAAAGGAATTAAATAAATGCTACAGAAGCTATTACCATCAATAAGTTCAAGCTTATACTCTTCAGAATTGCAGCTGAGATACTTGCGGCTAAATGTGCAATTGCTTTCAAAGGGTACTATTCCCTCTTGTTTAACCTTGTATGACTTGAATATCACATATGGCTTGACCTTGCATCCATCACATGCATATGTCATTATTGGACCTAAATAACATCTAGCTGGAATGACTTGGAGGTTGTTTATGTCAATATTCCCTATAAGTATATTGATTAATGACCTGACACTCCTCTTGTACTCCAAAACCCTGTTTCCATTCCTTAGCGAGTAATTATCGATTGCCTCATTGTCCTTATAAGTCCTAATGGCTCTCCTTATCTTAGGCTCTGATGCCACACATGTTGGGGTGCAGCTTGCTGCTCTACATTCCACATTCTGATAATCATATATCCTGCTATTACCCCTAACATCAATCTGGTAATCGCCAATAATATCCTTTTGAGGAAAGTTTATTTCAGACACTTTGACATTGAACGTGCCCTTGTTTAATGTTATCATTCCATTCAATATGTCATCTACCTCAGATGTGAACCCAGTGGTATAAATTGGAAGTTCTTTTATACCCTTCAAATCTGTCCCGTCTATGTTCACAGTTGGGTTGTTAACATTCATATACTTTTTGCTTGTTACACCTTTGTAACTCACTTTAACTACTACTTCCCATATTTCAGACATCTTCACATACACAGGGTATCTGTTTCCTACTTCCTCTACTGTCCATTTGAAATAAGTGCATGCCCAGCCTGAAGCACACCATGTGTCACATCCGTTGCCATCTCCAAGACAGTCATAACCATGAACTGTCTCATTATCAGTTGTCTCAGAGTTGAACTGGTTTCCCATCATGCCCCTATAACAGCCATTATAACCACATTCACCCTTCCCTTTGCAACTATAGTAACTATCAGTCTTTATTTTGAAGTCACTAGTATCATACACCAATCCAAATCTATATGACATATAACTCTCTGATATCTTAAGCGACAGCTGTTCACCATCAGAGTCTTTGAAACATATGGACTGACCTATCTGCATAGGGAAATTATACATTTTAATGTCTGCACTCTAATAAGTCACAAAACAACATAATTAAAGTAATTTTGTAATAATATTAAAATAAACGTTTTTGGTGAACTTTGTTTTATTTTATTGTTCGAATCTCAAGAAACACAAGTTTATATAAGGGATAACAAAAGTTTGCAACAATAATAAACAATAAACAATGTATACAGGTTAGTCCTAGTAGTTGTAATAGACTATGGTAGATTCTTGACTTGAAAATATTACGATTTGAGACTACTTGCTTTAATAGAATATTAATAATAAGAGGGATACAGGGAGTCAAATATGAGATGTTATTTTTGAAATCTTGTAATAATTTAAAAATAAATGAATGTCTTGAACTCAAAATTGGTCCGATATAGTTTTCAAGGGGAGGAATAAAAATTTGTTACCATTGTTCGAAGTGTGAATTCACCCAATTATAACAGTAAATAGCGAACTCTAGGAGTACCATAAAAAATGATAACAAATTCTTATTTCTCGTCCTTAAAAACTATATCATGGCAATTTTGAGTTCAATACAATTAATTTCTTTTTCATTATTATAAAACTTCAAAAATACTATCTCAGCTTTGAGACCCTGTATCTCCCTTATTATTAATATTCTATGGCAAGTTGTCAATCGAAATATTTTGCAGTTCTGTATGTAGTAAATACACCGAGAAATCATGGTCAACTTAAAAAAAAATCAACTAATATTATACAACTAAAATATTGTAGAATTACCACAGGAACTTAAATGGGCACTAAGTTTATATAAATTAATTTGTAACTTTACAATAATAATGGAAATAATATTCTCAAAACCAGATATGCTTCTTTAGGGTCCAGGTGGTCAATTAAATTTTGTATTTCTTCTTTGGTAATGGGAGATATTATGTTAAATTTATAATAAGCCTGCAAACCATTCAGGAGGAACTTTTTCTTTATGTTTACAAGCAATATTTTGTAAAACAGCACATGCAACAATAATTGCATCTCCTTTTTGAATATTTTCCCTATTTATCCTAATGCCTGTAGATAAAATAGGAAACCTTCGTTTCCATACCCCAAACAGTCTTTCCACTGTTGAACGAGTTCGTATTAATGATTCATTATAGAGTTGCTCCTCAGGTGAAACTGGACGAGGTAGAGGAACCATTAAATAGGGAAGAACTTCATAGCCTGAATCACCAATTAAAACGTGGTTTCCCATTTCACCTCTTTCAAACCGATGTTTTATTCTGGATGCATTGAATATTGTTTGATCATGAGCTGAACCATGCCATCTGGTAACAATATCAAAAATTTCTAAGCCTGGACCAGCAATCACTTGAACATTTTTTGAAAAATAGTTCTTTCTATTTCTGTACAGCTCAGCAAATTCACCACCTATGATTAAAGAAATTAGTATATTTTATTGAATCTGTATAGAGGGTACCTACCTGGTGACTGGAGTCGAATATGGGTACAATCTATAACCCCAACTACTTTTGGAAATCTGGCCTTATTATAAAACTGTAAACGGACAGTTGCGATTTCTTCTTCTGTTTGTGGCATATTTATAAATTGGGGCCGCATTGAAGCAAGTATTTCAGTAACTTTCTGAGTTATAGTGAAGGCTGTTGTTTTGCTGACATGACAGAAATCACCACATACAATATAAAAACTTCCTGTTGCATAAAATCGTAATGTCATTAACAACCTGGTCATCACAGGAATAGGAGAATTTCTGAAACAAGAGAATAACATAAGTGAGTACAATTGTACTGAGTAAAGTTTTAACTTACTAATATACTGTCGGTAATAGAATTCATGTAAACCACTATTATAATAACCAGTGTCAGGTTATGGAGTCACTGAATTTCTTACCTCTCAGTTCTACATTGAATGTCTTCTTGAATTGTTTCTAACAAAATATCAACAGTTTCCTTTTTCAGACGAAATCTCATAAAAAACTGATCGTCATTGAGCATTTCATAATAATTTACTCTTTTGGCCTTCGAGGTTGGGGCATGGGAAAGAATAATTCATCCTCATCTGAGCCATCAAACCCTGGATCAATCATTATTTACTTCTTTCTTTTCTTTCTTTCTGCTCGTGCAGTGTCAATTTCACCAAATCGGGTAGGAACTAAATTTTTCGCCAGGATATAAGGTAAGTGAGAAAATGGATCAACATTTCAGGAATCTTTAATGAATAGGTTATATTGTTTGTATTTTTTCCGTATAAAAAAAACACCGGGAAGATAACCTCGAACAATTTTTGTTCATGTCAAGTCAAACGTCAAAATGATTAGTTAACCAATAGTCACTGCTCAAACAAGAACTCAAAGTACCTGTTACTTTATCCTTAGGTCAGAGTAACTTCAACCTATGGTTATATGGAAGCAAGAGGTCATAGAACAGTAAACCTATTGTTAGATCTTGCTAACCATAACTATAACTTTTAGTCAGAGGTGATAGAACCGGCCCTTACATGTTTGTCCGGATGCCTCTCATTAAATATTTGAGCCGTTCGTAAATAACACTGGTTCTGGGAGCCAAATATGAAAATTATCTCCACACGTTCAGATATACCGTAAACCATCGTGACAACTACAGCTGAATGACAGTACTGATCGTACAAATGATGACACTAATGACATTTGAATGTCTCGAATAAACAAAAAATTATCGACTGCAACAGAACCCAAAAAACAGATGTTTACAACTTGTTTTTGCAAAGACGGCAAATTAAAGTTTTTATTTAACAACAAAAAGTCCCCTCGGACACTTGTACCAGAACTCTGTAATTACTAGACGATTAGATCGTATTCTTCTTTATCATTTCTATCTATAGTCTCGACGCGCGTTCATAGATGTCAGATCCGGTACCATTACTAATAAAATATTCATACCGATTCACTACTTGTTTTTTGGCATGACAATCAGAAAAAAGACGTGTTTGAAGTTGTGAACAGTTCTGTCAAGATCGTCATTCTGAAAGCCTTGTGGGGAATCTCCAATCGTTGACAGTTAACGAGCAAAGTGTCCCTGGTTTAAGGTAGGTTTTTATCATTACCGATATTGTTATAATAATTTTTCGTCATTATGTTGAATATGCATTTGATTTTTTAGATTGATATCTTAACAACAAAAAAGCTGTAGCCTTATACGTCAATAAATTACATCATTGACGTAGCGCAAATTCGATTGCTCAGAACCTATACCCCTTCATCTGGCGCCTAACTAAGGGGCAATCGAAAAATGGAAAACCGGAAGGAAAATTCATCGTATTTTACTAGAAGCAAAAATACGGGAGCGATCACCGACCTATAATAAAACTAGATGAGCACTGCCATTTAAGAAAATTGCGCCAACTAGTATCTGACATTTTGGCGCAACACACATGCGCATTGAAGATATGTCAAGCAGTGCCGTCTCCCAAGAGTAAACAGGATTGAATTCCATTGAAAACTACTTGGGAATTTTGTGATGTACTATGAATAAAAATTTTATGATGAATCGCAAAATAATCTCGTTTTGAATAATTATATTTAAATTTTGACGCCTTTTATAGGAATTCTGAACAGAGAGAAACATTTCTACTAGACGCTGCCGATGCTAGACGAATCCAAAATTGAAATAACTAGAAATAGACAGCACAAAACCAAAACTTGTGTCATCATAAAATAGATTGGCCAGTAAATGTTTGAAACTAACCGAATTTATAGTCAGAAAACATTAACACACATATGAAATGCCTTAGATTCAGTCTCAACTCTAAACTTCAATTATTAATGTTAAGTATCTTAGCTATAAGTTATTGGGAAGTTATTTTTCCACAGAATACAAAAAGCATATTTTAATCAATCAAGTGTATATCTTGATTGTTTGAAACAGGTGTAATATAACTGCCAAGTAACGGATCCGAAACCAATGCAGTAATGGAAGTGTTAATGAAAATCATTTATTTCCAGGAGGTTGGAAAAAAATGCCAAAGATTTTTACATATTTATTTAAAAAAGCGATCCAAAATAGGTAAAATTTAAATCTACAGCAACTAGAAAACAAGCTACACATGTTGAGGGTGTCAGATCTTATACTAGGGACATACATATGGGTGTACCCTAAGATTTCATTTTGGGTCCATTGTTCTTCACTTTATTCATTAATGATGTCATGATTGTGTACACTGATACAAACATACTTATGTAAAATAAAAATGTTGAATATCTTGTTGACACAAGCAATAAGGCGTCTAAGGAATTGATTGAATACCGCTTAGATAATGAACCCAAAATGAACTAAAAAAAACTACCACATGTGCTTTCGGCCGAAAAATGTAGCATCTCATTACGATCATCTATACCTCAATGTATGTGGCATGTGGCCACTCTATGTAAGTAAGAAAACCATACAATTTTTACATAAATGCAATATGTTCCAAACTAGGCACCATTTCCCACATAATTTGAAACTATCAATTGACATTTTGAGAATTCACTATTTTGGGTTGGTCCAGTCAACACTACAATACGAATTGATTTTCTGGGGTTCTTTCTGTTAGTCTGCGGAAGCATTCCCCTAGCAAAAAAGAAGTACTGAGGACTGTTTATAAACAACTAACAAAACTAAGACTATATTATATTCCAGTTGATTATGCTTACTTCACGAGGAATAGGGAAACTATCCACCAACCCTACTCTAGGCTTAGGGCAAGTTTGAATTCGCAGGAATATATAGGAATTAAATGTTCCACCAAAGTAAAGTTTTGTTGATACAAGAAGCACAATAACTATCTTCAAAAAGAGCTTGCATACCTTTTTATGTGATGGACGAATTTCAACTACTTATACATTAATTTACATAATTTGTTCTTTGACAAATCCATGCACATGCACACTGTATGAAGTAACAATGAATTCATTTCTAATAATTATGTAAAAATCAAAGGATAATAAAACAAAAATAACACACCTCACATTGTAGAAAAAGAGTTCCAAGTGGTCCTGACTCAATTTGTAGGTGAGTAAATATTTCAAGGAAGATCCTGGTTTCATATATTCATCATAAATGCCCATAATTGATGTCAACGTGATAATGAATCCTTTTATGGGTGTTTTATTTTTTGTCAGGTACAAGGAAGTTCCAGCAGCATTTCTCAGCCCTTTCAGATATTTGATACCTTCTGTTATGGCATTACTCCATAATAATTCATTGCATGGTCTTAGGGGTGCCTTATATCCCTTGGCAAAAATATTTCTAGAATTGCTTATATCAAATAACTTGTCAACGGTTCTTATAAATTTGATAGTTCCTTCTGCGTTTTGAAACTCTTCATGTCCAACATCTTCACACAAAAACTCAATAGCATCGGCAACACTGCTACTGAGTGTTTGAGCTGCCAAATTGACCTGGAAATGATATCATCCAATAAGTCACTTTATTTTTTATTAAACTATATTTTATGAAACTATTACTCACTTTCATCTTTTGTTTGGTCCAGTCCACATGAACTTTCCTCAGTTTATTTCCTAACCTGAACCGTAAGCTCTCTTGAACTTCATTCAATTTCATTATAAATCCAAAGTCTATCTCATTTCCATCTTTGTCATAGATTTTGTTGAGTCTGGCCCAATTGTTGCGCATTAATTTAAGCATGTGGCAAGCATCAAAAATTATGAAAACTTTTAAGCCTGAACTTGGATGCAAGAAATATGGCCGTATCCCAGATTTGGCAGAAATATTCATTTTTGCTCCCAGTTCACTAGCCATAGTGAAGTGTGCACTTGGACCATCACATGTTAATGAAACGATTTCAATATTGATTTCAGCAAGAATGATCAAAGCTTGTTTGATTAAATTTGCCTTTTCTTTTCCGCCAAGACCATTTATTAAAAAGTAGGCAATTGGTATTTTCCAGTTGCTATTTAGTGCTACTACCATTAGAACTAAAGCTTCTGTAGCACTCTTCAATTCATCATCTTCTATTCCAGTTCCAATATCTACATAGCCCCAAGTTTTATTTCCAACAAACTCTATCTGCTTTTTCAATGACATCTCATCCAGCATCAAACAGCAGATAGTTTTGATATTATTTTTTTCATCATCTCTTGCTTTAGATTTGAGTGTGTCTAGTGCTGACTGTATGAAGCCTGGGGAACAGTCAATATTAGAAAGCCACTTTCTTATGACTGTTGGAGATCGAAGAGCCAGATTGAATATTATTCTGACATAATTGTAAGCTTTAGAAGAATAAAATTGAAGAGTCATAGCAAAACTACGTAATTCAGGAGGAAACTTTTCACGACGGTCTTTCCCCTTTTCAGGTTTCCTACAAATCTTCGCATTAGGGCAGCTGGAATACCAGTGATTGTTTTATTGAGGATTAATGAAGAATCTTCGGAAACAGCTTTTTTCTTCTCCAAAAGTTTCAAAACATCTTTGAGAGACTTCACTTTAACAGAGAGCCTTTTTGCCCTCTCCTTTGACACCTTCAGTTTTTTGGCCATGGATTTACAGGCAACTTGTCTGGTTTCTAGCTTGATTTTTATTTTTCTTGGTGACAGACTGTAACAGAAAATATCAAATGATCTCAAGATGCTTAAACAGAAACATATTAGTCATTATTCACAAAACTTTGATATTTATAATAATAATATTTAATATTTCGTACATATTTACTGAAGACATTCCTCACAAATAAAACATATCTTACAGGTAGTTGAAAGCTTCAGAACATGCATTATTTTGAAAGAGGTAGAAATGTTGTAAAAAAATGTTTAAAAGTTTTAAGTTTGTCAAGTGTTATACCTACTTCTGTGAAGCTAGAGCTTTCTATGAGTTAAGCAAAAGAGATCCTTCTTTATAATAGTAGTTGTCTCAAATGAATGAATTACACAGAAATTCAGAGAGTTCAACAGTAATCAGAATATAGTATGAAATTGTAAGTTAGAAACAAAAATATCATTCCATTTCTTCCAATTATTTTACACATGAAATACCTACTCACCAATAATTATGGAATGTTCTCAAATCTTTCCTTATTTTTTTGGGAGTTCCGATCAGGCCTTCACTATCTGAAGATGACACAGGTAATTTTCTTTTATGTTCAGCACTGAAAGCAGATTATTGTAATTGAATGATTATTTCGAAAGCCAAATATGGAGACAAAAATGGAAATTACAGACCTCTGATGAGCCTGATGTTCACTTATTGTTTGGTTAGGCTGTGGACTAGCAGTGTACAACAAAGGAGTATCATAGATTAGTACTGTCCCTTGAATGTAATTACTTTCTCCCGTTGATGTTGATGGTACAGGCTCAAATGTATCACGGATTGTGAAATATATTAAGTAAAATATTACCAATAGCTAGATGACGTAATGAAAGCATTTACACTCATGATAACAAACTCAGTAGCGACAACTGACTATCAATATTATGAAATTGTAGATATTTGCATTCAAAACACATTTCCTAATAACTCACCTCATTGATAAAGGTTTTACAAAATCCAATTGAACATATTCTTTTGGGGGTATTTTCACACTTGGTATGCTTTCTGTTCTCAAAAAAATTTTTTTACCAATAGAATAAAAGTCTTCTGCTGTGAAATGTTCTGAACATATTCTGTGGTTGCTCACTTTGAATACATGATGTCTTCCGATGGCTTTTAACCAGTCATCCTTCATTTTTGAAGGTATTCTATAACAAGAAAACTAGTAAAAAACAAATTTCGAATTGAAAGGATTCACGTTAAGAAAAAAAACAAATCAGTGGATACCTATGAAATGTAAGGCCTTCTTTGGAACCATCAGCATAATTAGGACAACCTGGGACAAAACACTTCATTGTGAGTTTTTAATACAATACAGTTTTAAAAGTTGATTTATCAGGATCTCAGAGTCAGAAAAATACTAAAAACTAATAAAACTTTTTTTGACTAGTGTCAAAACTTCCCAATTTTCACAAATATCACATAGCCCAAGCTCAAATAGCAAATATTTTACTTGAAAACTCCAAACATTGAACTGAACTAACCGCCACCACTGATAAAAATGGCTTCCTGGCCTAATGACATTGACACTTTGGAGCAATACACGTGCCCACTTCCATTTTGAGAGGGTTCAATCTGGCGTATTTTTTACATAGGAGGAAACGGGCAGTGCTCATCTAGTTTTATTATAGGTCGGTGGGAGCGGTTAGTAAGTTGCTGGTAGACAATCCAGAAGGCACGCAGCCAACAAAATCTCAAGGTAGGAGTTTTTTAGTTAATGCTAACCCTTCCAATGAGAACGACAACATGGTGGGATTAACGACACATTCAGAGATGTCTGGAGTCACCAGTGAGCCAACTACTAATTTTTCTAATACAAGTGGGACCACCTTTATCGAAAACAATCCGTTAGATTCTTATTTAGCATCGGGGGTTCCAGAATTAGAGCATAACATCAGCTCGAATCAAAATTTCTGTAATCGACAAAAATCTCCGAGAAGTGTGGGTAGAGATTCTCCAAACAAAACGAATAATGCATCAAATGTCCTTCCTGTCTTGCAAAAATAAAAAAATTGTGTATCTTTAAGGAAACACAACGTTACAAATTCATTATCTGATAGGTTAAATAATGCAAAATTTTCTCTATCTGGACACAGTAATACCTAATATACCTATAATATAATAATATAATACCTAATAATTTTTTTCTGTTCCAAACATTTCCTTAGATAATGCATTCGGCCCAAATATAAAACAGGGTGATAAAAGTTCATATACTGGACATTATCAAAACCGTGGTAGACTCTCATATCCTCCCCAAGCGGGAAATGTATCTAATCCATGGTTTCAGTACCGTACTCCTTTCGATGAAATACCTACAGGGAGAGCAAAACATTTTCCAGACAAAAATCTTGAACAAAATTATCCAATATGGAATAGCCAACTGGTCTACAATGGTTCATATAAACAGTTTCCAGTTGTGACTAATTCTGCATCATTTAATAGCTCCACGTTGAGCGCCAGATGAAGGGGTATAGGTTCTGAGCAATCGAATTTGCGGTACGTCAATGATGTAATTTATTGACGTATAAGGCTACAGCTTTTTTTGTTCTCAAGATATCAATCTAAAAATTCAAATGCATATTCAACATAATGACGAAAAATTATTATAACAATATCGGTAATGATAAAAACCTACCTAAAACCAGGGACACTTATATACTATTAAAAAATCGTCAAATTCATGACCGAAATTTTTTTTCAAACAACGGACGAATGTGCTTACACTGGTGGCCAAACCAAATGGAAGAGTACAATAGTAGAGAGGAAATGAGAGAGCAAAAGGAATCAAGGTCAAAACCTATGAGAGAGCAAAAGGAATCAAGGTCAAACCCTATGAGAGAGCAAAAGGAATGAAGGTCAAAACCTATGAGAGAGCAAAAGGAATCAAGGTCAAAGATCAAGAAGTGCACGTGTGAGATTTCCTGGAATTTGCTGACATCCGGTTACAAACAAGTCTCAACAAGTTAGAAAATTTTTAAAAGGGTTCAATGACCGTTTTCAAGGTCAATATATGGTTATCAGATATCCAGAATGAGTTACAAATCAAATTTCTCAAATGAATCCCTCTCGATGAAATTTTCATACTACCATTAAGTAGTTTCAGAAATATATTTTAATAATCGTGCGACAACCTGTAATGAAACATTTTCACACTACCAATAGTTTCAGAAATAAATCTCAATAATCATGAGGTACCCTGTATGCGATTTCTAAAATGAAACTTTTATACCCACAATAGTTTCAGAATTATATATTAAAAATCATGTAAGGTATTACTGAAATGAAACTTTCATATTACCATTACTTTCAAAAATATGTTTTAATATTTCATGGGAAAATTTGAGAAAGTCACTTCCACTAATGCACAAATTTAGTTATTGTTCTGGGAGGAGTGATGAAGTGTTTCTATTGGTTGAAAACTCAAAGGCAGAAGCAAATTCATTTTGAAAATGCTTCATTGGTACACTTATTGAAAATGGGATTATGAGGGGGTAGGAATATGTAAAGCCAAACTCACTGTCTTAAATTATTAGTACAACTTTTATTGAAGTAATTGAATCAAACAAACATAACATAAAACTTAAAAATGAAATCGCGAGTTGGGAGCAGCAAAAGTCAGTTAGCACCAGTCAAGAAGCTTAGGTTATTGTCACATTTTAAGAAGCTTCCGAGTGATGGGGGCTTCCGGTTAGTGAAAAGTGGATCTTCTTCTAGTATTGGCAGTGATATTGAAATACTGGACGGAACCTTTTCGAACTTGAGGCCAATAAATGCTGCGAGGAAGGGTTTCGTACCAGCGTATACGTCAACACTAGCTGCCATATACGAGGACATAAGTGAAGCAGAGAGCCCCAGCAGCTCGGACAGTGATGATGCGGAAGACATCAAAATGGAGACAATAAGTCAAGAAGATGAAGGTAGTGAAGATGGCGAACAGGACAACTCCATCCAAGAAAAAGACGAAAAGGATGATGGCGAACAGGACCCAAATGAAACTTCAGATTACTCCCTCGAAGGCACTCAGGAGAATAACTCTCATCTCGCTGAGATAAACAATTTACTGAGTGCCTTCATACAGAAGAAGAGAGCAAGGAGGGCAGAGTTGGAGGGCCAGTTGGAAAAGAACCAGAAAGAAATTGAAAGGTTGCTTCGTGACAACAAAAAAAAACAAAGGGAGATTGAAGATCTGGATCGGGCCATTATGTTAGGTGTGGATAAACTAACATAGTGGACTGAGTGATATTAGAACATTTCTTTTGGTGCATATTCCTGGATACATTTTTAACATTTTCCTGAACTATAACTGAGTGATATTCGAATATTTCTTTGGTGTATATTCATGGCATTTTTTAGATTTTTTTCCTGACCTAGGGCAAGTTGTACAAGACAAGTTCAACAACTGTTCAAGTGAACCGAGTTTGGATGCTGAGGAACTAGAAATTTGATTGGCTAATTCCTAGCAGCTGAACTCGTTTCACTTGAGCCGTTGTTGAACTTGTCTTGTACAATTGGCCCAGTGAATTTAGTAATATTCAAACATTTATTTGGTGTATCTTCATGGTTTAATTTTTTACATTTTCTCTGACCTACGGCGAGTTGTACAAGACAAGTTCAACAAGTGTTCAAGTGAACCGAGTTCGGTTGCTGAGGAACTAGAAATTCGATTGGCTAATCCCTAGCATCTGAACTTTGTTCACTTGAACACTTGTTGAACTTGTCTTGTACAATTGGCCCAGTGAAATTTGTGATATTCGAACATTTCTTTGGTGCATATTAATGGTTTAATTTTTTTAATTTTTTCTGACCTAGGGCGAGTTGTACAAGAGAAGTTCAACAACTGTTCAAGTGAAGCTAGTTCGGTTGCTAAGGAACTAGAAATTTGGCTAATTCCTAACAGCTGAACTCGGTTCACTTGAGCCGTTTTTGAACTTGTCCTGTACAATTGACCCAGTGAATTTAGTAATATTCAAAAATGTCTTTGGTGTATATTCATGTACATATTTTATACCTTTTTATATACACATTCTTTTATACCATACCTATTTATACAATTTTTATTATTAGCTTTTGCATATTTCTTCTTTGTTGTTTATTCATGGTTTAATTTTTTACATTTTTTCTGACCTAGGGCTAGTTGTACAAAACAAGTTAAACAACTGTTCAAGTGAACCTAGTTCGGTTGCTGAGGAACTAGAAATTTGATTGGCTAATCCCTAGCAGCTGAACTCGGTTCACTTGAGCCTTGTCCTGTACAATTGGCCCAGTGAATTCAGTAATATTCAAACATTTCTTTGGTGTATGTTCATGTGCATATTTTTATATTTTTTATATAATATTCTTTTATACCATACCTATTTATACAATTTTTTATTATTAGCTTTTGCATATTTCAAAAATAAAAGAAAACTCAAAGTATCTTTATTGTTTTATTATTATTTCTAGTGTTTTAGCTGTTTGGGAACCACGTTCATTACTGAAATATGTTTAAGATAATCACAGTGTGAATTAATAAGGATCAATTTATGCACCATTGCCATAATCATAGTCCTAATCACAGTCACTATCTTAATTGTAATCATAAGAACTGAAATGTACAGTAAAATTTGATTTTATGATTAAGACAGTGACTGTGATTAGGACTATGAATATGGCAATGGTACATAAATTGGTCCAATATGTTTAAAAAAATATAAACTCACCAGAATTATAAGTTATCCTATCAATAGTCATAAAAAACTCAGCACTCACATTCCACATCAAAAAACACTAGCTATTATTGATTAAAACAACACTCAATTCAATTGCTTCTAAATAACTTGTGGACACTTAACCATTTTTCTTTTTTCATAAAACTATCAACTACTTAAATTTTTCGTTTGAAGAATATCACTGCCCGTTCTGCAACCGGAGAGGTGACGTGTAGCAAATGCCGTAGTGGTTACCCGAATCGTTTAAGATTCTGCCATACCAGCAGAAAGTTAATCTGATACGTGTTGAACTCTTTCATAGCTGCATGACTGTCAGAATAAATATCAATATTTTTATTTTCCACCTTCTGCCTGTGTATTTCATAATGAATTTCTGATAGAGTTTATTCTCAGTTGATAGAGGTCATATTTTTCATAGTCAGTTACAATTAATTTACTTGATAAATCTCTATCTTTCATATTTTTAATAATTAACCCTATGTATATATCTACATGTAACTTTCTTAATTTTTTCAGATATTCCACATTTATCTCGTACCTACTTCAATTTCTCAGTCAACCGTACCCTCTTCAATTTCTTAAATTTACAATCCATCCATTATAAATAAATATATCTGATTAGTGTTTGTAATTTCTCCTCACTTTATCTTCCATTTTCCATTTCACTGTGATATAACAATGTCTTTTCGTCATTCGATCAACCCTGTGTATGTCATTAGCATTTTCTACTATCATTGAGTCTATTCAGGTTAATCATTTTCTTTAATTTACTCTGCATATTTCCTAAACCATTTCAACCCGTGTTTTTCAATCATCTTTGGCCCTGTCATTATATTTTATTATTTTGTTCGAATCCATGTTGCATTTTCAATTTGACAGATTTTCTGTCCACCCTGTATTTTCTGATATTCTCTTGAAACCACCCACAATTATAATTTACAACAAAATATTTCAAGCATCAACGTTCTTCGAAACTCATAGGGCACACCTACTTCAATAATCATTATTATTACATTTGTTTCAACAAGATATTCTACATACATATTTGACTCTCTTGTTCTCTCATATGTATATTCGAGAGTAGTACAACTATCGAGCTTGACAAAAAGATGTGAAGGGTTGGAATGACTAAGTTATTCGGCTCGATTTCAATGAAACTACTGAGAGCGGATTGACAATATTTCAAATATTGAGGATGACAGGAGAAAACAAATGGAATAATGCTGATACACTTCCAATCACAATAATAAATCAATGCATTTACGTTCGTAAATAGCAAACATAAACATGAGTAATAAAGGATGAAAAGACAGGGCTAGTCGGGTCAATTTCAATGGAACCAATGAGTGTGGAATGACTGAAAATATTTTAAACATTTGGAGTTGGTATAAATAACAGTTGTCGAAATGGGATTGTTGAACAGAAAAGATGATAGTTATACTACATTACAGGTAGAAAAGTTGTTACATGAATTTATGTAAATGCGGCTACTGACAAGCTTGACGTGTGGCTAATAAAGGGAGAAAAGACAAGGCTAGTTGGGGCGATTAGAATAAATCTACTGAGTGTGCAATGATTGAGCATAATTATTTAAAAATTTGAAGTTGATATAAAAACAGTTCTAGGAATGGGTTAGGTTTAAATGTGAGTGAGCCCATGTCAGGCTCTCCACTGCGGCCAATGGCCTATTGTGGCTCTCTAGGAATGGGACTGAGAGATGGTATTGCTGATAGCTACAATGCAGATAGGTAGGTTGTTATGTGAATTTATGCGAATGCGGTTACTGATGAGTTTGACGTGTGAAAAATGAATGGTAGGAAGTCAGGGCTAGTCGGGTCGATTTCAATGAAAACAATGCATGTGGAATTATTTGCAATATTTCAAACATTTGGAGCTAATATAAAAAACAGTTGAATGATGGAATTTTCGAAAATAGGAAAGATAATAATTCTACTACTTTCAAAGTAGCCAGGTTGTTACACATGAATTTCTGCAAGTGCGGTTAGTGTCAAGCTTGACGCATGCGTAATAACGGGTGAAAATAAGCCAGGGTTAATTGGATCGATTTCATTGAAACTAATGTGTAGAAACCACCACTTTCACTAAGAACGAAATACGGAATCAGCAGTTTTGATAGAGAGTAAACCCAGTTAGATGTTATTTTCATGTGGGCAAATAATTGTACATTCAACTACAGGTGTATTCAAATATTATCCTTGTTCCACACATTCTCATAAAAATTGTTATTTATGGTTGATTTATCTGCTCAGGGTACATGATCTTGGACCCACTGAGTACCCCCACCATAGATGTGTATTGAAACTTCAAGCGTGAGTGTGACTAGATCATTTTGTAGGAAAAAATAAAATTTCACCACTAGTTTTGATTTCTCAAATTGAGGAATCACAAAAGACTGAGTCTACACAACTATTGATACTATCTATCGTGATTCTGAGTATTGATTAATGGTGACATATTTGGTAAATAACCCGTAGGTAAACTCAACATACCCGTAAGCTCAACTGCAGTGCCCCCAGCACTTCAAAATGAAAGATGCAAGAACCGTTCTTAATCTTTTGTACCATAACTGCTATATGAGTACAATTGACATAAAAGATGCCTTTTATTCAGTCCCTATTGAGAAATCTCATAGGAAATTCTTGAAATTCAGAATTGATAAAAAACTATATCAATTCACTTGCTTGCTCAATGGATTAGCTACAGCCCCTCTAGTGTTCACAAAAATAATGAAACCAGTTCTCAAAAAGTTGCGAGAAAATAAGATAACTTATGTAAGCTATCTAGATGATTTTCTTTTTATAAGTGAATCAAGCAATCAGTGCATAATGTAAACTATGCTGTTCACTTATTAGAGTCGCTAGGATTTATTAAAGAAAAAACAGCAGAAAACCAAAAGACCGAGGAAAAAAGTGATTAATCTCAAAGATATTGTGACACTGCCAAGGGGCTGGGGGTGAATTAATAGGCGAATGTCCCTTATTTGGATGTTTATTGAGTTGTTACAGTGTCACGATGTTAAATACAACTGATTATGCATTTCCATTGTGCATCGGTGGCTTGGGTCGTGGCCTCCTCCGGCTCCCCGTACGCGGTGGGCGTCTTGCTGACTTGGCTCGTCTGCATTGTGAAGTGAGCTTGAAGTAATCTACAGGGTGTATTTGCGACACTCCCCCTTCTTGAAAAACGTCGTCCCGACGTTTCGACAGGCAAAACAGCAACCCTCAGCGTCCGAAGGCTTTGGAAGCGACGACCAGCCCTGTGAACAATAAAAAAAAATACACAGAAACTTGTTTTCATAAAAAAAATTATGATTGATCATCAACTCAATAAATCACTAAGACTATTGAACATCAACTCTCAAGACTCTTGCTTGTCTTGGCATCGGTTACATTCCGCGAAAGCTTATACTTAGATGCTTCATCAAATCAAATAATTTTCGTTCCTTATTATTATTATCATTTATTGGTAAGTAGTTACATATAACCTCTAAATACTGTACAGAGTCGACTCTTATATAATTAAAACACCCTACCAATTGTAAAGTTATTAATATTATTAATTTTTTTTTTTTTGTTACAACTGCTCATTATTTATTTTTTTCCTATAGGCCTACTATTCGACAAATGTTGTCCCACTACAATTACTGCATTTTTTTTCTGAATTTTTTCATCTATTATTTCTTTGGCAATCGGCATTTCCGGTAAGGTATCCGGTATAGTTGTTTCTACAGTTTTATTTCGCTGTCTTTTTATGTGAATATAATGATAGATGAACCAAATAATGAAACCTGCCAACACAATAATAACAGAAACCCCGCTAATGTCATTTAATACTACATTCCAATCCATTGCTTGGACTCGCGGTATGAGACCAATTCCTACAAGGTATGGATTTCTAATGATTACTATTATTATCATCATCGTTCCAAAAATGCTAAGGTAGTCGAATAAGTTTATTCCTAGAAAGGAACTTAAAATTAGCTAACTCTACATTTTCCCATTGAAAATCTCCATTTGATACTTTTCCTACGAAATCAGGTAATTGTTTTCTCCAGTTTTTATCTAAACATTCTGAAAAATTTTCGAATGTTAAATGGGTGTGAGTGGCCATAGGTTTCAACTTGAAAGATTCGAATTTCGACCAAGTAGCCGGTAAAACATGCCTTATTCGAAATTTTTCTATGCCCTTGGCGTCGCATGGAAATGTGTCAGACACCAAAGTCAGATTTTCTGCTTGTAATGAACAAGAACAGGGAACTTCAACTTCTAGAGAACCCAAATCAAGTTTTTTATTGACAGTGATTTGTTGAGTCTTATCATTACATTTCAAAGCCATGTTTGCCGGTGCATGCGTGATGATAAACTTTTCCGGTTCTATCTGGTTAACAACTGTGTTGTTATTTTTAAAACAATAAGGTTGGCACGCTTTCACTAATTCCGAAACCGAAGCCCCGGTGACTAATTTTAGGAAACAAATTTTATCTTTGACAGAAGTGGAACTCGACCTAGGTAACAAACAGAGATCATCGCTCGGATTACAAGACTTTAAAGCGTTCCCGGTTATAATTCTTATCTCTCTTTCATGCCTCGCAACGAGTACTTCGTCTTCGGTGAAAACGCAAGTTTCGCCCTCCCACGCGAAAGGAACGGCCAACATACGATACAATTTCCATTCGTAATCAATTTTCCTTACTGGAACTCTGATCGTGATAATAACAGACTTTTCTGTTGCTAAGCAAGACGCGATATTTAGTCTAAGATACTTGGTAATTTCAGATGGCTTGATAACGAGTTCGTGCCCATTTTGCTTGAGTGCGTCATTTAACTTTTTCAGATCATGTTTCCACCACGACGGTTCTACAATTTCCGTTGGAATTTTATTATCTCGACAACGATTGATAATTCCATATTTACTAAAAACTTGCAACAGGTTCAAATTTTGATAAGAATGTTCCGCTAAAAAGGTCCAGATTTGTTGTACCGTACTATCTTGTTCGTCCAACTTTCTGTTCGTGAATCCGCGAAGGATTTCGAAATTTTTTGAAAAATCTTTTATACATTTTTCACCGTGTGCTAAAACTGAGTTGACCTGACTACTATAATTTTTAATTGACGAGATTATGTTATTTAGATCAGCATGATTTTTATTCATTGCCAATCCCAATTTTTCCATAGAAGACTTCATTTAAAAATAGTGGATCTACTGAGTGTTTTGTTAACACGCCGCAACACCAATTCAATGCTTCACCCAAGAATTCTACTGACCTTCTTTTACGGGAATGCTCATGTTGGTTGAGAGAATTTTGTCCTAAACTCCTTGAAAGGATCCAAAGATGTTTCTGTATTCAAATGTTCCAAAATTTTTGAAAACTGGCAGGTATCGCTTGTCGCATTTTTACAAGACGTTCTCAAAAACGTGTCGGCGGTTTGGTAATTTTCCTCTAGAGACATTTCAACAACATAAACCAGTGGTACTGATGATTGATAGATTATAGTGGATGGCACTTCTGACCAGTACGCCCCAGAAACTATACTTATTTCATTCGAGCGATAGCTCGGTATTTTGGAGATTATCATAAAAGTAATCAGCGAAATAAATGAGCAATTATTAGTTCAATTAGCGGTAAATGACCGATAATCCGATGTCATCAACTTCAACAAAAATGCAATAATGCTAATCGCTTGTCTAGCATAACATTTAAAATAAAATAAAACAATTCGATTTATATGTTTATCAAACACATACGCAATTTTATAGACGTCTATTTCACAAGTATATACATTTTTTATTTCGCAAGATGTCAGCAAAATTTATTAATAATTATTTTTTTTTTCAGCTTCGCGCGCAATACCTTTTTAATCTATCCACGTGGACTGTATCCTGTATGAACTTTTTGCCTCGTTTGACCTTTACCCGATAGTTGACATCATTCAACTTTTCGGTTATTTCATAAGGCCCAAACCATCTATGCAAAAGTTTTTCTGACCTGCCTACTTTTCGGTGAGGCGTGTAAACCATTACTTTTTCTCCTACTGTATAACTTACAGTGCGATGCCCAGCATCGTATCGTTTTTTCTGTTTCGCTTGTTCTAACTCAATCCGTTTCAATACCTCTTTTCTAGTCGTCCTAATCCTTTCCAATGTCTCCTGAACATCTTTATCACCCTGAGTATGACTTACTCCTAAAGCTGCGTCAGCTGGTAATCTCGCTTCTCTTCCGTAAACGAGTAAAAATGGCGACATTTTTGTAGTTTCCTGTGGCGCGGTATTATATGCAAAGGTTACTAGCGGAACAAATGTGTCCCAATCTCTCTGATTAGTACTAACATACATCGACAACATAGTTGCCAGAGTTCCATAATAATGTTCTACTAGCCCGTTTGTTTTTGGATGGTACGCTGTTGTAGTAGTTGGATGACTACCTATCCCTATCAATAACTCTGACACCAAATTTGAGGTAAAACACTTTCCTCTGTCTGTCAGTATGTTTATCGGACAGCCATGTATACAGATCAAGTTTTCAATTAAGAAATCTGCAACACATTTTGCTGTGCCTGCCGGCAAAGCCTTGGCTATGGCCCATTTGGTAGCATAACAGATAGCTGTAATTATAACCGTATTATTTAACGATGATTTTGGAAAAGGGCCTAAAATGTCGATACCTATCCTTTCGAAAGCTTCTCCTACCTTTATAGGTTGAAGAAGTCCCGGTGGAGCTTTCGGCACACTTTTCCTATGTTGACAACTTTTGCACGACTTGACATACTTTTCTATTTCAGAATACATATTCGGCCAAAAATAACGTTTTTTAATTTTCCCAAAAGTTTTCGCAAATCCCAGGTGACCTCCCGAAAGGGGATCGTCATGACAGCAGAGAAGGATTTCATTTCTCAAACTTTCTGGAATTACTATTAATTTTGAAGAACCTGACGGATCAAAATGTTTTTTATACAGAACATTATCGTGCAGTATGTAACTACGAGATTGTTTTAAAACCTTGGAGTCAGCGTTTGCCGGGAATTCAAGCGCTGCGATAATGTCGTTCACCTTTGTATCGGTTCTCTGTAACTCGGCGAGGTTTTGATGGATGATTGTCAACATTGGTATTTCAGTGGCGTCCTCGTCATTTTGGTTTGGTTCTGAAACAGGGTTACGCGACAGACTGTCGGCGTCGAGATGTTTTTTCCCACTTTTGTGGAAGATTTCATACTTATAGTCTTGCAATCGAATGGCCCATCTAGCTAACCGACCTGAAACATCCCGGTTTTTGTGTAACCAACACAATGCGTGGTGATCGACTATAATTTTAAAAGTTCTGCCCCATAAATAATGTCTAAATGTAGTTACGCCATAAACAACAGCACTACATTCCTTTTCTGTCGTATTCCATTTTAATTCGGGTTCTGAAAGGCGTCGGGACGCGTACGCTATTGGGTGCGCTCCACTTTCGTCAATTTGAAGAATTATCGCGGCAATACCGAACCCTGAGGCATCTGTATGAAGTTCAACGGGTAAATTCGGATTGAAATGAGCCAGAACTGGTGCTCGCACCAAACAACTTTTCAGGGTGTCAAACGCCCTTTGTTGTTCACTCTTCCATTCGAACGCTACCCGTTTCCTCGTGAGCAAAGTGAGAGGTCGTGCTATTTCAGCAAATGACTTCACAAACTTCCTGTAGAAATTTGCCAGACCTAGAAACGACTGTACATCCTTGACAGATTTCGGCCGCGGAAATTCCGAAACTGCACGGATTTTTGCCGGATCTGGGGATAAGCCAAATTTGCTTACTTCATGACCTAAAATTTTAACTTCTTGATTGGCGAATTTACATTTAGTAGGTTTCAATTTCATGTTAGACACTCTAAAACGTTCAAAGACTTTACGCAAATTTATTAAATGGTCTTCGAAATTAATTCCCTTGACGATGACATCGTCCATATACACTAAACACGTATTCCATTTTAGACCGGCCAAAATTTGGTTCATACACCTGGAAAAACATGCAGGACTGCTAGCTAAGCCGAACGGTAAAACATAAAATTCGAATAAACCCTCGGGAACGATAAACGCTGTTTTCGGTTTATCCTGTTCCTCCAAACTAATCTGCCAAAACCCTGAAAAGCAGTCTAGAGTCGAAAATACTCTAGCGCCTTCCAGAGCTGAAAGCAAGTCATCGATTACCGGTAGCGGATACCTATCATTTACAATAATTTTATTCAATTTACGATAATCGACACAAAATCTCCAATCTCCGGTTTTCTTTTTGACTAAAACCACGGGTGACGCCCATGGACTGTTCGACTTCCGTATGACGTTAGCCGCTAACATTTCCTCAATTTGGTTGTTGATAATCTCGCGTTCTTTAAATGAAACCCTATACGGTGTTTGATGTATCGGAGGGTGGTTACCGGTGTCAATGTTTTGTATACAAACGTTTGTCCTTCCGAGCTCTAAATTGCTCGTAGCGAAAATGTCTGAGAATTCGCTTAATAGGTTGTTCAATTTTTCGCGTTCTTCATCAGATAAATGCATATTTTGACTATCGTTTGTGGTGACAACACCACAAAATAGGTTTGTTGAAACATCATGAATTAGAACAGCTGTATCCTTTGTACTTCGTGTACTTTCTTCGCGGTTTTCAATAAAACCAGGGAATACCTGTTTATTCGTCCCAGACGAATAGGTAAAACTTTTTACTTCGCCTAGATGAGCACCCTTGTAAATAGTTACTTTTATTAGTGAATTGTTTGTGACGTAAATTATAAAGTTTTCTATATCTGTCTTAGATACTTGGCAATTTCTATTACCAAAAAATTTTGAACAAGTCTCGAAAATTAAATTATTTTCATTACTGTCCACTTTAACATGGATTTTGGTAGTACTTTGGGGTAATAAATCGACGTCTTTTGTACATGTTACTCCGTTTGTTGGTTGAGAACAAACGTCGAAATCGCTTTTTCCAAACTTTAATTGACTGACAATTCCTTCTGCAGTTAGGTTAATTGTTTTTGTCAAAAAATAGATTTCTACTTGGAATTTTTCGTGGAAGTCGTTGCCCAAAATAACCTTTTTTTCAAAGTTCGAAATAACTATAAAATTGTGGTTGTACTGAATCCCGTTCAATTCAAAATTTGCTTTTATTTCACCTAATACCAGTAAAAAATTGTTACTTGCTGACTTTATTCGAATATTTGGCGCCTTTTTTAGTAAATGGTTTGAATTTTTTATAAAGAAATCGTCTATCAATGACATGCCAGACCCTGTATCAAAAATAAATTTAACAAAATGAGAGAAGACTACACCGTTAATTTCGACTACATTTGGAAAATTATTTAACGAATGTACTAGAAAATTTTCCACTTTCTCGCCGCCTAACCCTATTGGCGACGAGGGTACTCGTTTTTTGCAAAAACAATTCCTCGCATAATGTCCAACCTTATTACATTTAAAACAAACTACCCTACCATCTGAAGTACGGGGTTCTTTTTTATAAAATTTCCAGGATTACGATTGTAAGAATAATGGTTAAAATTAGGTTTTGACCTACCAGATTGTCCTTCGAGCTGCTGGATCTTCCTGACCAGTTGTTGTATCTGTTGGTCCTCGGCGCTGGCTGCTCTTGCAGGCGTCGGGGTCCTGGCGGCAGCTTGGCTGGTGGATGCTTCTCCTGTCATGTACTCTGTCGCTTCGATCCTCTGCAGGTTTCTCCTGAAGTGGTCCAGGGTGGAATTATCCATAAGGTTCACCTTGCTGATCAGGCTAGGCTTCAATCCTCTGATGACAAATCCAACTTTTTCTTCCTCTCCCATTTCCTGGTTGACTTCGTGGCACAATTTAAGCATTTCGTGGTAGTACTGCCAAACATCTTCCTTATTCTCTTGTTTTTTTGTCAATAGCTCCATGTAACTTTGTTCTCGAACCCTTTCGCTTCTGAAGTTGGCTTGGAGGTTCTGTACAGCCTCATCGAAATTATCAAACACATCTTCGATAGTTTCGAAAAAATCAAGCGCTGCCCCACTCAGATAACATGGTAACTGGATTAACTTTGTTTCGTCGGACCATCTATTTGCTCTGGCCGCACGATTGAATAATTTTAGAAAGTCCTCCACCTTTTCATCGGTTGTCCCCGAAAATGTTTTTGGGCTTACCGAAGGGCAGATTTCTCTCGGTGCTTGGTTGGCTTCCATGACTTCGATTTCTGCTTCTCTCTCTTCTTCGATTTCTACCGCAACTTCGTTCCTTTGTTCTACTTCTTGATTTTGCACTTGAACTCTGGCACGACTCCTTGTGAACATCAAACAGGATTCTCAACGTTCACTTTGATTTCCTCAGACAGCAAAATGTTCAACTCACTAACGAAATTTAAAATTTCGCGTTTTTTGCAAAAATGACTTGTATAATTTACGTTTTTTACTCGAGATGCTCGGCGCTTCCACCAATTTGTGACACTGCCAAGGGGCTGGGGGTGAATTAATAGGCGAATGTCCCTTATTTGGATGTTGAGTTGTTACAGTGTCACGATGTTAAATACAACTGATTATGCATTTCCATTGTGCATCGGTGGCTTGGGTCGTGGCCTCCTCCGGCTCACGGTACGCGGTGGGCGTCTTGCTGACTTGGCTCGTCTGCATTGTGAAGTGAGCTTGAAGTAATCTACAGGGTGTATTTGCGACAATATTGTCCAAAACATCAGGAGAAAGGAATTATTGAGTAGGGATACATGTAATATAATTGAGATATCTTTTTCTGTAGAACCCTTCGCCTTGAAGAAGAGAATGCTCACAAATTCTATAAGGGGAATAGCGGGGAGGCAAAAGTTGGATGAAGTACTGCGAAGTTTCGCATTGACATTGCAGTTTTATTCAGTCAAGGCCTACGAATATGTAAGAAAAACTTTCAATTTAGCTCTAACTTCTCAAAGAATTATAAGAAGTTGGCTTTCAAATAGTTCTTGTGAGCCAGGATTTTTGCTGCCAGCGTTTGAGTCCCTTAAAGTTAAAGTAACCAATAACAGAAGCAAGAGTTTTGATACCGTCTGCAGCTTGATGCTGGATAAAATGTCTATCAAGAAACATAGATATTGTTGAGGGACAAACTTGGGTTTATGCTGATTTTTGTACAAATCTGGCATATGATGACACGACCAGGACATGCATCGGAGGCATTGGTTCTAATGGTGGTTGCCTCGAATGGACAATGGAAATTGCCAGTGGCCTATTTTTTGATTGATTCTCTTACTGGGGAAGAAAAGGCCAATATTGTCACTGAAGCTGCTCTAATCAGACTTGATGAATGTGGTGTTGTTAATACTTCCTTAACTTCAGATGGACCCAGAGTTAATTATACCATAATCAGAATCAGAGAGATGGTAGCAAAAATAAAAGATTTGGATAATATTCAATCCTATTTTTTGCACTCAGTTGATAATTCTAAAATATACATTATCCTGGATGCTTGTCAAATGGTTAAATCAGTGAGGAATAATTGGACAGTTTTATTGAAATTCGTAGACCCAGGCGGTGGCATTGTTGACTTCAACTATGTTACAATGTTACCAACTACAACAGCAGGAAGGACTTCGATTTGGGACTTAGCTGAAACAGGCCCTTATTGACTGGGGAAAACAGAAGATGAAGATATTTAATTTTGTCGTAGGTAATTTTAGGTGGGGTTTCTTTTTGTTTTCGAGTATTTCAGATTTTTTCTAAAAAATATAAAATGTTTATGACTATCATAATTCCACAAAAGGATTGATTTTTCATTTATAGGTGAAATTGGCAGTCCAAACTTCTTATTCATACAGCCTAAATAAAAATTGGTAGGTACAGTGCTAGGTTGCTTTTACTGTACCTACATGTTAATTTTCCAGACCTGATATAGAAAATGCATTGAGCAAGATTCCTAACACTCAATGAATCAGTGCAAACTTCCCTGACTCATGAAACACATACAGACTTCAAATTATGAAAATTGAAGTCTCTTGTGGCCAATTTTCTTTACTCAATTTAATTGTCCACAGAAACACAATATTTTTCCTATTCTGCAATTTTATAAATGTTGACCAGGATTTTTCCCCCACAGCCTGAAAGTGTTCAACCAAGGAATCTGATCACAATATTGCAAAAAACTGAATTCTGATGTACCGGTTACCAAAAAAACCCTTTTGATTGAATTTTTTTTTAATATTTATTGTACTTACCTTAAATGAATATGTATTTTTTCAACAATGTGTACTCTGATAACTTTCCATATGATTTGCATTGATGTATTGCTTCAGAGTAGTGCGAAGTAACTAAAACTAATGTCTGGACTGTCGGTTAGATTTCAAAAAAGCTCAAGCCGATTGGGGGATGTGGTTGACCCTACATAGCACTTGTTAAACTGCAAATATTAATATGCAGTTTGTATGGAGTTGAGACTCCCTTAGGATAATTTTCAACCTGTTATTCAGTTGCTGAGGACGATTGCTTTGATCAGATTCCTCATCACTTGAAATGTATCTCCGAGGGCTCTACTTTTACGTCTTTTAAGTAGCTCATCACTATAATCTGATAGTAAATCACTCCGATAACTTCAGTTTTTTCTGTGCTTTTTCTAAATCACAAAAAAAACCATCACGTTTTCGTGGTGTTAACCAGACTTTTTCTCACGATTGCCACACTATTATCACCGGTGCCATTGGTTTCATTGAATTCTATTATTACGAACATTATCGTGGTTACGGGGTTTATACACATTTATCTTTTTCTTTTCTTGTAATATGTTTGTTATGTATGTTTTCAAACAACGATGCCGATCGCGGGACTACTACAAGCAAAGCAAGATCGACTGAAGAGTCCTGTAAAAATAAGAATTATCTTTCATTTTTTGAATCATTTATAGAACAAAGTACACTTGAAGAGTTCAGATGCCATTTCCCAAACAATTGGACTGGCCACTTATGCGATAAATCTTTATATGACGTTTGGAAAAATATCAAAGAATCCATCCTTCAAAATACATCCCCCAGAAATCAATATGAAAATTCTTATCGATGAAGCAGAAATTCTCTTGGAAGAGAGCAACATCAATATAGAAATAATTGATGTACAGGATTTTACAGTAGTTTCTCCAAAACAGGATGTTAATACAGCAATTGCCGACACTGATGGTACAGAACAAACATTAGAGTATATTGAAAATAGAGGACCAGGTGATGACAGCAAAGATCGAATGAAATCTAATATAAATTATGATGCACTAAACTCAGTTTCATCAGAAGAGGACACTGATACTAACATAACTGTGCAGCCAGGAATCATAGATGAAGATAGTTCTAATCAGTATTCGACTAAAATTCTACAAGGTCAAGAAAAAAAATAAATACTACTAGATTTACCAAAATCAACATTTTAGACAACAGGCAAATATTTCCGAGCGTAAGTATTCCAGAAAACTTACTATATTATGAGGCATCATAAAACCTGCAAACATCTAGCAAAGAAACTTCCAATGAAGTGAGATGTGATATTCCAAGAACATGTGACGAAAACATTCTTCCAAATTCAGATTTGCGAATGACTTTGAACCAAAGCATTGCAGAAAATGTGCAAGGGATGGTGTCACCTAACCTGCAAAATTCTGCTATCAATAATGAAAATACTCCAGAGAAAAGTCTTGTAAAACATAAAATGAATATTCCGAGTACAAGTAATAGCGAAAATATAGATCCAAATGTACCTAGTCCATTTAAACGGGCGCTGTTTTGGCCAGAAGCGAAAACTGTTACTAACACCAACAAAAGAAAGAACGAAAAGATACCAAGTGTCATAACGAGTGAGATGTGGCAAGAGTATTACAGAAAAAAGACGGAGAAAAAAGCAAAGCTAGAAGAAGAAAAATTATCAAGAAAACAGAAGTCAGAGGCTGAAAAGTTGGAGAAAAGTAAGTCGTGTAAAAAACAAGTAAAAGCGAAAAAATCTAATCCATTATCGGCGTCGGATAATTCATCTTCGGAAGATGGCAGGTCATCAGTCTTAAGCACTACAAGTAGCACAGATGGCCCAACAATGCAGACACAAAACAAATAAAAAAACCCAAAAGCGTGTGACTTTGTTGTAGTGTTATATGATGGAAACTATTTTCCTGGTGAAGTAGTTGCAATTAAAAACAAAGAGTACTGTGTAAATGCCATGTCAAGAAGTGGAAAGACGAGTTGGCGCTGGCCTGATGTCAAAGATCAAATATGGTATGAAGAGAAAGATGTTGTCGAGATCATATCCCCACCGAAAAAGATAAACTCCAGAGGAGTATTTTCTGTCAAAGAAATGGCAAACTACAATAAGTAATTTTGAAACATCATACTGAGTATATCTTTCCTAATGTTCCCAATAAATAATTGTTTGAGTTGTTCTTGCAAAGTGTACCTCTTAGAATTCAAGTGTTAATTTAAGGTTATGTCGATGGTCCAACCCGTGACGTATTATTGAATATGTTTTTAAAACATTATTGAATGCGGTTCAACGCCAAAAAACGGCTTAAATAGTCGAATTGTTGAAATGAAACTTGTCATAAGAAGCAACGCATTTTTTATTTTTATTTTCAACAACAAAAATGCCTTTATAAACAATTTTAGTGACGTATCGTAATGTAAAACTTGTGAATTGTAACAGTAAGTAAAGTGAAAGTGAAAAAAACAATGGCAAAATTGATAATGCCGTGACGTATCGCACAATCATCCACAACAAAGTAAGCAGTTATGTTTAGTTGCTTACAAGAAAAGAAAAAGATAAATGTGTATAAACCCCGTAACCACGATAATGTTCGTAATAATAGAATTCAATGAAACCAATGGCACCGGTGATAATAGTGTGGCAATCGTGAGAAAAAGTCTGGTTAACACCACGAAAACGTGATGGTTTTTTTTGTGATTTAGAAAAAGCACAGAAAAAACGAAAGTTATCGGAGTGATTTACTATCAGATTATAGTGATGAGCTACTTAAAAGACGTAAAAGTAGAGCCCTCGGAGATACATTTCAAGTGATGAGGAATCTGATCAAAGCAATCGTCCTCAGCAACTGAATAACAGGTTGAAAATTATCCTAAGGGAGTCTCAACTCCATACAAACTGCATATTAATATTTGCAGTTTAACAAGTGCTATGTAGGGTCAACCACATCCCCCAATCGGCTTGAGCTTTTTTGAAATCTAACCGACAGTCCAGACATTAGTTTTAGTTACTTCGCACTACTCTGAAGCAATACATCAATGCAAATCATATGGAAAGTTATCAGAGTACACATTGTTGAAAAAATACATATTCATTTAAGGTAAGTACAATAAATATTAAAAAAAAATTCAATCAAAAGGGTTTTTTTGGTAATCGGTACATCAGAATTCAGTTTTTTGCAATATTGTGATCAGATTCCTTGGTTGAACACTTTCAGGCTGTGGGGGAACAATCCTGGTCAACATTTATAAAATTGCAGAATAGGAAAAATATTGTGTTTCTGTGGACAATTAAATTGAGTAAAGAAAATTGGCCACAAGAGACTTCAATTTTCATAATTTGAAGTCTGTATGTGTTTCATGAGTCAGGGAAGTTTGCACTGATTCATTGAGTGTTAGGAATCTTGCTCAATGCATTTTCTATATCAGGTCTGGAAAATTAACATGTAGGTACAGTAAAAGCAACCTAGCACTGTACCTACCAATTTTTATTTAGGCTGTATGAATAAGAAGTTTGGACTGCCAATTTCACCTATAAATGAAAAATCAATCCTTTTGTGGAATTATGATAGTCATAAACATTTTATATTTTTTAGAAAAAATCTGAAATACTCGAAAACAAAGAGAAACCCCACCTAAAATTACCTACGACAAAATTAAATATCTTCATCTTCTGTTTTCCCCAGTCAATAAGGGCCTGTTTCAGCTAAGTCCCAAATCGAAGTCCTTCCTGCTGTTGTAGTTGGTGTAACATTGTAACATAGTTGAAGTCAACAATGCCACCGCCTGGGTCTACGAATTTCAATAAAACTGTCCAATTATTCCTCACTGATTTAACCATTTGACAAGCATCCAGGATAATGTATATTTTAGAATTATCAACTGAGTGCAAAAAATAGGATTGAATATTATCCAAATCTTTTATTTTTGCTACCATCTCTCTGATTCTGATTATGGTAAAATTAACTCTGGGTCCATCTGAAGTTAAGGAAGTATTAACAACACCACATTCATCAAGTCTGATTAGAGCAGCTTCAGTGACAATATTGGCCTTTTCTTCCCCAGTAAGAGAATCAATCAAAAAATAGGCCACTGGCAATTTCCATTGTCCATTCGAGGCAACCACCATTAGAACCAATGCCTCCGATGCATGTCCTGGTCGTGTCATCATATGCCAGATTTGTACAAAAATCAGCATAAACCCAAGTTTGTCCCTCAACAATATCTATGTTTCTTGATAGACATTTTATCCAGCATCAAGCTGCAGACGGTATCAAAACTCTTGCTTCTGTTATTGGTTACTTTAACTTTAAGGGACTCAAACGCTGGCAGCAAAAATCCTGGCTCACAAGAACTATTTGAAAGCCAACTTCTTATAATTCTTTGAGAAGTTAGAGCTAAATTGAAAGTTTTTCTTACATATTCGTAGGCCTTGACTGAATAAAACTGCAATGTCAATGCGAAACTTCGCAGTACTTCATCCAACTTTTGCCTCCCCGCTTTCCCCTTATAGAATTTGTGAGCATTCTCTTCTTCAAGGCGAAGGGTTCTACAGAAAAAGATATCTCAATTATATTACATGTATCCCTACTCAATAATTCCTTTCTCCTGATGTTTTGGACAATATCCTTGAGATTAATCACTTTTTTCCTCGGTCTTTTGGTTTTCTGCTGTTTTTTCTTTAATAAATCCTAGCGACTCTAATAGCATAGGTTACATGATGCACTGATTGCTTGATTCACTTATAAAAAGAAAATCATCTAGATAGCTTACATAAGTTATCTTATTTTCTCGCAACTTTTTGAGAACTGGTTTCATTATTTTTGTGAACACTAGAGGGGCTGTAGCTAATCCATTGAGCAAGCAAGTGAATTGATATAGTTTTTTATCAATTCTGAATTTCAAGAATTTCCTATGAGATTTCTCAATAGGGACTGAATAAAAGGCATCTTTTATGTCAATTGTACTCATAAAGCAGTTATGGTACAAAAGATTAAGAACGGTTCTTACATCTTTCATTTTGAAGTGCTGGGGGTTCAAATAGTTATTTAATGTCTTGAGATTGAGTATGAACCTATTTCCTCCACTAGATTTTTCTCCAGAAGAGTAGGAGAAATATATTGTCCCTTTGTGTCTTTACACTCGAGGATTATACCTTCATGTGAAAGCGTTTGTGCCTCACATATATGCTTTTCATCAACAAATTTGAAAGTTTGTATAAATTTTTGGGCTGAAACATGACAAAATGGGATTTTATAACCCCGTATCCAATTAAGAATTGTTTTGTTAGTAGTCAACTGTTTACAGTTGTCATAGAATTTGGTCAAGCGACCAGCTATTTTACATACCTCTACATTTTGTGCCCTTGAAACGGTCTTCTCTGCCTTGTTCTCTTCCGGGGGTGATGAGTCTGCTGATTTTACCGCCCCTTTTGAGGTACCCTCCCCTGGGTCATCCTCAATGGGGCCTTGTAGTTTAAATGATCATATTGTTTTGATATTACTTTCTGTGAATATGGCTTTGCTGGTTTTAGATCTCTTCTGAACTGCTTTGGCAACCTTTAGCTTTTCTCCCAAATCAGTTCCTGCAACTGTTCATCAACGGATGTTGTCAAAATGACTTCTTTTATATTTTTATCGAAGGAATGTAATATCCCTGAACGTCTAGAGCTTGAAATATTGTGATGTACATCGGCAATAATTTTTGCTGCATCCCCTAACAGGGTATACATAGGGGGGGCAAGGGGGCAATTGCTCCCCCCCCCAAGAAAAATTCTTGATGTCTGCAGATTTTAAAATAATATTGCAACAATGTACATGACCTGAACTTTCGATACTTCAGGTGATGAGCGCCGAACGGGAGTGACGCGACAGCTAACATCGAGCTTCTTAAAAGTGAGTGTAAGCTTAGTTGGATAATAATTTGTGACCTAGAGATTCTGATGTTGTTTTATTGAATTTAAAGGAAGGTAGGTATTTTCACATTCGACATTCTACATTTGATGATAATGCTCTTGTTTTCATATTACAGATTCTGCATCTATAAACAAACATGAGTAAAAGACAGGACCATACCCCACTGACGCTATTAAATTTTTTTTAAAGGCAAAAAAAATCCGAGTCGACCAGTAGTGATAGTGAAACGGTGGATAAGAATGATGTTGAGGGAATTGATGAACAAGATACTGTGTGTCAAACCACAACTGTCATATTGATGAAGAGAAGTATTCTTTGTTAATTCGATCTCATTTTTTCAGATAGGCAAATTCAGTGTAGGGTACGTTACTGACAAAAATTAATTTCTTTCAAGACAGCAGTCTTGTGAACGCAGTAACTTATCGGGCAAATTAATTAATTTGCCCTTCTACACTTGTACAGATTTCTTTGGATTAAATTTTTTTTCTTTTTCAGATTGTGGAAGGTCATAAACCCAAAAAATCATGTCAAGAATCACAACTGTCATGTTATTTAAACACGTTAATATTATAATGTAATAACTTTATTTGTACGAATATAGAATATTTGTACGAATATAGAATACCATGAACACTCATGTCATATCATGTCTCAGAACACATTCCCATGCACAAGACAATCTTTACATCTCAGACAGGGTTGCCAACAATCATAATTCAAATACCTGACATCTCCCTTTTTTTATACAAAATAAAAATAACCTAACATAATCCGACAAGAGGGCTTCTTAATGACCCTTCCAGATCTCTTGGAAACACGTTCATTATCTACTACACTAGATTGCCCAGACATTATTAAACTATTATGTGAAGTAACATTGACAGTTTTACTTTCATTTGCAACAACATTATTAGTATCATTTTTATATGATGAAACATAATTATTTAAATCATTTTCAGCACTTGTATTGCTACGTTACTTTATAAAAAAAGAAGAGATATTTATAATAACAATCAAAAACCACTAGAAAGCAAATGATAACATAGCAATCACCGACTAACTCAATCGGGGTGCCATGGGTTCTATCAAAATTGTATACCGCGCCAGTGATTTGAAAAGCCAGCCCAAAACACAGACTGCTCCTGATCTCTGATGGATATTTCTAAATGGAATTTAAATTGATATAAAGTACCTAAAGCTCTGGTTGGTATACGTAGTATGATGACTACGCTGTTAAAGGTCCCACTCACTAAGAAGGAAAAATGCACAATTAAGTCTCTGCATGTTTGCTATAAGGTAAACGTGTACTCTCCATATTCCACACACACTCGCTTTTGCTTGCAGTGTAGATGTATGGCAAGCGTGAGCATGACGTCAAAAACGAATCTCTCGTTAATGGCAGTGGCGTGTATAGTTGTTAGGGAGAAGTGTGGCATTAATCGAAAACCTCGATCAAAATGGACCAAGGATTGTTTACAAAAACGGGTTACGTATTCTTATGTCAATCTATTGGAGGAATTGCGACTGGATCCTTCAGATTGGCATAATTACTTGAGAATGGATCAAGACACATACTTTCAACTATTATCGTTAGTAGGCTCCTTGCATACAAAAACAAAACACTCGAATGCGGCAAGCTATAACAGCACATGAAAGGCTCACTGCTACATTACGATTTTTGGCTACTGGAAGGAGCTATGAGGATTTAAAATTTTCAACCATTATTTCACCCCAGGTATTAGGTCGAATTATTCCGGAAACTGGTGTGTCTGTCTTGGATTCGTTCCACTGATATAAGTATATGTGAATAAGTAATTAAACTATGATATAGAACTCACCAACAGGTACTGACTGCCTTCCTTGAAGAGCATTATATCCTGGAAGTAGATACGAACATGCAATGTTGGGTGAGGGTAGTGCACCAGTTCTCAAAAGTGTTCTCCCGCTGTACCCAGAATACTTATCTCTCTTTGAGAAATGTCTATCACATATCCTCAGATTATGAACGTCTTCAGCTGCTTGGAGATGACATACTTTCATCCACTGTGATCTCATCAATGAATTCTTGGGAAAACTGAAATGGCAAATAAACATTGAACATGGAACCAACACCTATCCCTGTGATAAATATGTTACTGATGATGAACTGGAGTCACATAGAAAACAAATTTGTTTTTTCGCGGACATAGTCACGAGAGTCTTGAACTTAAATTACTAATACTATACAACTAAAAACCACGAACTAGTCTCGAACTTGAATAATTACGAATACTACTAACCGAGTCTGAACAACTACAAACTTTACACTAACGATAACGAAACACAAACACTCAATACGGAACCGAAAAAACAATTATGAACAATAACGAGAAACAAGAAGAACGAGGAAAAATCTTAATACATCGACAAAAACACACAAAGACAAGATATAAATATAAGTAAATGTCATCCATAGACATAGAACATATTGATAAGTATATAAAAAAACACTTATGAAAATAACATGATAAAAAAAATTGTTAGTGAAAATCAGAAGATGTGATCCTAATCAAGTTAATTATAAATCCATCAAAGTGCAAGCAATATCTTCCGACCAATGAACTTAGTAACCTAAGTGAATGGTGTAACTGAGCCAACCCCTCTTCATGAGACAACAACTGAAAACAAGGACAGAAATATCCAACAGTAGGCTCATTAGTGTACATGAAAGTGTAGCGCTTCCTACACTGGGTGTGAATCTTACTACACCAAACTGTACCTCGAAGCATACTAAAATACCCTTAAAGTGAAGATAACTAAATGGCAGATTCGAAGTAACCTTCAAAATTTACAAAACAATAATAACCATTCTGACTATGATAGATATCCAGTCGGAAATAGTTTAATAATGCAACACTAAAGACAAAAGGAAGATGTAACAAAGACTACATAATTTTATGACTTTCAGAAGCTGTTCCCAACAGTTACGAGCTCAAAATCAGGCAGGTGACCCAGTAATGAAATATGATTAGAATAAGAAACGTCCAGTAAAAATTCACAAACCAATATATCGATTACAAGAAGTATAAATCAAATCAGTGGTTATTATTCTATACTATTGTCAAGAATGGCAAGAGCACCCTGTGCATGGAAGGAGTACGAAATGTCCGGTCATTGATATGTTATTATTAATTAATTGATCAATTCGGGAACCATGCCCGTCCATGAAGGAGTCTGGTGACAGCTGCCATGACATTAGGTTACACCGATCACAGTGTCACTGTACCGGCCAAATGTAAATAATACACTACTATAAAGTGGTGGAAGTGTAATGTCCTGGCACTGGCTCTATATTTCACAGAATAGCAATTCTTCTTCTATATACAATAAGATAGAATGTTAGGTTAGGTGAACTCTCTCTCTGTTTTTGATTTCCTGTGACTTATAACATTGTACTTGTAATATGGTGATTGGGTTTTATTATTTTAATAAAAGTATCATCGGTCATCGTTAGTATTATTATATTGATATACAAATCAGTAAAACGCAAAGTCGTCTCCACAATTTATTATACTGAGTTCAATACATAAGAGGAAGGATTCATATTCAAGCTCCAGCCAATATTGTTGTTTCATTTATTAAGGTTCAGAGCCGGTGTGGCTATGGGCCTGGCCCTTTTAGGCCTTGCGCCCAGTAGTGTTATTACTGTAGGGTAAGAAATGTATTTTATGTTAATATTTATTTCCTCGTGTATATATAACTTTGCCCCAAAGGTTGTTTGAATAAAATATTTGTATGTTGTTATCATCTAAAGTTTCTCTGGGCTACCATCTGTAGCTACGACCTCCAGTCACAGAGTAGCAAATGGTAGCAACCCTAATTGCGGCTTATAGTAAAGGCCAAAAAGGCCGTATAAAAGCCATCTTTGTGACACTATAATCAAATGTCCATTAGAACAGAATATAGAATCGTTAGCTAGGTTTTGGGATTTCATACTAAACAAGATAACAGATCTCATCTGCTACAAACGACAAAATTTGATTTTGAACCGTAACAGTATTTTATTCATCATTAATTACAATTTCAGGATCCATTTTAATAGTTTCATAAGACCTTGGTCGTTGACCTTCACTAACAACTTTACAAGGAGTTCTATTATGAACACTATCTCTAAGATATACAACTTCACCTGGGTTGAAATTACCTCAATTGTATTTGATTAATGATTTTGAAAGAAGTTAACTTCTTGCGGGTGTACTTAAACCTGTGGAAATCTTATCGTATTACCCTACTGTCATTTAACACAGAAAAATTGGGTTTTATGAAAAATGTGTTCATACTCAGAATGAATGTAATATCGGAATTATTACATACTTTTCTTCAAAATCTAATTTCATGCATTTATGAGAAATATACCTAGAATGCATTAATTCAGGTAAACCAAAGTCACTAACAAGAAATATTCCCAATTCGGAAAACTTGCATGGAGAATGATAAAAGTCTTCTAGCTTCAATATTTTCTGTACTAATAATTTCACCTCATTATTGATTAAAAAAATATTTTTTATAATAGCTGCTGAATTATCATTAAGATAACAACAGATGTCTGGTTCAAAAATACTCAATGAAAATTGTTCGGATAATAATGTTTTGAATTGTTTAGAATATGTGACATCAACCAAAACTGGACCATTAGAATGTTCATTAGATGGTTCAGGATAGTTTTTATGGGGTAGAGTTTTTGATAATTTCTTTGAGTTTTCTTCTTCAACAATTCGATGTATAATCTGTTGTAAGGGTTTATCAGTTTTCCGAATATGCTTTTTCAAATTTTTCATGTGGTTCACAAAAGGAAAGGCACTGAACATATCTAATGGTCCAAATCTTCTAACGTCATCGCAAAGATGTAGTAGGTTATGAACATTATGCGATACATTCTGAGCACCATACAAAATAATGAAAGTTTCAACAAAATACTTTAATAAAGATTGACAGTAGACAATATTATGTTGCCACTGTGAGTTTGATAAAAACGACAGTGACACATGAAGACTCAAAAAGTTCAGATATTTCTCACGATCTAAAACCTTTTTCAAAATAACAGGACCTAAATAAAATGAAAATAAACGAAATTCTGTTGCCTTCCACCTTCTAGCTTCATCTAGAGACCTCGGCTTACGGTTAAACTCATGAGGAATATTTGAGGACTGGCTCAATAGCAATTTGGATATACAGGGTGGCCCAGCGAAAACGAAACAAAGCCGATATTTAATATTTATCGTTCGCAGAAAAAAAAAACGCTCGGACCCGTCGATTTTTATTGCGAGGGGGACATCTTTTGCGCATATTCTCAACTTTGTCACTTCAAGCCCCTCGGAGGTGTTAGCTCCAACCCTTAAATCTTTAATGGGAGTAGGGTTCATGTGATACCGCATTTTGAAGGTAATCGAATTCTCTCTCCAACGCTTTTCAGTTTTTGGAATTTGACGCAGTAGTTCTCGAGAAATCATTGTTGATATACTAACAAGTCAACATTGACATGAATTCGTATCAATTTTCAACTTGAATTGTTAGAATTGTGTTCATGGCAATAGTTTGAGAAAATATTAGGTTTTTCTAAGTTTTTGATACATAGAAGGGGTGGGGAGGGTGATTCAAAACATTAAAATAAAAAAATTGGCTACTATTTTACTTTTTATTTCAACAAGTGTTCAAAATGTTGGCCTCCTGCTTCCATGCAGTAATAGAGGTTTTGTTCAAAACGATTTCGGACGTTCTGAAGCATTACAGATGTAATGTTCCGACATTCATCAATGATCCGTTTACGTAAATCATGTAAAGAAACTGGTTGAGTTTTTTAGATGATACTTTTCAAGTGACCCCGCAGAAAAAATCTAACGGGCTTAAATCTGGTGACCTTGCGGGCCACTCCACTGCTCCTCAAGTGTGGATTTTCATCAGGCCAGTGACAATTATGACGATTAACAGTCCCGTTGACGAAAAAAGAACACTCATCTGAGAAACAAATGTTGAACAACAAATTCTGGTTCGTTATTATCCGTTGTCTCATTATCTCACAAAATTCCAAACGTCTATCAAAGTCATCCTCATTTAATTTTTGTACCAGATGGATTTTATACGGAAGGAATTTATGGGCTTTTAAAATTCTTTGAATGCTCGTACGGCTTATGCCAGAAACTGTAGGTAATTGCCTGGTACTCAACGTAGGATCGATATTGCCGTGGCCCAAAACAGCCACTTCCATTGCTTCGTTTCCCACTATTCTATTCGGAGCGATTCGTTTTCGATTTGCCACCGATCCTGTCTCCCTGAACTTGGCCACTACTTCAATAACATATTTTCTGTGAACATGCTTATCTGGATTCTGTTCATTGAATACCTGTGCTGTTATATTAGCGCACCTGCCGTTCTCATAATAAAGTTCAATTATTGATATTCTGTCCGCAGTTGAATAAACCATTTTGGGCACAAACAAATTTAAGCCTTAATAGTCAACGACAAACTCTTGTGAGATACTACTGGTGGTTGAATTGAATGTACAAAATAATTCATCAATTCTACTTCCAAAGGAATAGAAAAACGGCACTATTAATAAACGAAAACGAACTTCAGTAACAAAACCAAATAACAAAAACACTTCAAACAACAAGAGCAATAGTATTTCTGACAGAAGTACCGAATTCCATAGCAGCAATAACTACTAATAGTCCAGGAGCACGCTACAAAAAGCTGGCCTATCGAGTTACCAGATGAGGAATTTTTTTATGTAATGTAAAAATCATATCCTGCCAGACTTGAAGCTGTACAGGGTTGGTACCAACTTTTGTATTTCTAGAGAAAACCTAATTTTTTTTCACATGTTTTGCTTGGTATTCTCATTCTTAGTTTAAAAAACCTGGCCACACCACATGTCATGTCTTGTGTAGCATTTCTGGTCTCATAGGATATGACATATTTAATGGTCCTAGTAAGTACTTATATTGAAAACAATGAGCATCGGGTAACTCGATAGTCCAGCTTTTTTGCAGCGGGCTCTTAGTCCATAAGGTTTTACTAATAAATTTGTAAAAAAGATACTGAAAATACTTTCATGATTTTATGATTTGCAAGCCTAAAATGTCGTTTAAAAATGCAAATGAGAATATTAGATGCGTGTTTCTAATGTATTAAAAAACTGACCTTAAATTATTCCTCATTATAGTTGGCCAGGATAGGATTTTACTAAACAAAAAGGAGTCATTGTTAGATAACTATGAGAAATACTGCTGAAAGTGAAACAAGCGTAACTTTAGATTCTCAGCCGATGATTGTTCTAAACTTGTTTTCTCGACAACTACTGCATAAAATTAAAAAAACTAACAAACGTTGGAAAGAGAATTCGATTACCTTCAAAATGCGGTATCACATGAACCTAACTCCCATGAAAGATTTAAGCGTTTTTTTCCTGCGAACGATAAATATGAAATATCGGCCTTGTTTCGTTTTCGCTGGGCCACCTTGTATTTGAAATCTGATGAAATGACAATTTTACAGGAACTTTTTCGTGCATCCACAAATTTACAATCAACTTTTTCACTACCCCTAGACACATTCAAAAATAAGTTTTTTGGATACTTTTGGATAGAGGCAGGCACAATGTTTCAATACAATACATGTGATAATGTAATTCAGTCATAAATGAATACAACACCACAATTATTGAACGTGCAATATAGGAGCAGGACTAAGGACAAAAAACCTTTGTATTGATTATATATTTCTAAGAATAATAATAAAAATAAAGTTTATTCGTGAAAAGAATAGAATTCAACTGCAAACAAAACAATACGAACAAAGCTGAAGTGCGATAAGTACTGTTGCACTTGTTTCGCAAGAAAAGGAAAACAGAAGTAGATAATTGTTCTAAATAAACAATGAAATTATCTGTGACACTATACAAAAATATAATAACATTAATGAAATTAAACTAAAAATTTAATTAAGTGTCAGTAGACGTATTGAAACAGAATTAATAAAATGTAATGAAACCTATACAGTAAAAAAAATTAAATGAGTTGGATCAAATCAAATAATCTTATATGTAATGAAATGCGGACAATATAAATGAAATTAAATATTGTCATATTCCTCATAAAGTAATAAAAATGCATTAAATTCTAGAAAAAAATATTAATGAAAATCGTAGGACCATATATATTGTATATAAAAATAAATTTAAAAAATGTTAATTTGATTCAATAAAGATCATTTATTATAATTTATATAGAGTTCAATTTCAAATCTTACCTCACACTACAAAAAAACATCTCAAGATGATCCTGACTATATTTATATGTGAGCAGGTATTTTAGTCTATTACTTTTGACATATTCATCAAAAATACCCAATGTAGAAGAAATTGTTATTATGAAGCCAACAAAAGGAGTTTTTTGTGGTAGTGATGTCATTAATTTTCGACCATTTACTCCTCATATATTGAACAGTTTTCTTTAAAAACGATTCCCAAAAGTGTTGATGGGCTTTCCTCAAGGGTGCTTTGTATCCTCTGCCTGCAGGAGATCTTGAATTCAGAATGAAACGAATTGTTAGACCTGCATTTCGAAACTGAAGAAGTTTCAGATCTTTCCTTAAAAATTCTAGTGCATCGTCCACACTACTACTCAATGTTTGTGCAGCTAGTCTCACCTGAAAATCACATATTTCTTAATATACTTGGAAGGTATGAAGAATTTAAAAAAATAGATGGTTTAAGAGGTACTTTTATACATAAAGTTACTTTCATTTTTTTTATTCTCTACTCCATATGACTTTTTCGGATTTTTGTTGCTGCAGATAAGTTTTCATTTTTCTCCACTTCATATAACATCTCAATATCTCCATTCCACAAGATTATTTTCATCATCATAAAAATGTCCAATCTCTGATAATGCATTTCTCATGAGTTTGAGGCATGGAAAAATATGTTATATCACTTTCAGTATTTTTTATCCTGCATCCTAAATCTTTCAACACTTTAAAATTCACAGATGGTCCATCACAAGTTACAGATGTTACTTTTACATTATTTCTATCAAGACTGTTTGGGAACTGCTTGTGATAAGTGATCCGATGCCATAGTCGATAAAAACTCTTTTTTTCTCAAGGTATTCACAACCGAATATAATGACTGAACTTTCAGGTTCAATCGTTTTACAGTTTTCTTCATATTGTGATATTTGGTGCCGAATTTTGTTGCTCTTCTTTTCATCTGTAATGTTCTGGCTTTAACCTTGTCCAGACTAGTACTGAAATTAGCTGATTGGTTAAGTTTATTCTTTTGACATTGTATATTAAAATATTACCAATAATCATGAAAGGTTCAATAGAGGAAAGGAACCAAATTTGAGATACTTTTTTTGTAAAATGAAAATAAAATATGATTTATTTTAAAAGAACAACTATCATGAACTTGGTACATCACTGAAACAGTGTAGTAGTAATAATAACAAAATTTGAGCTTGGGAATAAACTTTACAGGTAAAAACAAATTGAAACTCATAAAAGAAACAAAAGAGTCTTTTGAAATTGAGGTGCCTAATTTGAGACAGTCTCGTCCCCAAATTTGGGATAGGGTCCTAATTTAGTACATCACTCAAAAAATCCTTTTTCCTCGCAAAAAGCACAGGAAAATATAGAACTTGTCAATTCTCCACAATCCTCATGGGCCCATCTAAAGCATTTGACACATTTAGCCCATTTTTCACCATGTTTGTCTTCTGAAAATAGCCCTGTACAAAATATACACTCAGCGTCACTGCCGCCACTTTCATCCGATGAGGAGTCGTTCAAAACAGGCTCTTCGCTGCAAGAATCAGAACTGGATGATGACAATGTACGTTTGGCTTTATTTTTTGGATTTGGACCTTCTTCGTTTTTTTGTTTTTTTGGCATCACCTCTTCCTTGATTAATCGGTCTTTTCATTTTCTTTTCCATTTTACCGATATCTTTTTTCACTCCTTTGGCTTTATTCTGTTTCGCTTCCTTTTTCTTTATACTTTCTAACAGCTCTTCTTTATAGGGAGTTGTTGTTATAACTGCAGCTTTCCCAGCATTTTTTCTTTGTTGGCTTTTTTTATGTACTGGAATGGGACAAATATCCATAGGAGATACCAACATTTTTTGAACGCCTTGACTTGTAGATGGCAGGGAAATATGTCCTTCGCACTGCAGTAATCTCAGTGGTCTTTCTTTTGCTTTCGGAGGTGATGGAGTTCTTTCATTTTTACGTTGAATTTCTGTTCCCAAGAAAGAGGAACCAATATTTTCCTGTTCTTCTTGGTTTTGCGATAACATTGGATCTTGCCCTGGAGTTGTATTTTCTGTTGATGGTTGTGTTGGATTTTCTGTTGGTGGTTGTATTGGATTTTCTGTTGATGGCAGTGTTGGATTTTCTGTTGATGGTTGTGTTGGATTTTCTGTTGAGGGTTGGGTTGGTGCTGTAGATGCATGAATTCCAAAATCGTGATCTCTGAAGATATAGCGATTGAAGGGTACCAAGCCAGTTTTTTTGAAAGCTTTTGATGATACTTCCATTGTAGCAGCTCGACTGTAAGCTTTACCAAACAATGCAGCAACAACATATGGCGAAACCGTACTCAGTTGGTTTTCACGTAACCAGTTTTCTACTTCTTGAGCATAATAAGTTTTCAAAGGCGACATAAATCCAACGTCTAGAGGTTGCATTTTATGGGTAGAGTGTGGGGGTAGGCATATAATAGTTACGTGGTTTTGCTTGGCTAAATCTATTAGTTCAATATTGCGTGTGTGGGAGTAGTGTCCATCTAAAATGAGTAGGATAGGATCAGATGCACTTGGTTTAACAAATTTAATAAAGTGGTCTAACCACCTTGTGAAGCTATCACTTGTGACCCATCCAGATTTATGACAGTTGTAAATTGATCTAGCGGGAGCTCCATTCATTAATTCCTGCTTCATATTCTTTCGAGTAAAGATAATCATAGGTGGTACAAAAACACCGGTAGAATTCATACAGGTAACTACTGTTATTAAGTGCCCTCTCTCTGCTGATGTTAGGGATGATATTTGTTTTTTCCCTTTTAGAGAAATAACTCTACTATGTTTATGTTGGACAATGGTTACACCGGTCTCATCGACATTGAATATTCTGTGAGTTGCATTCTGGAATTTATTGAACTCCTGTTCGTACAAATCAAAGGTGAAAAGGATTTGACACGAGCTGCTGACATTCCTTGTGGTGTTCGCATTGATAGTTGGGGGTGTCTCCTTAAAAACAAACGTAATCATTTTTTTCCTGCAGTCTCTTTATGCGAATTAAATTGATGTCTGATACCGTTTCTTATGGCTAACTGAAAAGCCAAACGTTTAATATCTCTAGATCGTAATCCAAAAAATCGTTCCTCCATATTCAACGCATATTGGACTAATTCTCTTTCTAGTTCAGGAGGCAGAACTGTTTTGCGGCCAATTTTTGTGTTGAGTAGCTCTTCTATATTTTTATTTGACTTCACATACCTTTTAACTGTACCTTTAGGTACTCCAAATATTTTTGATGCCTTTAAATAGCCCATCTGTTTTTCTTTTACTGCTTCAACAGCTCTTTTCATGTCATTATGATTCCATAATTTACGTTTCTTTGGTGCTGGCATCTGTAAAAAACGTTTATATATAAGTGTATGATGTATTCAAACATTGTTTATGCTATTTTTTATAATTTATATAACAGAATATGCACAGCTAGATAATTAACATTTTTTTTTACAGTATACTTCCTATCAAGGGTTCTAATTTGAGATAGTCTGAAATTGAGATTCCAGTACTATCTCAAATTAGGAAATTCGGAAAAAAAATTTTAAGCAGCTATATTTTGGTCATAACTGCTACAAAATGAGTTTTTGCATGACAGCATAGTGGCTTTAAGTTAATTAAACCCTACTACAGTGGAATGATGACCTTACCTTACAAAAATATTTTCAGATACAACAGTCACTCACAAAATTTTCCAGCACACAAAGTTGGATAGATGTACACTGCTTGGGAATCATGTGGTAACTGACAAAAACAACAAGTTCACAGACTCTATTTGGCCTAAAACCCCGAACTTTTGCACGTTGTACGTAGATGGCACTAGCCATTCTGCCAGAAAGCTACTGTCTCAAATTAGGCTCCTATCTCAAATTTGGTTCCTTTCCTCTAAGTTTAACCCTTTTCTGGCTTTAACCTTGTCCAGACTAGTACTGAAATTAGCTGATTGGTTAAGTTTATTCTTTTGACATTGTATATTAAAATATTACCAATAATCATGAAACATCCAATAAGTTTAACCCTTTTCTTCATTTTAGTGGATCCGGATGACGATGATTGGCTAGTACTGAAAAATAAATAATTTTGACTGTATTATGAATTGAAGAATCAATATCAAAAATGGTTGTTTTTGGCAGTAAATATGAAATTTACAAATAATCCCCCCAAATTAGGTGAAATTATGAATGAATCTAAGAATCTTTTTCTAAGGTTCTTATGTACACCAAAGGTACACCTGATTGTGAAATATACTTTTCCTCAGGAGCCGATAACGTAACTGTGGAATCACTTATTCCTGGCTAGTCATCCCCATCACTAACTGTTATATCAGGTAATCTAAGTGTTGGGAGTGAATTTGGCTTCAGTCTAGTCTAGAATTCTGTCCGAACAAAACAATCATTTGTGAAATGATCCGAACAAATTTTGTTTAGCTGTGGTTGAGGCCATTCCAAATGTAAATCACTTCCATGTCTACGGAGCCATTCCCTGAAATAAGCTTTTGGAAATCTGAAAAGTTTTTTCATTAGTGTAGGGACACTTTTGAAATGTTTTTCAAGTACTTACTTATGAAAAATTATGTTTTATTTTTTCTTTCCCTTTCTCCAGGAATTACCACAATCCTTAACGAAACACTTCATCATATAGAACGGCGAACGGCTAATAACACTATATCAATAAATAAAAATTTACTTAGCGTCTAAAACACTCGTGTTGAAAAAATAAAGAAGAATAAAGAATAAAGAAGAGACTGATCACGAAACGATTCACGATAAAAAGATTAGATTGAATCTAGCTTGAATCGACCACAAAGTAATCGTCGGGTGACTTCGGGATTTTGGGGCTTGAATGGCTTGATGACGTTTGGAGATATAAATTTGAGAAAAAGTTGAAAGATTGATAACAACGCACAATTTCAAGAAGTGGTTAGAACAAAAATATGGGAAGGATGGTACTGCAAAGTTCTGTTGGCTTGGCACATTTTGTTCAGAGGAATGAAAACTGAAAACATCTGGAAAATTATTGTCAGAATACTACATGCTGAAGTCAACAATTTGTACGATTCCGTTGATATTTCAAAATGTTCTGCGTTGATCGCTTATCTCAAAAGGAAAAAAGCCATCCGTTTTCACTAAAGGAGAAATTCCAACTTTTTTGACAGACGTGCCAGATGAAACTTATTTGGTTCATAAGGTATTTAAAAAATTTCGAAATGAAAACAGCAACTTGCATTCTTATGTATTTTCAGGTTGCAATGATACTGGTAGTGGCATGGACATGGAGACGGGAAGAACTATACAATGAAAATGTTTTACACAAATATATACGAAGCTTCGGCATCACCAAACCAAAGCATTTCTTTCTGAATTATTAGAATGGAAAATAAAGTGTTGAGGTAGTGAGAAAATTTACAGTCGAAAAGTGGCCTTCAAATAACGCAGAATATTGAAAATGAAAAAATATATGCAATTATACTGAACAAACTTACTTCTGGTGCACTTTCGTCAAATGAAGGAGTAGACGCTGCAGGGTTGAAAACTCACAGTGAGGAAGTCTTCAGCTGTAGCTGAAAGTTTGTTGAGAACTCCCTGTAGACTGAAATTGAATTCGCAGAAAATAAATTACATGGCAGCAATGAAGTGAGAAATTGTTTCTATTCCTGATTTTGTGTTATGTACTACATTTTCAATCAGTACGAGTAATGCTGACAAAGCCAGTCGTTCAACTTTAATGTGAATAAAAGAAAGTAAACATACTTGTATTCTATAGTATATTATTTATAATAGACAGATTTTTCTCATTTTTCATGAAAAGAAAATGATTCTAAAATTGTTTACATATATCTTCCAAAATGAATGAATTCACTTGAGGTTAAAAGAATGGTGAGTTACTTACTAACGAGTATAAACAGTAAAGACATCCTATTATCATAGAGACAGACAGGTAAATAATCGAAAATACTCTAATCGTACAAAAATATAACAATATATTTGTGGCCCATATATTAAATTGGCTAAAACATAGTGTGAGATGAGATTACAAATTTGGTATGAGTCAGAATAATTTGCAAGAAATTAAAGCCAGGAGCAACTTGGGTGTTACTTTGGTTGAATGGAAGCTTTGGAAATATTAATATTATTGAGATCGTTAGATATAAATATTTTTTTTAATGAGGCTACTTTTGATAAAAACCATTATAGAAAATTAAACTTAGAATTACTAAAAAATAAATAAATATGCGAGAATATGTTTCCTGCTAAAGAACTCAAAATTAATTTCTCTAAGGAAGAGCACAGAGACACAAGATATAATAGGATGAAATAAATTTATATATCCTTGAAATTGTGTAAAAACATTTCTCTATTTATATTATGGCGAGAATAACTTGCCCACAGAAATGCGCAGTGATTTAAAATTTTGCAGTAAATTGAGCAAACGTGCGTATATAGGTAGAAAAAACTTGCAACACGCTTTCGTAGTAAAAAACGTCCTGAGTAAACAAGTTTCATGCTATGCAATATACAGAGTTACTATGCAAGTTCATCAGAATGCCTTGCATAATTTAATAAAGATTTTTTTGGTTATTTTAATCTTCCAATCTAAAAAAGTGAAAATAAAATCAATACAATCATCGAAGGGCGAAAACAAACATGTCAAGAAACGAATTTACTCCACAAAATTACACTTTTTTAGGCAATACATACTCTAAATTCCTTCAAATTATATATTATGATAGTTAAATAATTTATATTTGAAATTACAAAAACTAGCATAACACTCTAAAAAATATTCAGATTATTTCAATAATTATATGCTTTCATCTTCTTAACGCTTAAAAATCCCAATCATTAGAATTTTCGAATTTTAGTTCTTTTGTTCTTTTTTTTAAGCATTATTGGGCAAGGTTTTAAATCATCTTTGCGGATGCCCACGATTTGTTCAGGTTTAGGGTAGCCGACGATACATGAAGCGCGTTCTAGTCATAAGATATAATTATGAGTTCTGAGGATGTGATCAAACTGCCATTCTGTAGGAATCAATTCATTACCTGCAAATAACATTATTTATTATTTGATGATCCGTATTTTCACTTCTCAGAGATTACTGTTGATTTTATTCAATGTACAAGTTGATTCAAGGATGGTTTCAGAAATGTTGTGTTATTTATTGCAGGATTTTTGATAAAAATAATGCCTGTGAAAGTCGAGATTACAATTTCGGACATTCTGGATGAACGTGTTCGGCCAATTAAGGAAGGTGAAGAGGTTTTCAAGGCTGGTCACATCATTTTATGTGGAACTGACGGCTCCAATGAAAAAGTTGTCAAAAGTTTGTGTATGAGATCCCCAACAATTTTACAATCCCAACATTAAGTAACAATAAAATTGAATGATACGTGGATTTGTCAATGTTCCTGTAAAGCAGGATTAGGGGGATATTGCAAACATATAATTGCTACATTGATTTATGTCAGCAGGTAAATAAGTGTTTATTCAATATAAAAAAACAACTAAATAATTTCAAAAATACATTTCCTCTCTTTCTCATGTTTTAGATATGAAATGTTGGAACCAGTGAGCTGTACTGATCTGGCACAAAAAAAAATGGATAAAAGAAAAAAGAAATAGAGGAAATCAGTAGGCCTAAACCTTTCTATTTCCATTTTTAGTACTAATTGACTTAATAAAATAAATAAATAGGTGGAAATTTTATGCAATCATAACAAGTTTCGGTTTTCATATCATTCAATCTATTTCAAGCAGAATATGAATAAAAACATTTTTAGTACTAATTGACTTAATAAAATAAATAATTAGGTGGAAGATTTCATTCAATAATAACAATTTTCGGTTTTCGTATCATTTAATCAATTCAAAGCAGAATATGAATAAAAAACATTTTTAGTGACCTAAGGGCCGGTATTATAAAACTATTTTGACAGAAAACTAGAAGTTAACTTGTGGAATGACGTCACATGTTGCATCAATTGAAGTTAACTTTGTAGGAAATGATGGTTTTCGACAGTTTTTCTGTCAATAATTCAGCACATACTTGAGTTTATTGTTGTGTTATTTTTCTGACTTTGTTAAAACGATATCCACTTTATTTTTGAGGAACTTTCAACCGACGATGAAGATACTGGTTGAAGGCCCAGGGCGACCATGAATGTTTAGATATCGGTTAGACTTGTGGAATGAAATATAATTTAAAAACCGATTTCGATTATTCAGAGAATCTGTACACATTAAAGCAAATTTAAAATAGAAAATGGGACCTTTATAAAACTGACATTCTAGAGTAAAAGTTAACTTGACTGTTAAAATTGAAGTTAACTGTCAAACATTTTTATGATACCGGCCTTTATTGAAATAAATAAAAAGGTGAACGATTTTATGCAATTTAATCAATTTTAAGCAGAATATGAATAAAAAACATTTTAGTACTAATTAACTTAATAAAAAAAAAAGAATGTAAATACATAAGAGATTTTTCAAAAATAAAAATTGGGTAAATGATTGCAGAACTTGGACACAGTATAAAGCTATATCTGTGACTTGGATACTTAATCAGAAGTGCAGCTGCCCACCTAAGGGCCTCTTCTCACGGGTCGGTACATCAGCGATCTCTACCGCATTTACCTTTCTCATGAACCTGCATACTTTTGTCAGTTGTAAAGCAAGTCGTCGTCTAGTGAGGAAGAGGACATTGTTTTATATGTGTATTTTAAAAGGTTACAAATGCAAAAAAGAAAAACACACTGGGTACACCCATATATTGAACGAAATAGGAACTGTAGGCTATTTGTCGCCGCTCAAGAATTAAGTATGAATGATGCAAAATTTCGGCCAATGTGCAGAATGGCAAAAACTTCAAGAACTTGAGCAACTTCTGTTAATATACGCTAAAACATACCTAACCTCCTAACCCTAATGAGGAAGAAGACGAGTAAGTCAACTGTCAAAATTGTACGGTAGACAGATTACAGAAGTTCTAACCTCTGTTGTTGTATGGATAACAGTGTTGGGATTCCTATTACAATCGTAATATTTCTATTACATTCACATGTGACTTATTACGCTATTACTACAACGCCAGAAACAGCCGTAATCTATTTTGACTTGAAACTTCTACTCATCCATTCATCCGTTCTTTTCTTCCCTTATATTGTTATCTTCCGTCCTTTTTTTCCAGGGTCCAGTAAAAATCCTGAACATTATATAGGTGAACATGCATTTGCATACAAAAATCAGGATTCTCATTCAGATTCAAACCCAACAACTTCTACCTCTAACGGCCGGTTTCACAATCGATTGTTAACTGTTGGAGTTAAGTTACTACCACTAAGGGTCGGTTTCTCAATCTACTGTTAAGCAAATTTAGCTGTCAGCTATCTTTAACCTCCAGCCAAACTGTTTCTTCATCCACAGTTAAGCTTAACCATGAGCTATTCTGCCTGTTAAATTAACAGCAACTTCAAAGTGCCAGCCAAGCTTCTAGCCGATAGTTAGGAGAAATGGCGCAAGCGCATAAGGGTACGTTTATGTTGGAGCTGTGATAAACGATAGGAGCGGCGATGAGAGCAGCGACAAGAGCAGCGCAAATTTCATGTCTTTGGTGTGTTGTTTATAGTAGAGCTTCGACAGTAGCGACGATCTTTGCTTTGCGGGTTGAACAGCTGAAAATAGTTTTTTGAAATGAGTGATTCTGAAGAAGAAATGCTTTCAACTTCAAATGCCGTTAAATATTATATTATTAAGTGCGCGTGAAAAGCGTAAATTCTCTGCACATCCTATAAATACCCAAAGACACATGTTTGGAGAATTCCATCATCTTTATAAACAATTGAGGCAACACCCTGCAAAATTCATGGAATATATGAGAATGAAAATAGAAACCTTTGATTACATATCATCGCACATCTCTGATAAGAATCAAAAAAGATGGAGCAATTGTCATAGTAGACCAATTTTACTTGAGGAGCGGCTCATGATAACAATCAGGCAAGTAAACAAAAAACAAATTTAATAGCAAAATTTATTTTAGAATAACAAACTGAGAAATATCTTTTTCGAAAATTAACATATAATAACAAAAATCCAGAAGTTCAGAAAGATTAAAACTAAACATTCAATTATCCATTCAATGAACCTACATATATATAGTATTATAGTTCATATAAATGTGGTTCTGATTGAGATAAATTAATATTTCTTGCTGCATCATTATAAAAATCTCTTGCGGTACTTTGGTAACCGCTAGTTGTATAGTCATAGTTAGAGAGTGGATGAGGGTTTTTATCTGGTTTCAAGAAATCTTGCGTTAATTTCATCACCCTCATTCGATACTCCATTTTATCGTAAGCCGAAAATGTCCTTACATGCGGTAGTAAGCTTTTAAAAAAATTCATATCTAGTCTAGTAAAGCCTGTCCTATGTCGTCTTTTGATGAGCGCTTCTGGGGATGTTTCCTAGCAGAACGTGAAGCTTGAGATGACGATGGCGCAATATCGTACGACGCTGAGTCTGAATGCTCTATTTGCTCGAGTGAAGAGTGCATGCTGCAATTTTCTACTACCTTTTCGCTTTCGTCATCGTTATCACTTTCATCTTGTGTCATTTGAGACGACTCATCAAGAATGTTTTCATCACCATATTTCGGAAAATTACCCTCCGATTTTCTTGGAGTGAATTGGTCTTTTAAAAACAAAAGACTGTTGAAATACTTCCATTCGCCTTTATAATCATTTGTTTGACCATCGCCTGATTTTGATTTAGGGATGGACGCCATCGTACTCCTAAATTTGTCCCGCAAACTTTTCCATTTATTTCGTACAACCAGTCCTAAAACGGAGAAAATACACATGAAAAAAGAACGGTTGGAAATAACGAATAAATTAATTGAACATAGCCTTTATTATTGTAGGTATCTATCAACTGGTCAATCGTTTAGAAGTTTGGCATTTTCATTCCGGATGGGAGTTACAACAGTTTCAAAAATTATCAGAGAAATTTTGAAAGTTATATGGGAAATACTTCAACCATTACACATGAAAATTCCCGACGAACAAGATTTCAGGAAAGTCGCCGATGATTATTATGATATTTGGAATTTCCCTAACTGCATCGGCTCTATTGACGGAAAACATATTAGACTAAACTGTCCTGCACACTCTGGTACAATGTTTTATAATTACAAAAAATAGTTTTCAATTGTATTGCAAGGATTGGTTGATGCTAATTATAGATTTATAAATATTGATGTTGGAGGTTATGGTAAACAGAGTGATGGTGGAACTTTCAGATCTTCCGCTTTATTTTTGTACCTGTCAGATGGACGACTTAATATTCCCCCCGAACGTGCTTTACCATACTCAGATATTACAGTACCACATGTTATCATAGGTGATGAGGCCTATCCACTACTACCTAATCTATTAAAACCTTATAGCAGACAACAGTTAGATGCAGACAAAGAATACTTCAATGCTAGATTGTCAAGAGCAAGAAGAACTGTTGAATGTGCTTTTGGCATTCTGTATTCTAAGTGGAGAATTTTAGGAACAGCAATCCAAACTTCTACAGATGTAGCTGATGATATTGTTAAGTGTATCTGTTTGCTACATAACATTATCATTGATAAAGAAGGCATTGAGCATCATCTTCAAGCAACAAGTTCAGAAAAACCAAGAAATGTCGGATTAGGTAATACCGGAAGACCAAACCAAGCTGCTGAAAATATTCGCAATCTGTTTAAAACGTATCTTTGCCGCAATCCAATTTGAATAATCAATTTAAAACATTTTTATACCTAACCTTTAATATCTACTGCTTGTATAAATAAACTCAATTTCTACTTACGTGTTGTATTCATTTTCACAGCCACTTCATCCCATAATTTATCAAGAATAAATCTGTTATGATGATTTTTATTTTTTTGGTCCCACAAGGCGGGCCTGACAAATATTTCACTAATTAATCTGTCGATATCCATACCGACTACCTCTGACAAAAGCGAAGAAAATTTACGGTTCAATTATCACCGCTCTTATCGTTAATTGGCTACAAAGCTTGTCTCAACGTGTCGCTCCAATATAAACACCTGCATACAAAATAATGAATTCATTTTCTCTGCTTCGCTAGTATCGCCGCTCTTATCGTTTATCACAGCTCCAACATAAACGTACCCTTAGTTACAATCGATCAAATCGTTGGCATTCTAGATAATCCACAGATTATATCGATCGGGGAACGACTTAGATACGTATTTCCAGTATCCATTTCTAATCTTCATGAAAAATAGTTTAAATTTTTTGCTACTCATTCAGATATTTCAGCGAAATATGTATATGTATTTACAAAAATAAAAATAATAATTCAGTCGTTTTTCATTGAATATCAATCTGACAGTTGAAAATTATAATTGACTGTCAGCTAAAGGTGCCACTTTCGGGACTGTCAGGTTTTGGTACATTTGACATGTCAAGCATTAGAGGTTCTCTGTCAGGTACAGGTACATAGACGAGTTCCGAAAAATTAACGTTATTTAAAAAAAAACTATAACAGACGACTTTCATTTCATGCACACTGGAAGCCCAAATGTGCAATTTACTGCTTGTGAATTTTTTGGATGAGATATTAGGTTTTTTTATGAGACAAGCTCAATTTTCATAGAAATCCGACCCTAAAGTGTCAGCTACTGGTACATTTACCTCACATGATAAGGAGAACTCACTTTTAGGCCGTCAGGTGCTTTCAAGTATACCGGTATCTTGAATTCACTCTTCAGAAAAGCAGATTTCACATCCAGCTGATGGATGTGTAAATTTTTCCTATTGGCAACTGCTAACAGGGTCCTCAACGTCAACATTCTAGCTACGGGTGCATAGACATCTTCTTCCAAAATTGGTTGTTGATAACCCCTTGCAACCAAACGTGCTTTCTTCTGGGTTTCTGCATTCACTTCCTTTTCAGTGAAAACCCATCTGGAATCAATGATTTTGGTGTCGGGTGGGGTTACCATTTCCCATGTGTGATTTTCCTCTAGCGAATGAAGTTCCTTATGTATAGCTTCCTTCCAACCATTATTTGTTTCAACAGCTTGTTGATAACTTTTTGGTACTTCTGAAGGTAAATGTCCAGCAGATAAAGCCATCATGAGATCGACATCATATTCATCTAGATATTTAGGCCTTTGCCGATTTCGTGAACTTCTACGAATACCATCACTTTCCTTTTGTGGTGTATCATTCAGGTTATCATGAATATAGTTATCAATTTCTTGAATGTTACTTTCTGACTTGGAATCATTCTCAGGTTTCAAGTGTGTTGAATTATTATTTTCTATAACGATTCTGTTTTCATCAGTTCATCAAATACCACAGATCGAGAACTCACTACAACATTCTTACTTGGATCATATAGCCGATAACTATGACCAACTTATTAGTATGGGAATCAAGTTTTCCAGAACGATCTTCTTTTGCCACATGTGCATATGCTTGACAGCCAAATATTCGTACCTTGTTTAGATCAAGCTTGAAACCATACCATAGCTCCGCCGGTGTCATATTATTAGGCATAAGTAAACAGATGTTAGGGCAGCTTCACCCCAAAATTTCGTATCAAGTTTCGAATCAAATATCAAACATCTTGACTTCTCAAGGATGGTACGACCAAACCTTTCACTCACACCATTTTGTTCTGGGTTCCGAGCTACAGTGTAGGTAATATCAATTCCTTTTGCAGCACAAAAGTTTTTGAAGCTCGTTGAAGTGTATTCTCCTCCATTGTCACATCGAAGGTTTTCAATTCTATGCCCAAATTTAACTTCAACCATTGACATATATTTACTAAAAACAGCTTCCACTTCTCCTTTCTTCTCAAGAAGGAATATGACTGCAAAATGGCTATAGTGATCAATGAATGACACAAAATAATTTTTCCCATCATGAGCCGGAGGGCTTATTTTGCCACATACATCACTTGATATACACTGAAGAACTCTCTTAGCTTTCCGTTCTTCAGCTATACTCTTCAAAAAGGGAATACGTGTTTGTTTCCCTTGGAGACAGACTTCACACAAGGAATTTGTAGGAAACCTTGTAGAATGTCCTATACGCCATAAGTTCGATGATTCATTTGTAACAAATGCTGCTTTCATAGTAGGAAATTTGAATGTTACAAAGTACAGATTTCCAACACGTTTTCCATTTAAAATTATAATTTTATTTTTCATAACCTTGACAGAGCTATTCTCAAACACAACAGCAAATCCTTTTTCTTCCATAGGCTTTACTGAGATCAGATTATAGGCAAGACCTTCACAAACAAAAACATTGTTAAGTTTTATGGACATATCATTTTCTGTTATCACAGCTAAACATCCTATCTGTTTCGCATTCACTACTTCACCAACTTTGGCATCATTTTCATTTATTGTAAGGTAAAAGTACCAGTAATCGTCAGCTTAAGGAAAACTCCCACTTGACATTATTTATTCAACATGTACATTATCTTTCAAAATTCTGAAAATTGAAACTTATTTAATTTGACGCGTCTATTCCTTGATAAAATAAAAAATATTGTTGTAACATGTTGCAAAGATGAAATAATAAATAAAATAATAAAATACCACCATTTGTACCAGTATCCGTCACCTTAGAATTGTACCTAGATCAGTAATCGTCATAGAAGTGTTCGAATGTCCGTCAGCGTCAATAGTTGCACTTACATGATGAACGAAGTCATTAAGAAAAGTACTCGTAAAAGAAATTTAAAACATTTTATTCAGTTGATTCACAAGATGAGCAATAAAATTTTTTAGCACCCTTAGATACGTTTGCACATACTTCATGTACCCAGGATTTACAGTTTAGACATTGTATCATATCTTGTTCGAATTCTTCTTCACAAATTTTGCAATACCATCTATCTGTGGATTCAACTGCAACATTTTCTTTTCCCCTGCATTGCTTCTTTTTTCCTTTACCGCAAATCTTGATTTCCTTTTTCTTGTTTGCAATTTCTTCTCTCTTCCTTTTATTCTCTTCCCTTTTTTTTTAATTTGTCAGCTTTCTCTTTTTCTTTTTTCGAAAAATAGGTTTGCCATTCAAGAGAAGTTGCAACAGCAGGGACCTTTTCCTTTGATTTCCTATTTTTGTCATTAGAATCTATAGTACGTGTAGACGGCCAGAATAAAGCTTTCTTGAATGGCGAAGGAAAGTCCTTCATTATTGTAGGTTCCAATAACATAGCTTCTGATGGTGACTGATGTGTTGGTGTTTTTTTCAATTCTTCCGCTATTGTATTATTGCATTCCAATGTGGACGAATCGTTATGTCTTAAATTTGATGACATTCCACCTTCCTTATCCCCAACTACTTCTTCAGCATTTTCTACGCGGTAGAAATTTGTTTCCGTATTCAAGGGCCTTCCTGACATTGCATCATCCTCAAATTCCTTCAAACTATCACTGCAATCATTATGATTGTTATGTTTCTCTCCTCTAACTTCAATTATCTTAGGTGAAAGTTCATTTGTAACATCCCTTCCTTCTACAGATATTTTGACAAGTTCACCTGTGTTTGTCACCTCATATACATCATCACTTTTTTCATCATTATATAGCATATTGTTATCTAGCCATCCTAAATTTTCGGTAAGACTATATTTGCCAGTTGTGCCAATATCGGGGTCAATAATCAATATAGAAAAATCATTTTCGATATTACAATTAATTTTTGGAAAATCATTCTCGTCGTTATTGTTGACACCAGGATTAGCTGAACAGTCTTGTTTATTATGGTTGTCGATTTCAGGCGAGTCTTCAGTTAAGTTGTCATCAGCGATTCTTTTTTTCAACTTGTGCCAAAAATCAAATAATGAAGTATCTTCTAATGGACCAGTCCAAACATCACCAGAATATTTGAATTGGGCCAGTTTATCTGACGGAATATTATCCTCAAAAAATATCAGATGTTCCAGAATCTTTGGGTTAGAAGGACAAGCTGGACGAGTCTCATTTTCCAAATTCTGATCCCGTGGCAACTGTGCGTAATCTAATGCATTAGCATCAAAAGGACAGAGTCCGCATCGACGAAATCCATTTTTAAGAAGGGTAAAGTCGGGTGAGATGGCCAAAATTTTGAGAAACTGAAGGCTGTATAGGTTTGGTAAGAGTTAAGTTCATTCAATTTTTTCCTATGATGGCTTCAATATTGTAATAACATATGAAGTTAGAAATAACGGTCTAGATATTGAAAGATTTTTTTTTATTATGTATTAAAAAGAAGGTACATTTGGCCATCTATCCCCATTCAACTGGGTTAGTTGGCCATGCCAGTAAGGGAGAGTTGGCCAGAAAATATAAATGTGCATTCATTACAAAAACAAAATCAATGGAACATTCTCATGAAAAAATGAAATATAACTCAACGTCTACTCATTTCGTCTAGTTTTGAACGCGGTTTTACCGCAACTTTGGCAAGTATTTATGAAAGATGAGCAATTTTCATGGAACCATCTCTTGCATATTATACATTGCAACCAATCGTCTTGCTTCTGAGTGATGCTGTAGCTTTCCCCACATCCAGTACATTCAGCATCATCATTATCAACAGATTCGATTGTATCACACTCATCCTCATATAGCATACCGACGTCCACTTCTTCTTCTGAAGAAGATAAGCGTCTTCTCTTCTGAATAACTTTTTTCTTAAGACTTGTTTTTCCTGGAATACCTTTCCCTTTGGACTTGTTCTTTTTTTCTGCCTTATTCTTCAGAATTGCAATATTTTCAGGAGATGTTAACAAAGTAGCAATGGATTTTGATCGTTTTTTCACAGAAACTACTTTGGGCGTCGGGTTTATTGCTTCTAAAACTTTTCCAGGTGTTAAGTCTGGAACAGAAGTACCTTCTACCGGAGTTTTGCATCGGGTATCTGTAGAGGTATAGCTACAAGAGGGTATCATGTCCATCGAAATATTTTCAATTCGACTGTTTGTTGATTGAGCATTTGGTTCTTGTGTTACATCATGATCTGGCATGTTTGGTGTCTCATCTATTACCTGGTTGCTTATAATTCGATCAGCAACTGCGTAAGCATGGTCAGGTATGGAATCAGGATTCCAAGGAAATATACCTGTAGCTCTGAACCCTGATATCGCGTTTCCAACGGTCGCTGACTTCCCCCAACTTTTTGTTAGGAGCTCACCAAATTGCAGCCTTCCTATTTTTCTTCCGGGGTGACTCTGCATCCATTCTCTACAAGCTTGATAGTAGTACGTTTTCAACGATTTGAAGACAGCTCTGTCGAGAGGTTGCAAGTAATGGGTTGTATGTGGAGGTAAGCACAATAAACTAACGTTATTTAATTCAGCGGTTTCTAAAAGTTCAACACAGGAGCAATGAATCTCGCAGATTCAACGAAAGCGAAACCGAATATAACAACGGACAATCGCAAGACAGATCAGCAATTCATATAAATCCTAACTCAAGTGATTTATATTATTTAATTAGTCCAGCCAATTTTAGAATACTAATTGACACAGGCGCAGGTATCTCAATTTTTAAAAGGAAAACAGTTGAAAATTATACTCAAAGATTTAAGGAAAATATACCAGTTACAGGAGTTACTGATGGAAAAGTAATGGTAAAAGAATCAGTTCTAATACCGTTTGGAACTAAAGAAAAACCAGTTTGGCATAAAGTTTATGTACATGACTTAGATATTGAATTTGACGGAATTTTAGGTACTGACTTTTTGAAACTTTTTGATGGAATAGTAGATGTTGGAAATAGAGTGTTAATATTAAATTATCAAACTTTCCCTTTATATTCAGCAAGAAAAACACTTGTAGGACAACAGTCAGAAGTCAAAATAAATTCGGAAGAAAATTTTCAGGAAAATCTTGAAAATAATTTTGAGAAAAATTTTGAAAATAAAATTACTATTGAACCACGAGTTGAACAAGTTTTTAAATTGAAATCAAAATTAAAAAACACAGAAGCTATACTGTTAGCTACTGAAAAAGAAAAAGTTAGACTTCCAAATGCTTTAGTTAGAATAAATGAAAAAGGAGAATTTTTAGTAACTATTGCAAATATAAATGCTATTGAAAAAACCATTTGCTTTAATGACTTACAATTTGAAGAATTTACTGAAAATGAAATTGAAAATGAAACAGAAATTTTACAAAAAAGTCGTTCAGAGGAAATTAAAAAATTACTTCGTTTAGAACATCTTAACGAGGAAGAGAAAGAACTTATTGAAAATTTATGTTCAGAATTCTCAGACATCTTTTATTTAGAAGGTGATTCTTTAACGTTTACAAGTGAAATAAAACATACAGTAAAATTGAAAGAAGGAGCGCAACCAGTTTCAACAAAATCGTATAGATACCCACACGTACATAAGGAAGAAGTTAAATCCCAAATTTCAAAATTATTACAACAAAATATAATCAGACCATCAATTTCACCATGGTCAGCCCCAGTTTGGGTCGTTCCGAAAAAACTTGACGCATCCGGAAAACAAAAATGGCATATAGTCATTGATTATCGAAAATTAAATGAGTTAACCGTTGATGACAAATATCCTTTGCCCAACATTTCAGATCTATTAGACCAACTTGGAAAATGCCAATATTTTACCACCCTTGACTTAGCCTCAGGCTTCCATCAAGTTGAAATGCACCCTGATGATATAGAAAAAACAGCTTTTTCTGTTGAAAATGGCTTATACGAATTTTTAAGAATGCCATTCGGAATGAAGAACTCTCCTAGTACTCTTCAAAGAATTTTAGATCATATTCTAACCGGACTTAGGAATGAGAGATGTTTAGTATATATGGATGACATAATTATTTATTCCCCGACTATAGACGAACACATATTAAATTTAAAACTTGTTTTTCAAAGATTAAGAAAATCAAATTTGAAAATACAACCCGACAAATGCGAATTTTTAAGACAAGAAGTCGCCTATCTTGGACATGTCATAACTAAAGATGGAGTAAAACCAAATCCCGCGAAAGTTGATTGTATAATTAATTTTCCAGAGCTAGCTAATCCAAAAGAAATAAAACAATTTTTAGGACTAGCAGGTTATTATAGAAAATTCATTCCCAATTTTTCAAAGATTTCCAAACCCATGACGAGGTTATTACAAAAAGATATATCCTTTCATTTTGATGAAGAATGTAAAAAATCTTTTGAAGAATTAAAGAAAGCTTTAACTTCAACCCCTATTTTAATTTATCCAAATTTTGATGAACCCTTTATCTTGACAACCGACGCAAGCTCATTCGCAATTGGATCTGTATTATCTCAAGGACCAATAGGAAAAGACTTACCTATTGCTTATGCATCTAGAACATTATGTCCCGCAGAAACTAAATATTCAACGATAGAAAGAGAACTTTTATCGATGGTATGGTCAGTTAAACACTTTAGGCCCTATCTTTACGGTAGAAAGTTTAAATTTATAGTAGACCACCGACCCCTTACATGGTTATTTTCAATCAAGGACCCTGGCAGCAGACTAGCCAGATGGCGTTTAAAATTAGAAGAATATCAATTTGAAGTAATTTATAGACCAGGTAAAATCCATAAAAATGCAGATGCTTTATCTAGAATACGAATAAATCATTTTAAAGAAAGTAGTAAAGTTTTATCAAAAATTTTAATGGCTTATGACAACCCTGAAGAACCCGAAGTTTCAGAAACAGAGACTGAAATAGGTCCAGAAACTATATTAGAAGAATTAAAGAATTTTTCTAGACTTTTCAAAATTAAATCATTAATTGACTATTCAAAGTTTACATTTTCTAATGACCAACTGCTAGACAAAAGTCATAAAGACATCGTTGTTTTTCCACAAAATCACAAACTAGCACCTATACATGAGGAAATATTCGATGACATATTTGAGGAAGATATAGACTTTTACGGAAATAAAATAAATATTGTTAACAGTAGAACTGTTAAAAACCGAAGGTACTATTTGATATTATTACCTTTTGATCCCGAAGATGCAATAGAATACATGTTCACTTCTTTATATAGAGGACAAGACACGTTCGAATCTTCAAAAACTTACTATGTTGAAAATAATATTGATTTACCTATACAAGAAATGCTCTCTTACATCTTAGCAGATAAAGAAGACATAAAATTCGAAATATGTCAAAATGTTGTTCAAATCCCAGAAAAAGACCAAATACCAATAATTTTAGATCAATACCACTGTGGAAAAAAGAATTTGCATCGTGGAATAAATGAAACATTAAGACGAATCAGAGAAAAATATAATTGGACCGGCATCACAAGAGATGTTGAAGATTTCATAAAATCTTGTGAAACTTGTCACAAATCAAAAATATGTAGACAAAATTTAGAGAATCCCCTTGTATTAACTGAAACTCCAAAAACAGCTTTTGAGAGAGTTAATATTGATATTTTAGAAATCCCTGTACAAAATTATATTCTTACATTTAGATGTGAATTAACAAAATTCACTCAAGCTTATTCAATACCTGATAAAACCGCAAAATCAGTAGCAAGTTCATTACTTATATTCTTCCAACACTATGGAACCCCACTCCGAATCCATGTAGATTCTGGAAAAGAGTTTAACAACCACATAGTTAAAGACATTTGTGCACTTTATGATATTAAAATGACATTTTCTAGTGTAGACCATCCACAATCGAATGGCTCCCTAGAAAGATTTCATGCCACTTTCACTGAAATGCTACGCGTTCACAAGATAGAAAATCCTAATGAACATCCCCTATCAATTTTGCCCCTTGCTGTTATAGCATATAATAATAGTAAAAATAAAACTCACGGATTTAGTCCTTATGAGTTAATTTTTGGACATACTTCAAGTAGACCCCCTGAAACCACGTATAATCAAAAAGATCTTTTGACAAAGTATATCAGAGATCTTAATAATAGAATGGAATATTACTACAAAGTAGCTCGTGCGAAAACTGACAATAGAAAACAAAAAGCAAAAGAAAGATTTGATAAACATATTCATCACAAATCCCGTACTTTTAAAATTGGAGACAAAGTCTTTGTAAAAGAGTCTCAAATTAAAAATAAATTAGAAAACAAATTTAACGGACCTTTCGAAATAATCGAGGTATTTCAAAATTCAGCATTACTTAGAAACCCCAGAACAAACCAAAATTCTAAAGTGAATTTTGATAGACTGAAACCATATTTTGTTTCAGAACAAGAAAATCCAGACTCAGAAAATTTAGAGCAAGAAAATTCAGATCAAGAATGATTCTCCTACTGTTAGCAGTTATCCAAATTATAAACGCACAGTATAAGCTGACACCTATTAACAATTCAATAGGAGTATATTATCATGAACAAGGTGAGATTAAAATCTGAAACGTAAAATGGACTTTATTAGTAGTAAAAGATACAGAACAGATCAAAGAAGCCATTGATCATAATGCAAGAATATTAAATGAACTAATTGATCTTATAGAAACTGATAACCCGCGAATGAAATATTTTAACGGAGAAATAAGCACGCATATAAGCTTACTAAATAAAATTGCTAACCAAGTAGATTCAAAGTACTATGAATCGCAAATAGATTCGAATGACTATAACAAAAGATATAAAAGAGGATTAATTAATGGCGCAGGTTCAATTTGGAAAGCGATTACTGGAAATTTAGATGCCAGTGACGGCGAATATTTTAATGAATGTATTAATAAAATATATAGGGATGAACACCAAATTGAAAATTTACTCAAAAATCAAATTTCAGTTACAACCTCTGTTATAAAAGAATTCAACTCTACTATTCAGCAACTGCAAGTAGATGAAAAAACATTTAATGAAGACATAAAGCAAATTGAAACGTCCATTTATGAACTTTCCGACCATTTAGCAATGGTTGATGCGAAGTTGAAAACTATTGAAATCTGTGAACAACTATTAGAAAGTTATACATTTTTGGAAAATTATTTAAATGATATTCTGAATGCAATTACGTTTGCCAGATTATCTATTATTCATACATCAATTGTTAAACCTAATGACTTAGTATCATCTCTTCAAGAAATTTCGCAAATAATTCAAAAGAATTATCTACCCTTATCAGCGAAACTTTCATCAGTTTCCAAATATTTAGATATTATTGAATTACAAGCATTTCAAGCTGATTCAAGAATAGTTTTCGTTTTGAAAATTCCTTTAGTTGAACCGGAAACCTATACTGTTTACCGATTATACCCTATCCCTATCCTAGATAACAGAACAGGGTTACATCACATTTTACCAACGAATAAAAACTATATTGCAAAAGATGATGATTCTATGTTGTATGCTGCTTTTCAAAATTTAGACAAATGCAAACCTTTATATTATAATTTTCAAACATGTGAAAATGTTATTTCATATCCAATTGATAGTAATGCAATTTGTGAAGCCCAAATTTTAAGACCATTACTAGAACTTCCTAGAGTTTGTTCAATTTCTTTATTATTTGCAAAAGACTATAATGTTTTTGAAATTGAAACAAATACTTGGCTGATAACTTTATCTGATCCTTTAGCTGTTACAATAAATTGTCAAAAACAAGATATTGTTACGAAAATAATTACAACAAATTCAATTTTGAAACTACAACCGAATTGTAATTCATTTATTGGAAATACGAGGGTTTATGCAAAGTATTTAGTTACTCAAGAAAAAATATTACTTATAAAAGTTATCCAATTTTGATTCCATATCAATGTTGCAAAGATATACCGAATAAAGAAAAACTTCCAGAATTGAAACCTTTAAAATTGAGCAAATTAAATGTTGATAATTTGAACATTGCTCAACATAAGCTGAATCAATACTCAGATCAACTTGACCAAATTATTAATGAACCTTTTGTAAGAAAACATGTTTCATGGTTTACTATTTTTACAATTGTTATAATTGTCTCTGTGATTTTACTTTACATATTCTGTAAGTGTAAAAATAGACGTTCAGTGAAAATTGGAATTATGACACCAAGAAATGATCCACCTCCACAACCACCAAGAACTGGAAGAACCTTTGCATCTTTTAGAAGACTCTTACCCTCAAGAAGAAGACCAAGTATTCACTTAGATGAAAGAGAAGAGGAAGAAATGGAATTGAATTCCAATAAATCATTAGCTTGATGTGAAAGTTGCCGCACCGCATCAACTTTCTTTTCAAGGAGGGAGTTGTTATATCAGAATAATGAATGGGCCCTTTGTCCCAGAATTGCGACACAAATCACAAACATTACATCAGCTTCTACGCAGTATCCAGAGGACATTCTACAGCAAGTTTCAAGGTCTTCGTGAAATAACAGGAACTACGCAGTATCCAGTCAGCATTCCCGACTTTATAAATTCAAGAACTCAAGAGGAGACGTCATTCAAGTCCTCCCAGTCTTCGAATCACTTATTATAATTATTTTAAGAATTGTACAATATTGTTATATTGTAACTTAGTAAATAAAGTCCTTTTTTTTTAAAAAACACAAACCAGTGAAAACTGATTTAACATGTATTATAGTCTGCAATAATATTATTTCTAAGAATTCTCCACCTCTTTGCCAATATGCCAAATGTGCTCTCAACAGTTCTCCTTGTTCTCGATAAGCGATAGTTGAAAACTCTCTTTTTATCTGTTAAATTCTTATCGGGGTAAGGTTTCATGATATGCTTATGCGAAGGAAAAGCTGCGTCTGCCACATAAAAATGTGGCAACTCGATATCTGTTTCAGGCAATGGTTTTCCAGTTGGTAAATTCTATTCGTTATTATATTATAATTATACTATGAGTTTTTTTACAATAAAAAAATTCACTCCCAGCATTATATGTATGAATAGTGCGTAAAACATTATTTTACTCACTGTCATAGATGGGGTGGGCCTGGCCTTCATAGCATTCATCACTGCTTCGTTACCATTTAAACGGCCTTACACTATTTACAATAATTATTTTCAATTACATTATACCATCATCCTAACCACATCCCAACTCAGCTCAGCGTCCACACAAAACTTGACCTTGATATACTGACACTTGACAGTCTCGACAGTTGACACTCTCGACAGATGTCTAGAAACCCTGGGGTGCAACCGAGTTCACGCCTCTAATCGATCGATTATTGGCGACATCCTTAGCGACAGTTAAAAGGAACCGTGTTCAGGTATCAAAAAGACAATCGGCTAAATTCGGAGGAAAAGACATTGTGTCAAAAATAAAAAAGTCAGTTTGATTTTTTAAATTTATTTGTATATTCCAAATTTCAAGTGTTTTCCGTGTTTTCTTTTCGTTAATAATTTAATCTGAAGATTTAAAAAAAATCAAAATCAGTAATAATGCGATTAGATCGGGAACATCACGAATTAATACTAAATTTTAGCGAGAAACATTCAGAAATAATCACAAATAATTGGACAGGCCTATGAGGGTGCAATAATAGGGAACACGCATGATTTTATTTTTGGGTTTTCTGCATCAATTCGGGTCTCAAAAATCACATTTAGTGAAAATTATTCCTCAAATCCCATTTTTCTCCAAAATTTTACGGTTTGAAATTGCTCTTCGATTTAAACACCATTTGACCTTGACGTCGAATAACTTGCGCTCCTTGTGGTTGTTTCCGGAATATTGGGTAATTTTGACAGTTTAAGGCAAATATTACACAGCCTTTGAGAGCCCTCTAACAGTGAAAGCTTGAACTGTGTGAAGTAACGATGCATACATCCGTCAGAGGCGCTAGGAGTACGTTTTCAATTTTCAAATGGGATGAATAAAGTTGCATTTTCAATTACGAATTCGAAAAGAGGAAACTCAAATATTTCAAATTCTGAGTATGTCACTTATATTCTCGGATGGTAATATTCATGTAGAAATAAAAATATATCAGTACGGGGACACATGAATGTTCCCTATTCCCAAAAATTGTGGGAAATTCTTACAAACGAGCTAAATGCATTTGGCTTTGGAACATTGACGACAGCAGAATACAAAAGAGAAGACTAAGTTTATAAAACAATGTAGAGTGTAAAAATACTCGGTTGAATATAATTTGGTGTAGGTCATTATTTGAAAAGTTTATTTATTTTTAGAGACTGGCTGATTGGAAATCAAAGACCAAAGGCACAAACTACAAATTAAAAAGTAAGTGACTTGTACTTGAGGAGGACCACCAGGAGAGGTTAAATTAAGTTAACAAGAAGATAGGTTATTGACGTGTTGATGAAAAACAAGTCATATGAGCATTCTTGCGGTGACAGTCGTGGTGACTACTTACAGTAATCCTAACCAAAGATTCCATATTCCATTCCTTGTAGAAATTTACCTAAAAAGTAAGTGGTTTCTATTTCTTTACTTCTTACGGACTATTTTCTATTTAAAATATCGTCCAAGAGATTTTCCTTAAGTGAACCAATTCATTTTCTCTCATACATATTTTACCGCCATTTTTGGCTTCTCAACTGACTCATCATTGAATAAAATTCCGAAGATTTGAAATGGGGACTCGGTCCCTAGGAGACCCTGGGGGAACATTGATTGATCAAGACGATAGCTATATAGATCGCCGACGATTAAGATAGCCGTTGACAATCTACTTTGCTTTGCAGAATATGTTAGTTATGACCCCAAAAAATGTTAACATATAATTTCCAAAATAAATATTAATGATGAATTTTCATCTGAACTGAAAGATACCATTAATGAAGGCTTTTTTGAAAACATAGAAAATGACTGTAATGTTAAAATTAGTAAAAAAGCGACCATTTTGTCTGATCTGGTGATAAATTCCTTCGAATAGATGTATTCAATCTATTCTTTTCAAGTTCAGTTATCGAATTTTTTCTGTTACAAACGTTTCTGAAAATGACGATATGGAAAAAATTCAATTGGAATTTTGAGTAATATCTATAGATTGGAAACTAAAAAAACAGGACGCAACGTGAAAAATACATTTGTTTTTCATATCTCTAATATTTCACCTCGTGTTGAAATTCCTTCATTGCTATATATTATCACGTGACCCATTCCTAGCCAACACAACTTTAAAAGGAGAGGCAATGCTGAGTGCATATCAGTGTGGACGAACGGCCAGGTAGATAGTACGACAGTAGACGAAATCCTGTACGAAGACACATCGGTTACTGTCGATTTTGTTTCTTGCAGTAAGCAAAGACAACAAAATATATCTTTGGTCTCGAAATAGATCATGTTAGCGCAGATCACAGCAAGTTTCATTGTTGTGTAACCACCTAACAGTTTCAGACGGTTTCAGATTTGAAGGTATAAGAAACAATTGGCAGATCGTTCGCCAGGTTATTTCCTGAATATGCCGTTTCTAATATTTCAATATAAGAGTGATCCCTAACTATTGAAAATGAGTAAATTAAAAATAGGTAAGATATTTTTTTATTAATTTATGAATCAAAGGTTCCAGTAGTTTGGTCAAAAATTTAAAATGACAGACCTTTGCATTTGGAACGCGCCTGTTTAATATTCAATTAAAGAACTGAGGCCCGGTTTTTTGACTTATAGTTAAAGTGCCTGTTAGGTTAGGTTACGTGTTAAAAATTATCTGTTTGGTAACTTTCACTTGGGTTTTTTGACTGAATTTTATACGGATGTTATCTAACAAGAGGTTTCGTGTGAAATGCCCTAAATAATCGTTTTTTTGACATGTCATAATGACGCAATGTCATAATGACAAGAGCTTTATATTTCCAATTTCCAGTTTGTCACGTTGTTTATGTATATTGTGCGGGTCTGAAATCAGTGAGTCTGCAACTAAAACTGGAAAAACAAGATCAAAAGAGGGAGAGAAGTACCAACTTTGCAGCTAATGATGTGGAAATATTATGTAATTTAGTATTTAAATACAAAGAAATCATCGAGTGCAAGAAGACTGATGCTCAAACTTGGAAGACAAAAGAGGATAAATGGAATAAATTAACATCAGAATTTAATTTACTAAGTCATGGTCCTCCAAGAACTCAAAAGAGTTTGAAGACGAAATACGACACATTTAAAAAGGATTTGAGAAAAAAAATTGCTAAACATAAAGGCAACCTTTATAAAACTGGTGGTGGGAAACCAGAAGAACTTATATTAACCCCAACTGAAGAGAAAATATACAGTATCATCTACTTGAGTATTGAAGGACTGCTCGCTGGACAAGATGATGATTGTAAGGTATGATTATCTATGTCTGTGTATCAAATTTGACTCTTGATTTATAGGTAGGCAAATAAATTCAAACCCAACGATGGAGGAAAGAGACACTCCTGAAACTATTCATTTGGAGGATCAGGCTGAAGATGTAGATGAGGTAGGTTTGTTATGTATGTATATGAATTATTGAAACCTTTGGTATGCATAATTCAAAAACTGAACTACTACCATTGGTTATACTTTTAGGATCGTGAAATAGCACGATATTTTGACCAAAGGAAACCTGAAGGTATCGACGATTTGAATGGGGAAGAAACTGTTTCGTCCTGCAATAAAAGGAAACTTGGTTTACTAGATAATGATAGTGAACAGAAAAGCACAAGAGCATTATTGAAATCTTCGATTTCACAACAACTGCAGCCATTGCACTCCATTGATTCAAAATGTTAGTTTATATTGCGTATTTAGCAAACATTATAAAATTTATTTGTTTCTAGCAAAGAAGCGACAATCATTAACAAAACTACAAGCAGTTGAAAAAGTGTATTGCCTAGTACAAAGAAGGAACACTTTGAAATTCAAAAGAAATATTATGAACAGGAATTAGAATTCAAAAGACAAGAAAATGAAATTAATTTGGCTAAAGCAAGAAAGGCACTGCAAAAGAAAGAGATTGATGTAGAACTGAAATTGATTGAAAAAAGAATAAAGGAAGAAACACTAAAACGAATTTTAAAAAATTATGACGTTGTTCCCTAAATAAATTAATATGTTTATGCTACGTTATTGAAGTGAAATAAAATTTTTAATAAGAGTACATGTCCTTTACTTTGGGAAAGTTAGGCACAATGCCATAAATGAATGGTTCAGTAAAATCAACTTTCTTCAAAAAAAAAACAGTTACTTTATTTCCATACAGAGAACTTACAGAGGTATAAATACATTTATCTGAAAATCTTGGGTAGTATTCAGACAAGTCCTGCAAAATACTGGTTTATTAAATCTGTCCTATATAAATTAATATTATAATTATGTTCATCTCTACTGTTTGGTACAACTTCATTGATGGCATTTTCTACATCCTCATTCACTTCTAATTCGGCCTCATTCATGTCTCTAGCTATGTTGTGTAATATAGCAGTGGCAACAATTATATCTTGAACTGTTTCTATTTTCAGCCTCATTCCTAATGCACAGATTGGAAATCTTCGTTTCCAAATACCGATAGCACATTCTACTTTATTCCTTGTTCTTATTAAAGATTCATTGTATAATTCTTCAGCCCGTGTAGTGGTTTGCTGTAGAGGTGTCATCAAATATTTAGTAACAGGATAACCACTGTCACCAAGAAAAGACATTAATGTCATTCGAAGCACCTGGCCACCTTGCAACGATATTTCTAAATTTCATTTTGTGATCACAAGCTACCCTCACATTAAGAAAGAAAAAGCCTTTACAGAATTGTTCAGCATTGTCTCCACCGGGACTTTGAAATCGCACATGTATGCCATCTATTGCCAACAGACATCTTGGAAAGCCTGCAATACTATAAAAGCCTTGTTGCACTTGCAATATTTCCTCAGCTTCTGGTAAAGATATATAGTCATCTTTTAGTGTACAAATTGCTTGTGTTACTTGTCTGATAATCCTACACACTGTTGTTTTATGAACTCCTACAAAATCGCCTACAGTGATCAACATGCTTCCACTAGTATAACAATAGCTGTTGGGTTGGATTAAGTGTTGAAGCTCTACAAAAATAGAAGTTATTTTTCAGTTATATTCTTAAGAATTGTTACCTTTCAATGGAAAACCTCAAAATATGTTGCAATCTTCCTAAAATCATATTAAAACAATCCTTGGACAATCTGAACCTAATCTTGAAATCTTCATCATCCCAGAAATTAATGTGATCTGGACGTTGTCGTACTGTATATGGCCGCCGAAACACTATATGTCCAAAATCCTCCAAATCTTCATCAGTGTCATCATCGGTTTCAGAAAATATATTAATTTCTTCAAACACATTCATATTCATGCTTACTTATCGTTTTTACTCAACAAAGTTAGGTTTTACATATGACAAATCTGTCAAATCCTTTTGTTAAAGATGCAAACAGTCACTTGAAGCGTCTGTTAATTTATTTGTATGGTAAGACATATTTATTCTATTGGTAAGCCTAACTGGGAGTCAAAAAACATATATTTTTCTCTAACAAGCAGATTAGCTTAGCAGGCACTTTAACAAGAGGTCTCTGTAGCTAAATTTGATATTATAGTCCAAGAGCCCGTTGCGAAAAAACTGTCCCATCGTGTTACCTGATGAAACTTTTTTCATGTTAGTACTTACCAGGACCATCATAATAATCATAACCTGCCAGAGCGGAATTGGTGCACAATATTTTTATATCCTTTCTACAGGACATTTTTCTGTACAGTAACTGTTCCAATAGAGTTACTGATTGAAATCACTCTTAAAATGTTGTATTCGTTAAATATGATGCCAACACCTTATTGGCAGTACGTTTTTTTTTTAATATTTTTTTTGTACATAAGTTGTACCTATTGATGATGTGTCACTTGACCTACCCTATAGGGGACAATGAACAGGCAGGACACCTCTTATGGAAGGTGTTTTGAACCTGTATTCAACGCTGTTTCGTTTTTCAAATCGGTTCAACTTCAACCTGGGTCCACACCTTTTAAATGACAAACCACAAAATGCAGCTACCACATCTGAGGACAACCCACCATCATTTTTTTTATAAAAAAATCCTGTAGAGAGTATGGAAACGTATCAGTATGATCTTCTACTTTCCAACATCAGTGGGCTGACTCAATATAAATTAGATGATCTCATATTGAATTATTTTAAATTGAAATTTCTTTGCTTTACTGAAACAAACGTGGTTACCAACAAACAACATCACTCAATTTTGAAAAGGGGAACATTCTCCATGAAAATTGAAAAATGAAAAATGTGATTCATTTGTAATATCTAACAGAAAACAACTACTTCCCCGGCACAAGCCACGCTGGACATTGAACTACATCTGATAGATATTGTGAAAAGACTCTAACTGAAAAGGAAAGAAAAAATCTGAAAGTGAAAATTTGCATTTTCATTCAGATAGCTGACTTTTTAAATTCTTTCTAGTTTTCCTTGAAAAAAATCATTAGATAGGAGAATGTTATTTAAAAAATATCACTCACAGAAATCGTTCATTTCATTGAAGCAAGGTCCGCTTCTCTCGCATTTAATCCCCAATACATTTTGAATATTACCTTTAAAATAAACAGTAACAATAGCTCAAATCAAACAAACAATGGGTCACTAATGAAAGAATCATCACTCAATCTGAAGAATTTAAACATGCTGAAAAGATCCTACCCCCGATCGGAAAATCTATATACGGAGGCTAGAAGAAAACACAGGTCACTTTACAAAAGTCCATTTTATTTCATTAAAATAAATAAATCTACAAACAAAAATAAAACTACTTCGCAACTTATAAACGAGTTGAAAGGCAAAGAAAAAACGATTATGCAAATAAAAATAAAAGACGGTAACTGTCTATTCAAAATGCCTAATTGGGTTCGAATTCTCGACGAGTGGCGCCATCCATCAGGGGAGCGGTGAACCGAGAGTAGGGGAACGGTGAACCGGACCAGGGAGAGGGTATCGAGGCATGGCCGCTAAGATTGAGAATAACATGAGTTGTTGTTGTCGTTTACTTTGTTTTTTAATGAATAAAAGTTATTTCAAAGTTTTGATTATTTGTGATACGGATTAGTGAAGTGCCAGCAGGGTGTGTCACACAAGTGCACTAACAGTAACGACATAAGGGTTGATCCTTCAAAAATAGCAAATACATTCAATGACTTCTTCATAAAAAACCCAAAGGACACCATAAACAACATAAACCCAGGTATTCCAGTGCAATATCCCAAAAATAATTTTCAAACAAGTAGCATGTTTATTGCTCATGTACATGAATATTCTTCAAATAATAAAAAATAAACCATCCTGTGGCTTTGATGGAATCTCTGGAATTGTCATAAAAAAGATAGGACCCTATATACTTGACCCATTAGCTCATATTATAAATTCATCATTTACTGAGAGAAAATTTCCTTCTAGGCTGAAAATCTCCAATAATGAAGAAAGGAATTTCTGAAAATATTAAAAACTACAGACCACTATCAGTACCCTCTGTAATATCAAAAATAAAATTGAAAATGCTATGTTAAGTGGTACTCTAGAAAAGTTCATGGCCGCACGCGGAGTGAGATTGACCAAGTACTCTTCCATCACAAACCTGACACAACTATCGTCAGATGTATGGTGTGGGATCTTACAATTCTACCACGATCATCAGAAAGAAATTCTTGCGTTTGTTTACACCAGAGCAGTTCAGATAGATGATGATGTGGCTCGTGCCCATCTCCCTAAAATTAGGACATCTCCAAGATAAGGTGGGTACCGGTCTCAGCACAAGCAGACAGAGGAAAGAAAGATTCCTAGAGCAGAAAAGGGAGATGTATGACAGTCGCTATAATGGGCCGACAAAAATCTTAGAGCATAACAGGTTCTTCTCAGCTTACCACATAATGAGTCGATGTGTGGACTCCATTGTAATTTAGGGTCTAAGGGCGAAAACACAGTGAACGCAGGTTTCCTGCTTACCGGCAACCAGCGCCGACCAGCGCCTATAAGCATCTGTAATAATATCATCTTTTTGAATTGGCCATAACATGATGGAAACAGGCTCAAACTTGTAGGCGCTGGTAGTCGGTGCTGGAGGTTTTATCGGAATGAATATTTAGTTCTTTCCCGCCGGTTGTTCGAGCAGGTTGATGATGGATATAGACGCTTTAATATCAGCTGTTTATAAAAGAAGCCCTATATGGGACAAAAGACATAAACTACACAGTAACAGAAATGTTATTGATAGGTACTGGAAAGAAATCTGTGGCGAAATGAAAGAGGATGGTAAGTACGGAATTTTTTTATTACTTTTACTTATCGAATGATAGTGTGATGTTGGAAAAGTAAGTTACAAAAATATCTCTAATCGTTTTGGCTTCAGTCAGTGGTCGTCCTCTTACTTGCCATCTATCATGATCTGGAAAATTTACAGTTATATCTGTCAAATGTCGTTCAAATCCTTCTCTGTCTATTATAGTGTTATGAAGAACACATATACATTTAATTATATTGTCTGCAGTAACAATGTCAGTTTCAATACATTTTAAAAGTAATCGCCATTTAGCACTGATGATACCAAATGTACATTCAATGCTTTTTCTGGCACGAGATAATCGTTTATTAAAGCACTCTTTCTCAATAGTTAAATCGTTGCCACCGAAGGGTTTTAAAAGATAGGGAAGTAGGGGGTATGCTTCGTCACCTATTAGTACGAATGGTGCTTTTATTCTAGTTTGAGGTAAATAAGATGGTTCTGGTATATCTAGTCGTTTGTTAGCTAACAACTTATATAGTTCTGATGATTGAAATGTTCCACCATCGCTCTGTTTGCCATATCCACCGACATCTATAACTACAAATTTATAATTAGCATCTGATACTCCTTGTAAAATGACAGAAAAATATTTTTTGTAGTTAAAAAACATAGATCCTGAATTTTTAGGGGATTGAATGCGGATATGCTTTCCGTCAATACTGCCGATGCAGTGTGGAAAATTCCAAATATTGTTGAAATCTTCGGATATCTTTAGAAAATCTTCTTTCTTCGGCACAGGCAAATGGATTGGTTGCAAAACATGCCATAATGCTGCAACAGTTTCCGCTACAATTTTTCCCACAGTAGAGGCTCCAGCTCTGAATGAAAATGACAGCGATTTAAATGATGAGCCTGTAGCAAGATACCTAAAAATTGTAAAATTATCTTGGTTATTAATCTAGGTATGTCTAATTTTGACAGAATTATCTTCCTGGTAGAAAATAACGTTCGCATATTTTTTTATAATCAATCAAATTAATTAAAAAGAATATTTAATTGATATATTAGAAACACACAGTTCCGGTGCACCAAAAATGTTCAGATTCAGTATAGCTAGCCATTTTTTATTTTGTTAACAAGGTTTGGAATTTTTCAAACTGAAGATGAGACTCTGGCATTGACGAGTTATAAATAATTACTTAATCCAATTGCTAAGGAAACAAGGATTGAGCCCAATTTTATGACCGCGATTATAGTAGGCTTCATTACATTGTGTTTTTTTTTTGCAGAAAATAAAGTACGGAAAAAATGGAAGTATATTAGGGATCAATTTCCAAATGGCCTTATTTCAAACAGCTTTTCTTCTTGAAAGACACGGTAACACCTAGAAATTTGAAAGGAAATTTACTCAACGTATTAGGTGATAGTAATACTGAAAGTTTGATAGAAAGTCAAACTGAAACACAGAAGTCGACTGAGCCACCTCTGGAATTAAATGAGACCACTTCTTGTGCCAGTGAAGAAATAATTGAACCAAATGATGCAGGTATTGTAGACAATACCGAACAACACATTATTCAGTCAGCTATACCACAAACGTCATCAAAGAAAAAACGAGGCCCAACAGAAGCATTCAACACAGCATTATTAGATATTGAGAAACGAAAAGTAGCATACCTAGAGTCAAAACGTCAACGGCCAAATGAGAAAGAAGATGAACATCTCTTGTTTTTTAGAAGTCTTCTGCCTCATGTGAAAAAGATACCTGAGTCACGAATATTAGCTTTTCGATGTCAGGTTCAACAATTAGTTGAACAATTTTCATACCCCATGAATTTGCTGTCACCGATTCAACCTGGCCCTTCATCTTCAAATTCATCTGATTTGTCCACTGAGCCATTTCATTACTCAGATACCAATCATTAATTTTTTGATCAAACATTTACAGACAAGTATTAATATATCCCTAATTTTTGTTTGATGATTTTGAGTTTTTGTTTGATGTTTTTGTTCAAAACCATTTTGAGTCTTATTTCACCACAACAAGGGCAAAATACATGTAGTTATAGATACGTAGCTAGACTGTTTATTGATGGAATGTTACTCATTTCTTGGCAGTAACCTATATACTAAGAATATATACGAAGTTAAGATACTTACCTTAAAGTAATAACTAATCGTTCTCCTGGTAAAATGGGCTGACTATGTAGGTTACACCAGTTTTTTGTCAGCAGATGTTCAACTTTTTCCAAAATGTAGTCGAATGTTTCACGAGTCATCCTGATGTATTGGAAAAAGCGATCATGGTCATCTCTCAGCGCTTTGAATAAATGGTGATATTCGCCATAATGTACTCTCTCACGATTTATGGGGTGAACACCAACCTTTGTTCTTGTCATTAATTTCGTTACAACACTGTCCAGTGCAATAAATTCATCATCAGATGTAGAGGACATGTTTGACGCCTCACCGAACGTAGAACTGACGAAGAAGAGGCAGGTTATCTGCTTCTAAGCCAAGGACACTGTGTCCTGACTAAGCGCGGATATTCGGCACCGATCGGCGCTGGCTCCCGGAAAGCAGATTACCTGCTTCCACTGTGTTTGAGGCCTAAGGGTAGGGACAGAAAGGAAGCAGGTTACCTGCCTGCTGGTTACCGGCGCCGACAGAGGCATGTTAGCTCACAGAAAGAAAGCCGGTGATCGGAATCAGCTTCTGGTTTCGTAGATTGACTTTAGTTAGTTGAAGGTTAAACGTATTGCAAAATGTCTTCTTCATCAGATGAAGAAATTTTATTAAACAATCCGTTTTTAAAATTCAAAAGGCCGAAAAGAGGTATTCATCCTATTAATCAAAATAGAACACAATTTGGAGAATATCATAAGTTGTTTAAAGAAGTAAAAGATTATCCAGATCGCTTTTATCGCTATATGCGAATGAACCTAAATACTTTTACCTACCTTTTGGAGAAAACTGAACATGGGCTTATGAAAACATGGTGCAACTGGCATAAGCAACCCATTTTACCTGAAGAAAGACTTGTAATAACCATAAGGTAAGAATAATCAAAATCTACTAAAAAAACAATTTATTTATTTCCTTAGAAAAAACGTTATCAGATACATTCTTAATCCATCTTTAAAATATTTTACTAATTTAAAGTATCATGAAAGATCTGCGTAAGTAGGGTTAATATCAATTTGTGAATTATCAATGGAATTTTCGGTATTATAAATCTGTGATGCCGGAGATTCAGGGATTAAGGATGTGTATGAAAAAGCAGAGGAAGACGGCGGAAACGTCTGGGGCAGTGAAGTTAGCTGAGGATAAGCAAAAGAATTTACGATATCCTGCATACGATTTCGAAATGGTAATTTTAAATTTTGCGGAATTCTACGCACATGGGGAAGCAAACTTTTGAAAAACATCATATCTTCGTCATCATCGTTTGTAGATTTTTCCCTTTTCGCCTTTAATAATTCCAATTTTTGCTTCTCAATATTTATCATCGCAACATTAAAGGAATCCGTTGATGGTAGCTTTCGTTTTGAAGCTGCCTCAGAAGTTGTAGGACGTACAACATCCGTGTCCTTCGAACTGTTGGTATTTATTTGAGATTCATATTCACTTTCCAATTGATTCTCATTTTCCTCTGCTCTTGTTTCAAATGTGTTATTATCATCCATATCCGAGAACTCATTTTGAGAGGTTACGTTTTCACTCAAGTTTTCATGTGGTTGCACATCTGAAGAGTTGCCTTTTGAAGTCCTAGGTTTTACAGTATCTTTCAGAAATAACAGTAGATGAAAATATGGCCATTTGGATTCGTAAACACAGAGTCAGCAGCATCGCCTGATCGAGGAGGTCTTATTTTACCAAGTTCAACAGAAAATTGGTCCCTGACATATTTCCATTTTCTTTTTAGCGAAGACACTAAAATAGTTATTTACCTAACAAGTGCGGAAAGTAGTACTTTTCCGCACGCGACGGCAGTTGCACGAACGACGCGTAGCGGAGTTCGGGCATGCTGTTAAGGGCGGAAAAGACATTTTCCGTAAGAGTTAGGTACAATATTTTTCCTACGAGTATTTTTGTCCATCTTATTTATAAAAAAACAAAGTTCTTAATAAACAAGTTTTTCTAATAATGCTACAAAATGACACATAAGACAGAATAGTTACATAGATCATTTAGTTAGTCCTAAATATCCTCATTTTCAACAATACAAAAATCGTGCGGAAAAGTAAAAATCGTACGGAAAAGTAAAATCGTGCGGGAAAGTAACTTTTCCGCACGATTTTAAATCGTACGGAAAAGTACAACTTTCAAAACGAAAAATCGGAAAAGTTACTTTTCCGCACGCTCGTAGGAAAAATATATTTTAGTTATAGGATATCCTTCAAACCGTATTAGTTATGTGAAATTTCGTTAGTTAAAATTTTATATATTGTTTTGTTTACTAATATTTATCTTCTATTTCAGATACTTGGCAACTGGCTGCTCACTCAAAAGTATTTCATTTTCATTTCGTGTAGGAGCTTCGACTGTGGGAGAAATTATAAGAGAGACAGTGGAAATTATATGGCAAGAACTACAACCAGAATATATGCCTCAACCGACAAAAAATCAGTTCAAAGCTATATCAGAGGATTTTTATAAAATATGGCATTTTCCAAACGTTATTGGAACAATTGATGGAAAACATGTACGCATATTATGCCCTAAAAATTCTGGATCCATGTTTTTCAATTACAAAAAGTATTTTTCGGTAGTTCTTCAAGGAGTAGAAGATGCAAACTACCAATTTATAGCTATTGATGTTGGAGGTTATGAGAAGCAAAGTGATGGAGGCACTTTCCAAGCCTCCAACTTCTACAAGAGACTGATAAGAAAGGAAATACACGTACCTGAACCTGCTCTCTTACCAGGCACTAACGTGAAAGCTCCTTATGTATTTTTGGCAGACGACGCATATCCGCTCCTTAATTTTTTACTGAAACCCTTTAAGGGACAGAATATTCCAATAGACCACGAAACGTTCAACAATCGGTTAAGCCGAGCAAGAAAATCTGTTGAATGTGGCTTTGGAATACTATATGCAAAATGGCGACTACTGTCCAAAGCCATTGAAACTGACGTTAATACAGCAGATAATATTATAAGATGTGTCTGTATTTTACATAACCTTATTTTGACAAGAGAAGGATTCGAGCGTCATCTGACTGATGTCGAAATACTAAGAAATAACAATCAAGGCCTTGTTGGAAGACCATCATCATCAGCTGTGGCCATACGAGATCTATTCAAAACCTATATTATCAATAATCCTTTTGTATAATTGATAATTTTCTATTGAACATCACTATTTAATATTAGTACAAATAAAAACTGAAAAACTTACCATCTTGACTTTTCATTTCTTCGGAAATTTTTTCCAACAGTTTTCCACTATATTCCTGTTACTGTGGGCTTTCTCACGTTTATCCCATACAGGGGTTTGTTTAAAAACGGCAGAAATCAATGCTTCCGTATCCATCACCGGCTCGCTTATAATTAAATATACATTCCGGTAAACTTCCTGCGGCTTGCTACACGCGCCGACAAGCTTCAGCCTGTTTTGTCTCTGTGCATCTACCATCCCATACCATACGTAATTTTAGGCGCTGATCGGCGCCGATAACCGGTACGCGGGCAACCCGCTTTCTTTCTGTCCCTACCCAAATGTAATTCCCAGCATATTTACAGATTCAGTATCTTTGAAAAGAGTAATTTCTTGTTGCTGTCCATTTGTTTTATTCAGTTTAAGATTGTTTTTTTTTTAGCTCATGTCAGTTTTTTCAATTCAATTCAATTCTTTATTGGCCAGTTAGGTACACAATTGTACATATGGCAAGTCATATTTTACAGTAACATTACAATAATTATATAATATAGACATACACGTATCACATCCACAATATATCAAATATGTCCTGTTTTTACAGTAATTAATACAATAATTATATAACAAACATATACGTATGACATCTACAATATAGAAACGTTAATAGTTACAATCATTAAGAAATTCTTCGCAGCTGTAGTAACATTTGTCTAGTAAAAGATTTTTGACGCGCCTATAGAATAGCTTGTCTGTTTTAATTTGTGTAATAGCTGGCGGCAGCGCATTGTAAAGACTGACTGCATTATATAGTGGCAAGTCTTTAAATTTTGATGTTCTGTGTCTAGGCACCTTTAATAAATTTCCATTACGTGTTGGATAATCATGGCATGATGAGGTTTTTTCAAGCATTGACCCATAATTTCTGGCGTAGTTTACACATTTGTATATGTACATGCAGGGAGCTGATAGAAGCCTTTCTCTGATGAATACTGGCCTACAACTCTCTGTGTAGTCCATATCAAAAATCAGTCTCACTAGTCGTTTCTGTAATATAAAGATCCTATTGAAGTTTTTTGCACTTCCCCAAGTCATCATATTATAAGAAATGTGTGAATATGCCATGGCATAGTAGACACTGAGTAGACTTGCCCTGCTTATACACTGCTTCATCTGTTTTATAGCAAAATATGCTTTGTTTAATTTACAACATACATTATCGATATGTAAATCCCCAGTCAGTTGTTCATCCAAAATTGTACCTAAAAATTTAGCATTAGCAACAACATCAATATTAAGTGAGCCGCATATGTGATTTGGAATATTACTCCTTCTGTTATAAAACCCCATAGAAACTGATTTGGTAGTGTTTAAGATGATGTGGTTATGTTGACACCATTTGGAGAATGTTTCAATCACCCAATTCCTGACACAGCGATTGTCGTGTCATCAGCAAACATTGTGATTTGACATTGACAATTTAATAAGTGTTCCGGCAGATCATTAATGAAAATAAGAAATAATAGGGGTCCCAATATCGACCCCTGGGGAACACCTGAGTGTATGTTTAAAGATTTGGATAACACATTGTCATATTTACAATCCTTTTGCGATTTTTCATGTAGGACTCTATCCAGTTGGAACACCGCCAACTTATACATCAACAATAATTCAGATGAGACCATATCGAAGGCTTTGGTTAAGTCGAAAAAAATCGCGAATACAAAATGGCTAGAGTCAACCTCTGTGTAGATATAATTGAATAGATTGAGATATGCTGTTTCTACGGAATGGTTTCTCCTGAAACCATGTTGATTTGTACAGAGTAAATTGTTACATTCCAAGTAATCTGTTAATCTGTTTGCCATGACTTTCTCGTGAAGTTTGGATTGGAGCATAACAGTGAAATTTGCCTGTAATTATCGATATCACTACTATTTCCTTTTTTATATATCGGGATAACTAGGGCTTTCTTGAATAAATCTGGGAAATAACCTTGGATAAGAGATTGGTTGAATAGATAAGTGAGTGGATTGATTATTAGGTCGATAATTTGTTTAGTAGTTACGATATATAGTTCATCTACACCTGTTGACAATTTATTTTTCATTGAGCTTAGGGTATGATAGATTTCATCTTCAGTGATTGGATCATTATTGAAGAGATGAGTGATATTTATAATGTGGCTGATGGTACAGTGACTATGTTGTCCAATGTGTTTGGGCGTACTGTTCACACCAATCATGGAGAAATAGTCCCCAAATAATTCAACAAGTTTACTCGGTTCTCAAATATCCTCAGATCCACATTTCAGAGTTATCTGCTTGAAATTATCACGTTTTTTATTGCCTAATTCATTATTTATTATTTTCCATGTATTTGAAGATACGTATTTTCTGTGGTCAGTTTCAGGTCTGTGCTATTGTTTCCTAGAATTAAAATATTAGTATCATCCGCATAACAAATTACATGTACTGGAGAGGTTTTAGTGAGAAAATTGATCAAGTCATTGGCGAATATTAAATAAAGGAACGGTCCTAAAATTGATCCTTGAGGATATAGATATAAAATCCAAATTTCTGATGAAACTCAACCATTTATAACTAATTTTTTTCCGATAATAAAAAGAGAGTTCCCACTCTTGTTGCACATAATCCTGAAGTTTCTCGAGATTTTATCGAAAATATCGAGAAAAAGTCAAACGATGATGTCTTGAAAAAACTTGCCTTATATAATTATTACATAAGGGGAATACTCATATACGAAACACTTCAATCCAATCTATGACATACTTTCCTCTATATCAACCATAAAAATTGGTAAGTACTCGAATTGAAACACATAAATCGCGTGGATTGACCAAATGAAATTATTTTCAACCATGCAGTGTAATAAATTCTGGAGTGTGGGGTGATGTAAGAAATTGGTACTCGAATTGAAACACATAAATTGAGTGGTTTGAATAATAAAATAATTCTCAACCGTGATGAGCAGTGTAATAAATAATAATCATTTACTAATGGATTATCAGTCAGGATTCAGAGCAAACCACTCTTGTGAAACAGCCTTACAAGCAACAATTTCAAAATGGAAATTATTGATGGACAAAGATAAGTGTATAGTAATAGTTTTCTTGGATTTCAAGAGGGCCTTCGAAACTATAGATATTTCAATTTTAGTAAAGAAACTGCAATATTATGGCTTTGATGGTTTTGTTCTAAAATGGTTTACAGACTATCTTACTTATCGCTTTCAATCAACTAAGGTAAATGAAGTAATATCACAAAAATCAGTAATTTCTGGAGTACCTCAGGGTAGTGTATTGGGGCCACTATTATTTATTCTCTACTTGAATGATATTAGGTATGTGAAAGAATGCGAGTTTATAAGTCTTTTTGCAGATGATACTATAATAGTTGCAAGTGACCAAAGTCTAAATACGGCAATTGAAAAGATTAATTGTAACGATATCTAAAGCATTCCGTTACTCACTATAACATCCATTAATATAGTCAGGTTAACTTCACCTCTCAGTAGATGTTTATTCCATTTTGGCTGTTCCAAGCTATAATTGTTCCGTGATGCGGAACGCAACAATTAAATATTGACAACGTTGGAACTTGAGAGGAAAGGAAAGAGAGAGAGGGAAGGGATTCGAACTCCTTCCGGAGGACGAAAAATATCGCCCCTTCTTGAAACGAGCTCTGAACGGTTGACTGTTTTTTGGCCTTTGGGCTCTAATTTTTTGATTTACAACGAAGAGATGAAAGGTCGTATATTTTGATTTAATTAATTCTTATTCAATTCAATAATGTAATCGATTGGTATATTGATATTCTTTGGCATCTTCTTTTAAATCTATGAAATTCGATTTTGCAAATTCCTCCTGAGGAAAGACAAGATGGCCACTTTGGCGTCATAAATCATATAAATATTTAAAAATCTTAATTTATTAGGACAATCCTTTTCTAGTTATCATGATACAACTGATTTGTCTATGATCGATTGATTGATCGAATCGATTCTCATATCAATATCCCTCTTAAGACATTTTATCTGAAATCCTAGAAATGAGAGATCCACGGTGTGTCACCAATTTGTTGTGCTTTCAATCTACAACTGACAAGTGATTTTTACAATTTTATAAAATCTTTAAATACATATTTATATCCTCATTTGACTAGCCAGGACAGAAATGTCAAAATTGAACACTTAACCTCTTGAAATTGATGACTCACGTGTGGTGTCAATTTCACTTCTGTGCATTAAAATATCATTTAAACCTGCTTCTGTTCGTGCTCTTGTGATTTTCAGTGATACAAATCCTTCCTGGAACGTTCAGATAATATTAAACTGTTTATAAGTGCGAGCAGTCGACTAGGTGCAAAGAGCCCCTTTTTAGGCCCGAATAGTGATTTGGCAGCGAGGACTGTTTCGAGTGGTTTGGCAGCTTGAAGAACATCATTCATGGGTGAGTTATTGCTTTCAATCATTTAATTATAATCCGTAGAAGCTAGACTCACTCATGAACCGTTGAACTCTTTGGTCAGACTTCCTCCAGGTCACTATTCACCTTAGAAGTGAAGGATCTTGCCAAGAGAATATTTGTGTGTTTTGAAAACCTTTCATCTCACTCGTTTTTAGCACAAATCAAGCCTTCTGCTTGTTTCGTGACATTTTATAACGAGAAAGCCTTCTGGCTACGTTTTATCTCTTTCTCCTCAGTTTGAAGTTGCACCTTTAATCTATCTTTATCATTGCTTCCCTGTGCAGCTGACTGACTGATGTGACATTTGGTTACAGTTAACCTTTCATCACCTATATTACCTTTTTCTCTTCGAGGGATTTATTATTAAATTTATTAATTTTTTCTTGCAATGAGAAAGGTAAATACTTTCTTATACTTCTGACTGACCGTCGGAAATTAATTTATTCTTAAAATTGTGAAAGCAATATTTTCATAAAAGTCATTTTCATATGCTCTTTTGAAGTTGGATCTTTTCTAATTTTGTTCGAGAAGAATTTAATACAAAAGTCTTATTGTAAATTTCTCTGCTTAAGACATTGCTCAACTCAGCAAATTTTTGAATAATCTTTTGTTATATAAAGACTTATGTAAATTGTTGAATCGTTATGACTTTGTTTTGAAACCAAATCTCTTATTTGGCCAACACCATCCCATTTGTCGATTTGTGAAGAAAGTTTCGAGTCGTAGGACTCATATTGTAACGAGATACTGGTTTGTGTTTACTTTCCACAGCGTGACAGTAGCCTTCGCGAACACCCAGATTGGCTATACCCAGATTGGCTACACACAACATCAAAGTAGAGCTCTGGACGTAACAGCATCTTTCGAAAATCATGAACCTCAGGAAATGACTTAATAACACCCAGATTGGCTACACACCATCGAGTCAGTAGAGCAGCCCTGTCTCGACACACCCTGTGAGGCTTCTACTCCCACACCACAGTAGAGCTCTGGAGTAAGTCTTTTCTAGACAACGCAAATATTGATCACGAGATAAAGTCAAACCAACCAGTGAATTGTAAACAAATTGACAAATTTATGTAAATTCTTCTTATGAATAACGAATCGAGTAATCATTGTAGACTCTCATGAATATAGTGTTTTTTTTTTTTTTGAATCTTTTGTTTTACTGTTGAAAAGCACAAAGATCAATCTTTTGACAAGTTCGTGTTTTTGGTATTTTCATAAAAAAGAACCTGGTGCCCATTCATATTTTTGCTAACATATATTTCCTTTTATAAATTCGATTTTTAAATATCTGTCAAAAGATCTATCTTTCATATTAGCAGATAACGATACCCACGACCTCCCGTAACAATCTGAGCAGCTCATAGGCACTGCTGTATAAAATGAGCACGTAACTATTTCAACTACTTCAAAATAGTCTTTAGGTAGTTACACTAAATTGACGCCCAACTTTTTATCTGCTAATTTTTTTTGTGCTTCCTCAATCAGTAACTTTTCTTGACATTTTGTGATCAAGGTTTGCTGACTTGAATATTTTTTTGAATTTTTTTTTGCTCTTAATGACTGTGTATTGAATATATCAACACACACTCATTACTGAATTTGTACTCTTGATATTTATTTTACTGATATTTTTTGAAAATGTCCCTGTCAAAAATTGATCCTAAACACTTGAAGGTAAATGAACTTGATTATGAAATTGCTATTAGAAACATAGAACCTACTGGAGATGTAGATTCCAAACGTAAAGTTCTGAGAGGTCTCCTTAGTCAGGAAGGTGCCAATCGCAGCTTTGCTGAAATTACTGATCCCTTTTCATTTTTAGACAGTGAAAAAAATATCTTAGATTCACTCAATGACATAAAACAAAAGATTTCTGATTTTGTTGGAACTTCCTCTGATTCTGCTTATAAGAGATTAGTTTCTCGTCTTATTCATTTATCAGGCCGTATTCATAGGGCTCAAACTAGTGACGAAGCAGAGGAATCCAAAAAGAAAAAATGGCTATTGGAACTTTTATCTATAGAGGGTGATCTTGATGAGAAAGTCTCTCATGCAACTTCTACCCCTATTGCATCCATGTCATCTGCAAATGTGACACAATTTCCATTTTCTAAACCAGTCTCTGCCTACAAGTGGAACATATATTTTACTGGTACAAATCAAAAAGAATCTGTCATTTCCTTTCTTGAAAAAGTTGAATCTTTAAGAATTGCGAGGGGGGTCACTAAACAGGAATTATTCATTTCTGCAGGGGATCTTTTCAAATCTCAGGCATGGACCTGGTACAATAATAATCGTTCAACATTTACAACATGGGACGAATTAGTTTCAAAGTTAAAAGATGACTTCCTACCCTATCACTACGATGATGATTTGTTGGATGAAATTCGAAATAGAACCCAGGGTTCAAATGAAAGAGTAACTATGTATATTTCTGCGATGGAAGGTTTATTTAATAGGTTGACATCTAAACCAAGTGAAAGTACTATTGTTAATCAAATTCGTAGGAACTTGCTACCTACCTATGTTTCTCAATTGGCTTTATCTGATACGAATTCTTTGTCTGATCTATCTAAATTGTGCAAGCGTATAGAAGAGTCAAGTGTGTGGTCTAACCGTTATAAACCTCCACCTTCTCGAAAAGCTTCTTTGCTTGAGCCAGACCTTAGTTGTCCAAACTTTTTTGATGCAGGACCTTCCTTCAGTTCAACCAGGAATTCCACACATATTTCTAAAGAAATCTGTGCCTCTTCCTCTCGCCCAGCTCCAAAGTGCTGGAATTGTGGTCTTCTTGGTCACAGATTTGGTGACTGTAAACAACCCAAGTCTGTGTTTTGTTTTGGTTGTGGTTTGAAAGGTGTTGTCATCACCAGATGTCAGCGCTGTTCAAAAAACTTACCAAGGGGTGTCATGAAACTGGACACAGTCACCACTCCTTTAGAAGGTCCAGTACATACCACACAACCCACAAACAAGAAAAAGGGAAGATCTCAGGGAAACAGCTCGCAGAAGTAAAACTTCCTCTCCGGGAGTGGGATGAGTGGTTGTGTGTTGTAAATAACTTTTGTTCTAGGAAGAACAAACAAGTCTGTGCCACCACCATTTCAGAATGGAACTCTTGGTTATCTATAGTTAAAAACTTCTGCAATAAGGTTACAGTTTCTCCTTTATTTTTAAAAAAAGGTAATGACAATCGACCTTACGTAAGTGTTGACATTTTTGGTGAACCAGTAGTCTCTCTTGTAGATACTGGATCAAATGCTTCAATACTTGGATCGTCTGGATTCTCTCTTTTGAAACGTCACAAAGTTCCCATACTCTATGATGAATTTTTGCAAGTATCGACAGCTGATGGAAAACCTCAGGAATTTTTGGGTTATGTAAATATTCCTATTTTTTTAAATGGTGTTAGTAAGGAACTCAAGTTGCTGGTTATTCCTTCTATCACACAAACCTTAATATTGGGAGTAGATTTTCTAAAATCATTCCATATTGAGGCCATGAATTTAAAAAACTTTTCTTATGAAGTCAGAGGTTCTTCAGTTTGTGCGGTAAATACTATACGGAGTGTTTCCAACTTAAGTGACCGGGAAAAGGGTGAACTTGAGAAGGTTGTTAAACTTTTTAAACAAATTGGACCAGCTGATAGAATTGGCAGGACCCATTTGATTTCACATTCCATAGAAACGGGAAATGCAAGGCCGTTTAAACAAAGACAATATCCCTTGTCTCAGGTAATGCAGTCTCATCTGGAAAAGGAAGTAGATGAAATGCTCAAACTTGGCATTATTCAACCTTCCAAATCGCCTTGGAGTAGTCCTCTGTGGTTGGTGAAGAAGTCAAATGGCACGTTTCGAGTTTGCTTCGATGGAAGGAAACTTAATGATGTGACAGTTAATAAGGATGCTTATCCCCTACCTTTGATTGACTGTATTATCACCAAGCTCCGTGATGCACGCTTTATCAGTTCTATCGATCTGAAACAAGCATTTTTCCAAATTCCATTGGAAGAATCATCCCGTGCAAAAACTGCTTTTGCTGTACATGGCAAAGGTCTTTACGAGTTTGTCGTTATGCCTTTTGGCTTGGTATCCGCAAGCCAGAGTATGTGTCGTCTTATGGACCTGGTTATTGGACCTGTCTTAGAACCATATTGTTTTTACTATCTGGATGATATCATTATTGTCACTCCAGATTTTGAAAAGCATTTGGAAATTTTGGGAAAAGTATTCAATAGGCTTAAGGAAGCCAATTTAACTATTAACTTTGAGAAATGTCATTTCTGCCGTCCCTCTCTTAAATTCTTAGGTTTTTTGGTTGATGAACATGGCCTAAGAACGGACCCAGAAAAGGTATCTGCTGTAGTGAATTATCCTGTACCTAAGAATACTACACAGATCAGACGTCTCATTGGTCTTGTGAGTTATTATCGCAGGTTCCTGAAAAATTTCTCAAGTCTTTGCAGTCCAATAACGGATTTACTCCATGGTAGAAAAAAGGGGCAACCAATTGTTTGGACTCCTGAAGCTGACAAAGCATTTCAGGAAATGAAAGATTCTCTTACTAGTGCTCCTGTATTGGCAAGCCCTGATTTTTCAAAGCCATTTACTTTGATGTGTGATGCATCGGACACAGGTGTTGGGTCGGTGTTGTTTCAGGAAGAGGATGGAATGGAACATCCAATTGCTTATGCCAGCAAAACTTTGAACTCATGCCAAAGAAAGTACACCACAACTGAAAAAGAGCTGCTTGCTATCATATTTGGTATCGAAAAGTTTAAATACTATCTGGATGGTCGTCCCTTCGTGGCCATCACGGACCATAGTTCACTTCAATGGCTTCGAAGTATGAAAGATCCCTCTCCAAGATTAGCACGTTGGTTGGTAAAGCTATCTCAATATGATTTTAGTATCGTTCATAGAAAGGGATCTCTCAATGTTGTTGCAGATGCCCTATCGAGGTCGTTTGAAACTGCCTTACTAGATTTGTCTACCTTGAAGCCTGATAAATGGTATTCTGAAATGACCAGGAAGGTTCAGGAACACCCTAATTCTTACCCTTCTTTCAAGGTGGAAAATCAAGTCTTGTATAAACACATCTTTAGTAATCACAATATTGAGGGAAATCTTGCAAATTGGAAAATTGTTGTTCCAACTGGAAATAGGCAGGAAATCTTGGAAACTTGTCATGATCATGCCACTGCCTCTCATTTTGGACTTTCCAAAACCATGTCCCGTATTTCTGAATTGTACTATTGGCCAAATCTAAGAAACACTGTTTACCGATATTTGAGAAAATGTAAGGTTTGTGCAGCTAGCAAACCTTCAAATCTGCCACAAGCAGGCTTGATGGGGTCCTACCGAAACATAAATCATCCCTTTCAACTTATCTCTGCGGATCTTCTTGGTCCCTACCCAAGATCAAAGATGGGAAACCAATACCTTCTAGTTGTGGTAGATTGGTTTACAAAATTTGTTCTGGTGCATCCAATGGCTAAGGCCACTTCAAAGGCCATAGTAAAATTCATAGAAAACCATGTTTTTCTCATATTTGGTACTCCACAAATTTTTGCCTGTGACAATGGTCCACAATTCACTAGCAAGGAATTTAAAAACCTTATGAAGGAGTATTCTGTCCAAAAGATTTGGTATAATGCGAGATATCATGCCCAAATAAATCATACTGAGCGGGTTAACAAAACCATTACCACTGCAATTCGATGCTATGTTCACGAAAATCACAAGACCTGGGATCAATCCATTTTCAAAGTGGCACAGGCTATTCGTCTCGCAAAACATGATGTCACGACATACTCTCCCGCTTTTCTAGTTTTTGCTAGGAACATTCCAGTGTCAGGAGATTTCTATGGAAAAATTGCAGAGAATGCAAATAACATTGTGTCCATTGGTGACAAAATTCATAGCATCCAGGATTCCCAAGCTTTGCCCCCATTGTACGAGGATGTTCGGAAGAAGCTGTACATGTCTTATATTCAGAATTCTAAAAGGTATAATCTGAGGAAACGTTCGCTGAAACTTCACGTTGGTGACTATGTTTGGAAAAAGAACTATGTTCTTTCCAAGGCTTCAGACAACTTTTCTGCCAAACTTGCTCCTAAGTTCATACCATGTGTTGTTAATAAAGTAATCTCTCCTTTGGTTTATAATTTGAGAGATAGAGATGGGAAGGATTTGGGCAATTGGCATATTAAAGATATAAAACCTGATGTTACTGCTGATCATTCTAGCGATAGTGGTAGTGATTTAGAGTCAAATTCAGATCAGAGTAGTGAAGAAGAATATTTCTCTACCTAGTATTTTTCTTATTCAGGGCATATGTGTTGGATGTCCTTGGGTTTCCCTAAAGCTCTAGTAGAAGTATCCTACCCAACCAGTAGGGGAAAATTTTGATAATTTTCGAGTAAGGAGTTGATTTTCTTGTTGAATTTCAAGAGATCCTTCGTGCTGGAAACTTGTCTTGATTTCTCCCTACGACAGTAACTATCTGCTGTTTATTATTCATAGTGGCTAGTTTTAACTACGCCACTCTAGATACTACCCTGTATGTTCTTTGGCACACTACCGACTCCTACTGTATGTATTGTATATATCACCTTGATTGATCATTGATATTTTCCTTGTGTACATATCTCTGCATTTCACCCTAATGGTTTAAGATTGAGTACATTTCATTATTCTTTCCCTGAAGTTAGAAATATCTGACTCCCACAGATCTTGTAATTGGGGATAATTCCTCTAAGAATACTTTACTACCCTTCGAGTGGTTTTCGAATGCATTGCGAAGTTGAATTCTGAGCGTTCGTCACCAAGTAATTTCTCAGCATAATCTGATGCCCTAATTACTGATCTAATCCTTATTATTACCCTGATATCTTGATCAGATGAATTTTTTCATCTCACCCTAATGTTTTGAAATTGTGAATTTCATTATTCTTTCCCTGAAGTAAGAAAATTACTGACTTGCCCAGATCTTGTAATGAGGGACAAATTCCTCTGAGAGTATCTTTTGTTAGGTCGCTGAATGCATTGTGTAATTAGAATTTGAGCGTTCATTTCCTATCAGGATCTCCCCAGTATAATTAGATGTCCCATATTACTGATCTCCTTTTTCTTTTTAGAGTGCTGGCATTCTGACGACAGGTCCGCTGACAGGTCCGCTGACCTTTAGCTTGGTTTCCTTTACAGGAAAATTATTGTCGTGTTGCAGCCCGCAACTGCCTGTAAATATTAGTGTCCTTTGCAGTTTAGGATCACCATGTCCGTGGCAAACTTGCAATCTTTGTGTTTGCACTTTGCAGTATCCCAGAAATGTACTCTCATATTTTTCAGTGATCAACCCTTGAGTCAGTATTGCCAAATTACGTAAATTTTTCTTGAATGTTTTATTCATGCTTGGAGTATTGCCTAGAAACTCAGAAAGTTCACAATTCTCAGTAAATTGAAAATTCAATATAGACATTAACTTCCTACGTTCTTAACAGTGTCATGGCTTATGTGAAGCTGGTTGCCTACTTATTTTAATGTCTCGGTTTAACATCTCATAAAACAATTTGTCTAGCTTATCGCTATTCATGTTATGTGTTGTAGGATTACACGCTTTCTGATAGTTTTCTCAGTTTTGCAGTACTTTGGCTGAATGTTTATAGTTAAGTCCCTTATCCTAAAATTTTACTTCATATCCCGCAATAGACACTCCAATGAAGGAGTTATTCTGGAAGTTTTTTACCCTTTTCTTGCTCTAAAAAAAAGGATGGTTAACTTTAAAATTTTTTTGTTTTAGGGACTCATCTTGGTGGTGTGTGAGCTTGGTTCAGATGTGACAGCTAGCTTGCTAGCGGGGTCATTGGAAGGGTGAACTTGGGGGGTATCGTCATGCTAGCGTGGTGGTCTAGGCTGTTCAGCGTGTGAAGCTCGCAAAAAGGGCGGTCGGGCGGTACTACTGGGGGATCCTGAGCTCCAATGGTTTGTGGCATCTGGGCAATTGTTCACAGTACCAAGGTTGAGAGTATCCCGAAAGTTGAATTTTTACTAGTGAAACAGCGGTTTCACTATTTCAGCTGGTGACGCTACAGCTCACCCCAGTTGAGGTGACAACTGGTTTTCTTTTTTTTGTTGTTTAAGATAACGTTTTTTTTTGTTTCACCAAGGGTGTAGCTTGTGATGGTTTTCTGGGACTTGGATTCGGGGTGGACGATGATTGTTTCAGAGAATCTGGAGGCGAGTGGTGAAGATGTTTACTCACCGGCGCAGCAAACAACATCTCGCAGCGATGAGGGCATTTTTGCTAGATTCTCTGGGATGGTTTCGGGCGCGCCGAGTTTTTGGCTTGGGAGATGGTCAGTTGCTGGACCCTATTATATCTTCACTCCAGAACTGTGAAATACAGGGAGTTGGAAGCTTCAGCTCTGTAAGTGCTACAACTTACAAGTTTTGGTTCCTGGATATTGGTAATTAGCAATATGCCATACTTGTCTTATTATAGAAAATTTCAGCTATGTAAATGCTATAATTTACAGATTTGATTTCTTGATATCTTTCTCTTTGTAAATTAAAAAAAAAAAAAATTTTATAAATTTTTTTTACCGGAGTTGAAGGAGGGTGTAACGATATCTAAAGCATTCCGTTACTCACTATAACATCCATTAATATAGTCAGGTTAACTTCACCTCTCAGTAGATGTTTATTCCATTTTGGCTGTTCCAAGCTATAATTGTTCCGTGATGCGGAACGCAACAATTAAATATTGACAACGTTGGAACTTGAGAGGAAAGGAAAGAGAGAGAGGGAAGGGATTCGAACTCCTTCCGGAGGACGAAAAATATCGCCCCTTCTTGAAACGAGCTCTGAACGGTTGACTGTTTTTTGGCCTTTGGGCTCTAATTTTTTGATTTACAACGAAGAGATGAAAGGTCGTATATTTTGATTTAATTAATTCTTATTCAATTCAATAATGTAATCGATTGGTATATTGGTATATTGGTATATTGATATTCTTTGGCATCTTCTTTTAAATCTATGAAATTCGATTTTGCAAATTCCTCCTGAGGAAAGACAAGATGGCCACTTTGGCGTCATAAATCATATAAATATTTAAAAATCTTAATTTATTAGGACAATCCTTTTCTAGTTATCATGATACAACTGATTTGTCTATGATCGATTGATTGATCGAATCGATTCTCATATCAATATCCCTCTTAAGACATTTTATCTGAAATCCTAGAAATGAGAGATCCACGGTGTGTCACCAATTTGTTGTGCTTTCAATCTACAACTGACAAGTGATTTTTACAATTTTATAAAATCTTTAAATACATATTTATATCCTCATTTGACTAGCCAGGACAGAAATGTCAAAATTGAACACTTAACCTCTTGAAATTGATGACTCACGTGTGGTGTCAATTTCACTTCTGTGCATTAAAATATCATTTAAACCTGCTTCTGTTCGTGCTCTTGTGATTTTCAGTGATACAAATCCTTCCTGGAACGTTCAGATAATATTAAACTGTTTATAAGTGCGAGCAGTCGACTAGGTGCAAAGAGCCCCTTTTTAGGCCCGAATAGTGATTTGGCAGCGAGGACTGTTTCGAGTGGTTTGGCAGCTTGAAGAACATCATTCATGGGTGAGTTATTGCTTTCAATCATTTAATTATAATCCGTAGAAGCTAGACTCACTCATGAACCGTTGAACTCTTTGGTCAGACTTCCTCCAGGTCACTATTCACCTTAGAAGTGAAGGATCTTGCCAAGAGAATATTTGTGTGTTTTGAAAACCTTTCATCTCACTCGTTTTTAGCACAAATCAAGCCTTCTGCTTGTTTCGTGACATTTTATAACGAGAAAGCCTTCTGGCTACGTTTTATCTCTTTCTCCTCAGTTTGAAGTTGCACCTTTAATCTATCTTTATCATTGCTTCCCTGTGCAGCTGACTGACTGATGTGACATTTGGTTACAGTTAACCTTTCATCACCTATATTACCTTTTTCTCTTCGAGGGATTTATTATTAAATTTATTAATTTTTTCTTGCAATGAGAAAGGTAAATACTTTCTTATACTTCTGACTGACCGTCGGAAATTAATTTATTCTTAAAATTGAAGGGGCAAGTGGAAGAAGGGGTCAAGTAACATTTTTTAAAAATATTCGATTTTGTCATGGAAGAAGAAGTTATGTGCATATGTAACTTGTCCCATCAGGATTAGCTTCTACTCTTCATATCTGAGAAGATACTGACTGGTAGAAGGAGCTATGTTACATTAAACATCAAATACGCTGTGAAAGAAGGAGCTATGTGCCCATAACCCCTTCTTCCGCTTCACAATAATACGTTTTAGCGCAATGTGCGGAGTGGGCTGCGCGGCTGCGTCATAACGACTTCATAAAACATTGTTCACGTGTTACCGACAAGTCAGTACATATTGTCACTGCGGAAGTAATTTAGATTTGGGAAACGATTTGTCCAAGGTACAATAGAGTTTTATCGAAATAACAATGTCTCGAGGACAGAGAATGGTGCAAAAGGCCCTAGAGTCATATAATGAAGAAAGAAATGTTGATAAAGTATCCGATTTTACACCATCTAAGGAATATAATGTTGAAAAACCTGACACAAGAGACGGTAAGTAGTTCATATTTTCTTTGACTTGTAATTTTATTACTAATTTGGTAGGATTGAAAATTGATTTAAAACTTATTTTGATAACCCTAAAACGTTTACAGGAAAAGAAGAAATGGAAGATGATAAGAAGGTATATCATACCTTGTCTACGGTTCAAGATTATAATATGCAGTTCTTGGCGGGACCAAGTGGTGGTGAGTACACAAAAATATTTCGTAGTCAACATTACATTATTATTCTTTATCAGTTTGTCCTGTGGCTGGCAATACCGATTTTTCGCTACAAGATGATGACGTACATAGTGGCGCCGGATCAAGTGAAGGTAGGTGCGCATACAAAAATATTCAATGTTACCTATTTGTAATGTTTTAATGACTCAAGTTTGTACACCATTCTTGTTTATTTTTTGATTCTACGGTCAGTTGAATCGATAAAAGAAATCTTTCTTCATGTTTCCTTCTACCATTCTCAGAATTTTTATTTTTTTAAAATAATACATTTCTATTAAATTATCAGGTAAAAAGAGTCGACGACACGATAAAAGTAAATATTTACTCCTATTATTTTTTAAAAACAATCCAGTTAACTGTTGATTTTCAGCTGGACTGGGTACAGATTCTAAGTATCACTATCTATTTATAAGAATGTTTTTCTTTTATTTAATTTGAAAAATATATATAATTTGTCGTTTTGAAGTTGGTAAAACAGTATATATCAGTAAATATTGAAGGATTTGTTATAAAGTGTCCTATAATGAGATTTTTTTCATTTAAATTACCCAAAAAATAAATCGGAATCTTCACCTATATTGTACTTATCGACGATTTCAAATTTCAGTTTTTCCGGAAGCTTACGATGACTACCAGTCAAGTGGCAGTGACTACGAACCAAGCCAATCAGAGTCAGGAAGTGATTCTGATGAAGATATTGATGAACCAACTCAGCTGAAACCTGAAAATGCACAGATGGTATCAGAAGCGAACGTTGAACAGAATGTTACAATGCATCCTACTTCCGTTGTTCATGGAGATCAAATACTGAACAATGAACAAAGTATAACTATTAGGGGTACAAAAAGGATTAAAACATTTCCTATAAAACCTAAAAATTCAAAAATGCGAACCAAACACCCAGATTCGTGGAAAAGACGAGCTGCGAAACTCTGCAGAGACAAAGGACAGAGTTACATTTCAAGTAAAGGCAATATTGTAGCTCCCAAAACCATTTGCTCAGGATGTTTATGCACTGAAAAGTGCAAATTGAAATGCAGTACTAAATTCAATGTCGACAAACGGAAATTAATATTAGATGATTTTTATAATCTTGATGTCAACTCTAAAAATGCCTTATTATTTAGATGTATTACTCCTGAGGCGGTCGCACGTGTACGTAAAAGTGCTGTGAAGCATAAGTCTCATTCATATAAATACTCGCTGGTTTTGGACAATCAGCAAATTTACGTTTGTAAAAAAGCCTTTTGTGCATTATACCAAATTAGTCGTAAAAAAGTAGACATTATCAAGGATAAACTAAAAACTGGACAATCAGCTCCAACACCAGATAAACGAGGTCGACATATGAACAGACCCCACAAAATAAGTGATGCTGTGGAGCACGCTATAATCACGCACATTAATAAATTTCCCGCAGAAGAATCACATTATTCCCGTAACAGTAATCCACATAAAAGATATCTGGCCCCAAATATGAACATGTCGCTCATGTATAGATTATATATTGAGGACTGCAAGGAACAAAACATGCCAGATACCTTTTTGATAAAAAAATCGACATACGCACGAATTTTCTCCACTAAGTTTAATTTGTCGTTCAGTAGTCCCAAAAGTGACACCTGCAGCAGATGCGACTCTGGGCAATCAAGTGAGGAACACAAAGAGAATGTGAAATTGGGCTTTGACTTAATGTCCCATGACCGTGAAAGGGCATTGAAAGACAAGAATGAATGCTACATAACGGTAGATCTGCAACAGACCATGCCTTTGCCCAAAATCACCACTTCAAAAGCTTTCTATCTAAGACAAATCTGGTTTTATAATTTGGGCATCCACTGCATCACCACTGAGGGCCACCAGTCGGTAATGCAAACCTGGACCGAAGATGTAGCCAGTAGGGGCAGTGCAGAAGTTGTAAGCAGCTTATGGAATTTTGCACAGACTTGCGAGAATGCGAAAACACGGAGGAAACTGACAGTGTGGTCGGACTCCTGCTCTGGTCAAAACAAGAACTTCCACATGATTTGCTTACACCAGTTGCTGTTATTAAAAGGATTATTTGAAGTTATCGACCATAAATTCCCCGAAGTAGGCCACACCTACTTAGACTCTGACAGGGATTTTGGTCGGATTGAGAAAGTTCTCAGAAGACATAGTACCATACTTACTCCAGATCAGTACAGACGAATAATTAAATCTGCATGCACAAAACAGTCAGTTGTTAATGATATGGAGCAATACTTTCGTGATGTAGATAGTCTACCCAATAATTTGGGACTGGTAAATAAAAAGAAAAACCTGTTGAAGGAAAAAGTTCCATTTAGGGATGGTATAAAATGGATACGTATTGAAGAGTTCGGCAGCTACCTCTACAAAGAATCCTACGATGAGTATACTCCATTTAAAAAAGTTTCATTATTTAAAAACAACCCGCCAAAAAACTATTCGCCTCCTACAGATATCGAATTCACTAGAATACGCAATAAAACAGGAAATATATCTGAGAAAAAAATTCAGAATATTCGGGAGCAGTTACCCTTTATCTCAGAAGAACATAGGGGATTTTATGAAAAAATTATTGGTGAAGAAGTCCAAAACTCCAAGGAAAAAAGACGGCGTACTGAATGAATCCCAAGATTCATTTGAACACTTTTTATTTATTCTTTCCTATATTTTTCAAGTTTTGAAGAATTTTTTATTTCTGAAAGTTTGTTTGTTGAGATTCTCAGAGGATGTATGATTATTTTGTAATAATACGGTTATTAAAGTACTTGACACTTTCCTCTCATTTTGTTCAACCTATTACCTCCATGTCAGGAAATGGAAGAAGGGGTTATGTACATATAAATTCAGATTTTTATCAAAAAATGATGAAATAGCAAAATGTTCTAAATCTTAAAAAAACATCCAAAAATCATTCCTTGCAATTGCACAAATCAAACTATCAAACTAGCTTTAATTAAAAAATGCCAGCTACTTTTACTAAAACCCAGTTTTCTCAAAAACTCATATTTGTAACATAACTCCTTCTTCCACTTGCCCCTTCAATTGTGAAAGCAATATTTTCATAAAAGTCATTTTCATATGCTCTTTTGAAGTTGGATCTTTTCTAATTTTGTTCGAGAAGAATTTAATACAAAAGTCTTATTGTAAATTTCTCTGCTTAAGACATTGCTCAACTCAGCAAATTTTTGAATAATCTTTTGTTATATAAAGACTTATGTAAATTGTTGAATCGTTATGACTTTGTTTTGAAACCAAATCTCTTATTTGGCCAACACCATCCCATTTGTCGATTTGTGAAGAAAGTTTCGAGTCGTAGGACTCATATTGTAACGAGATACTGGTTTGTGTTTACTTTCCACAGCGTGACAGTAGCCTTCGCGAACACCCAGATTGGCTATACCCAGATTGGCTACACACAACATCAAAGTAGAGCTCTGGACGTAACAGCATCTTTCGAAAATCATGAACCTCAGGAAATGACTTAATAACACCCAGATTGGCTACACACCATCGAGTCAGTAGAGCAGCCCTGTCTCGACACACCCTGTGAGGCTTCTACTCCCACACCACAGTAGAGCTCTGGAGTAAGTCTTTTCTAGACAACGCAAATATTGATCACGAGATAAAGTCAAACCAACCAGTGAATTGTAAACAAATTGACAAATTTATGTAAATTCTTCTTATGAATAACGAATCGAGTAATCATTGTAGACTCTCATGAATATAGTGTTTTTTTTTTTTGAATCTTTTGTTTTACTGTTGAAAAGCACAAAGATCAATCTTTTGACAAGTTCGTGTTTTTGGTATTTTCATAAAAAAGAACCTGGTGCCCATTCATATTTTTGCTAACATATATTTCCTTTTATAAATTCGATTTTTAAATATTTGTCAAAAGATCTATCTTTCATATTAGCAGATAACGATACCCACGACCTCCCGTAACAATCTGAGCAGCTCATAGGCACTGCTGTATGAAATGAGCACGTAACTATTTCAACTACTTCAAAATAGTCTTTAGGTAGTTACACTAAATTCTCTTCCATGGGATCAGCGGTTTTGCCTATAGGCCTGCGGCGCCAAGAACAGTGTCTAGGCTGTTTAAGAGGAAGGCGGCTGCAAAGACCAAGCGGCAGCAAGTGAGACAAACCACGTTTGTCGCTAGAAATGCGGGGCAAGATGTTGAGATAACAGCCCAGAGCGTACGCAAAATCTGCGAGAGAGGGGGCTGCTCAAGGCGGGTATGGGACGACTACCAGTCGGGCCTGAGATGCGACCTGCTATGGCCGTTAGAGCCAACCCCCACGGTATACCTGAAGGTGGAGCGCAGCGAACCAACCGACATGAGCCCGCTGTTCATAATAGAACCCGATAGCACGATACGTCAAATCATGGTGTCTAAGCCTGCCAAAAGGATCAGGCAGGCCTACACGAACAAACACGCGTGCGAACCTCGTACCGTATATATAAACAAGGGGAGGAGGATCGGGCCCCTCACCGAAGAGGCATTTGAGGAGTTCGAGAAGAAGGCCAAGTTTACCAGGTTGGCCGCTGCCGCCAACTATTTGGCAAAAAAGATTAAAGAGGCAAAGATCAAGGCGATGCCCTATATTGAGTGCGATTCGCTTTCGTTAGCTGGCCCTGACTGGCACTCCGCCGAGAGCGCCAAGCTCGTGCGCCGAGCAAATCGAGTGGCCGCCGCTCTCAAACTGGCCAGAGAGAAGCGAATTTCGTTTACCCAAGCGCACGCGCAGACCTTTGTGCCTATCCCTAAAATAGAGAGGGATGAGAACCTCTACAATCGTTTCGCTAAATATTGCGAGAAAAAGTTATCCGTTAAGGCCCGCGTGGTGCGGATAGAAACCGGACTCTCCTTCGAGGTAGAAGGGGATGATAGGTATATGGCCGAAGGCCTATTAAAAAGTATGGCTTGGGAAACCTCGGCCAAAGAATATCCCGATGCGGACATTTTCCCTAGATACGCAAGGGCATTAAATGCGCTAAAAAGCGCTGACATAATGATAATTAATAGCAAGGGTTTAGAACAAGCGCACCTCGAATACAGGTTCGAGGGCGAGGACTTGAAAGTAGAACTTTGGAAGGAAAAGTCCCAAGTTCTTTCGCTAGCAGCAGAAAAAGCGCAGTGGCTTGTGCTATACAGAAAAGACAACGATAAGTCCGTCACCCAATTGTTAGCTGAGTGGAACAGGCAGGAGCGCGCCCGCTTATCGACTTATAAGAGTGAAGCGGCTAATAAAAAAATTGAACAGTCGACTGCGCGTAAAGAATTTGAATTAGAAAAACTAATTTGGAAAGAGATTCCCAAGAAAAGAGAGGCCGAATCAAGGTCTATATTTGGCGAGAATCTCTTGCGCCCTGTAGATGTTGACCCAAGAGGTTCGGCTAGTCAGGGGGATAGCGAAGAGAGGGACGTCCACCAGTATACTTGTAAAAGCTGCGGTGGATTATACAATCATGTCCACTGGTTCCATAAAGTCGACCACCCCCAGTACGACTTTCAGTGTCCTTACGAAGAATGCGCAATGCACTACCAACGAGGGGACGCGGGGCAACAAGAGAATAGTATCCGATCACGAGCCGGAGCCAATTTAGTGTAACTACCTAAAGACTATTTTGAAGTAGTTGAAATAGTTACGTGCTCATTTTATACAGCAGTGCCTATGAGCTGCTCAGATTGTTACGGGAGGTCGTGGGTATCGTTATCTGCTAATATGAAAGATAGATCTTTTGACAAATATTTAAAAATCGAATTTATAAAAGGAAATATATGTTAGCAAAAATATAAATGGGCACCAGGTTCTTTTTTATGAAAATACCAAAAACACGAACTTGTCAAAAGATTGATCTTTGTGCTTTTCAACAGTAAAACAAAAGATTCAAAAAAAAAAAAACACTATATTCATGAGAGTCTACAATGATTACTCGATTCGTTATTCATAAGAAGAATTTACATAAATTTGTCAATTTGTTTACAATTCACTGGTTGGTTTGACTTTATCTCGTGATCAATATTTGCGTTGTCTAGAAAAGACTTACTCCAGAGCTCTACTGTGGTGTGGGAGTAGAAGCCTCACAGGGTGTGTCGAGACAGGGCTGCTCTACTGACTCGATGGTGTGTAGCCAATCTGGGTGTTATTAAGTCATTTCCTGAGGTTCATGATTTTCGAAAGATGCTGTTACGTCCAGAGCTCTACTTTGATGTTGTGTGTAGCCAATCTGGGTATAGCCAATCTGGGTGTTCGCGAAGGCTACTGTCACGCTGTGGAAAGTAAACACAAACCAGTATCTCGTTACAATATGAGTCCTACGACTCGAAACTTTCTTCACAAATCGACAAATGGGATGGTGTTGGCCAAATAAGAGATTTGGTTTCAAAACAAAGTCATAACGATTCAACAATTTACATAAGTCTTTATATAACAAAAGATTATTCAAAAATTTGCTGAGTTGAGCAATGTCTTAAGCAGAGAAATTTACAATAAGACTTTTGTATTAAATTCTTCTCGAACAAAATTAGAAAAGATCCAACTTCAAAAGAGCATATGAAAATGACTTTTATGAAAATATTGCTTTCACAATTTTAAGAATAAATTAATTTCCGACGGTCAGTCAGAAGTATAAGAAAGTATTTACCTTTCTCATTGCAAGAAAAAATTAATAAATTTAATAATAAATCCCTCGAAGAGAAAAAGGTAATATAGGTGATGAAAGGTTAACTGTAACCAAATGTCACATCAGTCAGTCAGCTGCACAGGGAAGCAATGATAAAGATAGATTAAAGGTGCAACTTCAAACTGAGGAGAAAGAGATAAAACGTAGCCAGAAGGCTTTCTCGTTATAAAATGTCACGAAACAAGCAGAAGGCTTGATTTGTGCTAAAAACGAGTGAGATGAAAGGTTTTCAAAACACACAAATATTCTCTTGGCAAGATCCTTCACTTCTAAGGTGAATAGTGACCTGGAGGAAGTCTGACCAAAGAGTTCAACGGTTCATGAGTGAGTCTAGCTTCTACGGATTATAATTAAATGATTGAAAGCAATAACTCACCCATGAATGATGTTCTTCAAGCTGCCAAACCACTCGAAACAGTCCTCGCTGCCAAATCACTATTCGGGCCTAAAAAGGGGCTCTTTGCACCTAGTCGACTGCTCGCACTTATAAACAGTTTAATATTATCTGAACGTTCCAGGAAGGATTTGTATCACTGAAAATCACAAGAGCACGAACAGAAGCAGGTTTAAATGATATTTTAATGCACAGAAGTGAAATTGACACCACACGTGAGTCATCAATTTCAAGAGGTTAAGTGTTCAATTTTGACATTTCTGTCCTGGCTAGTCAAATGAGGATATAAATATGTATTTAAAGATTTTATAAAATTGTAAAAATCACTTGTCAGTTGTAGATTGAAAGCACAACAAATTGGTGACACACCGTGGATCTCTCATTTCTAGGATTTCAGATAAAATGTCTTAAGAGGGATATTGACATGAGAATCGATTCGATCAATCAATCGATCATAGACAAATCAGTTGTATCATGATAACTAGAAAAGGATTGTCCTAATAAATTAAGATTTTTAAATATTTATATGATTTATGACGCCAAAGTGGCCATCTTGTCTTTCCTCAGGAGGAATTTGCAAAATCGAATTTCATAGATTTAAAAGAAGATGCCAAAGAATATCAATATACCAATCGATTACATTATTGAATTGAATAAGAATTAATTAAATCAAAATATACGACCTTTCATCTCTTCGTTGTAAATCAAAAAATTAGAGCCCAAAGGCCAAAAAACAGTCAACCGTTCAGAGCTCGTTTCAAGAAGGGGCGATATTTTTCGTCCTCCGGAAGGAGTTCGAATCCCTTCCCTCTCTCTCTTTCCTTTCCTCTCAAGTTCCAACGTTGTCAATATTTAATTGTTGCGTTCCGCATCACGGAACAATTATAGCTTGGAACAGCCAAAATGGAATAAACATCTACTGAGAGGTGAAGTTAACCTGACTATATTAATGGATGTTATAGTGAGTAACGGAATGCTTTAGATATCGTTACATAATAACTCTTTGAACAACATCTCAGAATTTTTGAATATTAATAAACTAAAGCTGAATGTGCAAAAAACTAAGGTAATGATAATGACATCTAAAAATATATATATAGTCAAATTGGCATAGACCAGATTACTATAATAATAATAATACTCCCTCATAAACACTCGTAGAGTGTACCCAAAGGCATGGCCTGTGCGGGTAGAGGACGGCTATTATTATTATTTGCCGTGGCGCTCCGGGGCGACTTACTGATTTTTGGTGGCGTATTCACTTTTCAGCTGCAGGAAAACCCGGAAAACCTACAGCACCACCTCGGGTGGCCGGCGTGCACTCCAAGCTAGCACTAGCCGAGATTGGCATCTAGACAACACACAATACACATGCTTTCAACAAGGACTGTGGTCGTCTATCGATTCCGATATTGGGTACTTGAGAAAAAATCCCTCGTACCTACATCGGGCTCGAACCGACTACCGCTTTACTGAAGTTCTGAACGGCCTGCGCCTTAGACCGCCAGACCACCGACCACCTAATATAGAAATATATAATGAGAAAATTGAAATAATAATAATAAAATTGTGACAGACATGAAATACCTAGGATTAATGATTGATAATACCTTGTCATTAAATAATCATTTTAGCTATGCAGCAAAAAAAGTCAGTAAAAAGCTTTTTTTCCGTCTAGAGTCACATCTAATTCAACTGTACAAGCTTCTATTACCGTTTATAGAACAATCATCCAACCACATTTTGAATACTGTGCTAGTCTGCTCTGCTTAATGAATAATAATAATATTGCTGCTCTTCAAAAACTCCAGAATAGATGTATGCGTATCATTCTTAAATGTAACAGGTATACACCGACTCAATTAATGTTGAATGTACTGAATTGGTTATCTGTAAAGGACAAACTGTTCTATTTTTCAATGGTATTTATTTTCAAAATATTGCATAATTTATGTCCCGCTTTCTTTGGAGAATATATAGCATTTTGTAATCAAATACACAACTATGAAACTAGGAACAATAGAGATTTTTATGTTATGAGAACTAATTATGCTAAAACCATGAATTCTTTATTTCACCAAGGACTTTTGAAGTATAACAAACTTCCAAACAACGTAAAAGAATGTTCAACACTCAATGCATTCAAATCAATGCTAATTGAATATATTAGAAATAATATTAGTTGAACAAAAATGATGTATCAATCATAATAAAAGGTATTTTAGATAGTGTATGATGTGTGTATGAGGATGGGTGGGTGTGTGCGTGTGTGTTAGGGTGTGTTGTATCAATAGATTAGGTTAAGTTATGTGATAATATGTATTGGAAAGTATATTTTTTATGTAATGTATTTGTATATTAGGATTTCCTATTTAAATAAATGAAATGAAATAAATAAATTCTGGAGTAGATGAGATATCTGAAATTTCATCACTAGAAGTAATTTTTTATATGTGAGGTGGTGTAAGGAATTGGTACTAGAATTGAAACACATAAATCGCATGAATTGACCAAATAAAATAATTTTCAACCTTGTTGAGCAGTGTAATTAATTCTGGAATAGATGAGATATCTGAAATATGATTCATTTTATCAGTAGACACAATAATTCAGAGGGTGGGGTGGTGTAAGAAACTCGTACCCCAAATGGAATATAATTTTGTTACTCAATATAATACTTTGGTATATTTGTTCAGGTTTATTTTCACATAGAGCGTTTGTAATTAATTTGTAAGAATTTCTGTTCATAATGAGATGCTCATATTCTTTTCGAGGTGACGGTGTGGTGTAACATTAGTCCATTAGTCTAATATTGCACCACGCCCTCAGATCAATAATATAAACAATAGATAAGCCCGATGCCGAATCTACGGGAAATGTTGTGAACTGAAGATAACTCTCGCGAGAACTGTTGTGTTTTGGGTTTCTGACAGTCGAACGTAAACAAAACACCTCCGGCACAGTGCCGTGCTTTTTAAAGGGATCAAAACAACTTTTTATCCATACTCTCGTGGATAATATCTTGGTTCAGTCTAGACAGAAACGTGAAATTTCACTCAAGCAAATACAGTATGTGAAAATTCAGTGTATGACTGACGAGTTTTCTGAATCAGAGGATTTTGTTTTTGTGATTTATGGTCAGATTCTTCTGAAAATTAATAATCTGAAGTTAGGAATCATGTATCATCAAAATTTGTTATTCAAGATGGTGGATGAGTTTTTCGATTTATGATCCCATTCTATACATAATTGGAATCTAGATGTTTTCGTCGATAATAAATAAAGCGTTGATCGTCTAAATTAAATAATTTACGGTAACTAACAAGTTTCTTGACCGATGACTCAAGTATATTAAAGTTTGATGTCTGTTTAGGTTATGTAGATGATAAATTTTCAATGAATCACTAAAAAGGCTTAAATACATATTCGTTAAGACACTATTTTATGACTATGATTATACATTTTTTGAAATGAACACAACTAACTTACTCAACCGTATCATATTCAATGCTGCCCTCAGATCAATATTGATCTGAGATGCTGCCCAAAAGCAAATCGATTTTTTTGTCATTCACAGCAATATTTAAACTGTTCACTACTTTATACCATACATTTTTTTAATGGTTAATTTTTGTAAAAGTAATTTCTCCTCATGAATTTCAAAATTTCAAATATGCCCACTAGATTAGGATTACTGCTATTGTAGTGCAGATTTTTTTGCATGCAACAGTTTTTCTATAGATTACAACTGGAAATAGTAATTGAATAGAAAATTAGAAATAGACATCTTTATGAACTGTAATCCATTGCATCGATTTCGGACAGGAATATAGTGATCATACGAATACAAGGTATACAATAAGGTAAAAAAAGTAAATAAAGTAAATAAATCAATCATAATATATTTTCAATAAAATATATACAGGGAGTTAAAAAAAAGTTGGCACTATATGGAAAACTTGTTTATTATCCATTTATCAGAATTTTTTTTGTCATAAAAGTTCTTGTTTAGCAGAAAACTTGTATATCAGTTGTCAGAATTTTAAACTTTGCAAACGGAATGAGGAGAACAAAAAATAGGAATTTTGGTCGAGTTAAAATTACTCTCATTTTTGACATTATCAAAAAAGTGTATCTAGAATAGTTGTTTTGAATCATAACCAACATCCAAATTTTAAATCACACAATCAAAAATAAAAATCCCTATTTTATGATTAAAGTGATTGTAAAGTTGCAGATTTGTATTATTTAATCTTTTACCAATAAATTAATTGATTTATTCAATGATTTTCGTCCATAAAATCATACTGATAGTTATTATGAAATATCAAATTTTTAGAAATAAACTAGCAAAAAAAATTTCAACAAACTCCGATAAATGGGACCAAATTTTGCAATGAAATAGTATTATAGAAATAAGTAGACGGCACCTAAGGTGTATTTGAGATGATACCTAGTACTCTTTATAATGTTAGAACCATAAACAATTGGCGAAAATATGTTTTAATGCGTAGGTGGTTATGATTCCAAATCTGAATATTATTTTTGATTCCAAAAAACTTTTCTGAATACCCTTCTTTGATAAGATCGAAAATCAGGTTAGTTTACTCTTAATCAAAATTCATATTTTCTGTTCTCCCCCGTACACCGTTTAGAAATTCAGAATTTTGATAACTCATAAATGAGTTTTCTGCAATGCACCAATTTTTATGAAAAATACAATTTTCTGATAAATGAATAAAAAAGTTTCGCATATGTTGCAAACTTTTTGAAATTTACTGTATAAGATTTGCAAAAAACACGAAATTTTTGAGAAATTTAAGTTTCTGAGAAATATTTAATTAAAAAGTTTTTAATATAATCGAATTTTCAGTACATTTCTTCAAGGCAAATACAAAATAAAATAAGTTTTTTATTTACAAGTAAAAACATTTGGTAAGTAAGTAGCTTTTTTGTTCAACCTTCTACTCTTGTATATACACGCAGCACCAAGTAACAATTATTAAGTAAAAAGTATCAATATACAAGTAACGAAAAATAATCATCAATGCATGAAAAATTACCTATTTGAGGATAAAAAAGTAATTATGAACAATAGGCAGAAGTCGAAGCCATTTTAGTTAAAAGGGACTACTGAAAAGCATAAACTATTTCAATTTTTCATTTCTTAATATCCACGTTTCAGATATAATAAACCATTATATCTATAAACACTGTGTGGCCATCTTCTAATTAAAAAGTTGACCAAGTTGAGGACCAACTTCTACTTGTTGATACTTGGCTACGTAAAGACTATCATTGAAAAATAAGTTGGTGTGGCACAATGTGGTGTAATTTACACCACATTTTAAATCGAGTGTAGCTGAGGGCAGTTCACACAAAGGTATGTGTCAAGACAACCTGCAAACAAATACTAAAAATCGAGTGTAAATTACACCATGCTTCACCTCGATACAAACGAATGAACCTATACTTACTTGCTAATTAATACTTGTTAACTTGGGATGCATTTATCAACACTTATAGTTTTGGATGCTTACATTGCCAGAAACATGTCTGAAGTGAATTTGTGAGTTGAACAAATTATTGAACAGAAATTAATTATCAATCACATTATTGAAGAAAATATCGTTCGTTTGGTGTTCAAAATTCACCCAATTATTTCTTTTTGAAAACCATGTTAGACGGAATATGATTGAGCCATATCACAGTCTTTTTATGCTCAAAAATAACCTTTTGTGTGATTATAACTCTATCTGACTTTTTGCTTTTAAAATTACCTCTCAACTGCTTGTATATCAGGAATGGCAACAGGTTTCAAACATGTAGTTCCCTCCGGCTTTTTAATCAGCTGACTGGTGGAAAAATGAGCAGAACAAATATAAGAACATTTATACAAATCAGTAAAACGCAAAGTCGTCTCCACAATTTAATTTCCCATCTAGTTCAAAAGGAAGTTGAAACGGTGAATGACCGCTATCAATCAGATAGCCATCAAAAAGTAGAAGTAGAACATGTTTCGGTCCTATATAGAACCATCATCAGCTATTCAAGAAAATTCTACAATAAAAGAAAGACTATGTACTAAAGACAACAGGCTAATATAAGGCTATACTTACATGGAGAAGAAAATAAAGTAGTGTGATATAAAATGTTAAAATATTATGTAATTAAATAATTTTTAAAAAACCACATTGTTAATTATTGTGTTGAAGTGAACTAATAAGTAACAAAAAATATTTTTATGTTGGGGAGGCTATGAAGCCTTGAGCCCCTTAGTCTTATAGGAGAATTAGGTAGTTTAGACATCGAGCAGAAAAAAGTTTGAAATTGGATCAATGCACGTGATTGTTGACTGTACAGACGGATATGAATTATGAGATGAACTGACAGGGTGACAACTGACAACAAAGCCGGAACCACTGTCATGATTACTCTTATGTCAAAATTGACACAGAACAGTGGCGCGAGACTACCGCTCACAGAACAAAAGAAGGAAATGATTCCACCAATACTATTCCGAGCCTGAGGATCTCAAGTCACACAACTGTGCCAACAACAAGCAGAGTAATCAGTACAATAGGGACAAATCATGAAACTAAAGATACAATATTAGTTAGTTTTATTTTATTTTTGTGGAGGACCAAGGCAGGAACAAATCTAGTTTTTTAGAAAATTAAGAGAATTGAAGAACTTTTTGCAATCGAACTGTGTTTGTTCATTGAGGGAAACAATATTGGGATTATTGATGGCGGAGTTGATTTCCAAAATTTCAAGAAAATTAAGCAAGGCACCTTTTTGGCAAACATGTAAAATATCTAAATCTGTATTTATGTCAAAATTATGGTTGTAGGTAAGGATATGGTTAGAGAAAGCACTTTTTGTATTATATTCAACTATATGTGGGTTTCTAGAGCTCTCAATGAGTTTGACATGTTCCAGAACTCTTGTTTTTACTTTTCTACCACTTTGTCCTACATATTGGGCGGGACAATTTGGTTGAGAGCAAGAGATTCTGTAAACACCTGACTTGTGGGAAATAGGTACTTTATCTTTAGTATTGACTAACACTTTGGAAATAGAATCTGTAGTATAAAACGAGACATTAATGTCATTACCGAACCTTTTACTTTTGTAGAATTTTCTTGAATAGCTGATGATGGTTCTATATAGGACCGAAATATGTTCTACTTCTACTTTTTGATGGCTATCTGATTGATAGCGGTCATTCACCGTTTCAACTTCCTTTTGAACTAGATGGGAAATTAAATTGTGGAGACGACTTTGCGTTTTACTGATTTGTATATCCATACCACTCCACTTTGAGACATAATGGACTTCTACCACAGGTTAATGAATGCTAGTCGAGCAACACTTGTCCATTTCTACAAGACACTTCTACTCCAAAGGAAGACAACGAGCTTGGACATATGGTTCAATCGTGAATGCCTTCAGCGCCACTTGATCCCAGGGTATGTAGTCGTCAGGTCTAATTCACACAGCAATTCTTCGAGATCAGCTGTTAGAGCTGCACAACGTACCTGGATAAAACTTGAAATCAAACGACACTACGTCAAACTTGCAGACATTAACATTAAACTTTTTTGGTTATATAGTAAACTCACCTGCCATCTCCATAGTCTAGAAATTGATTGTCTTCATTCTTCCATAATGTACTTTGTGGAGGATCAAGGTAAGAATAAATTTATTATCCTCAAAAATAAACTCAACCGTTTATATTCTTATCAAAATTTTCATGACACTTATTCTCACTCTCATAATAACAAAAAATTTTCCAATCATATCTTTCACACTAGAGTTTTAAATCTTTCGTCTTTTGATGATTTTTCTGAAAATGAAAAGTCTTTTCTTAATTGGGGACTCAAATATAATATTAATAAACAGGACAATAAGAAAAAATTTCAAACTTTTAGCAGCTGAATGTGAAAAGGTCATTGAGACACAGAATTTTCACAACAAGGATCTAATTAGAAGTGAGCTTTCCAGATCTCTCAATAACAATTTTTCTTTATTAAATAATACTACTAAACTTAACTCTGATATCAAAATTTCCAAAATTATCAACAGAAAAATATCCGAGAATCAACTTGTGGTTACCAAGGCTGACAAAGGTAATTGCATAGTTATTCTTGATAGAACTGATTACATTAATAAAGTTGTGAATTTTTTAAATACAGATAGTTTCTCTAAATTAACTTTTGATCACACCAATAGATTTTTCAATAACATGAAGTCTACTTTGAATAATTGTATCGATACTATCAAATTTTATAATTCTTCCAAATATAAACTCACTCCTATGAACCCGGCTACCCCATTGCTTTATGGTTTACCCAAAATTCACAAAGATGATATTCCTATCAGACCCGTTGTCTCTTATTGCAACTCCCCTGCTTCCAAGTTAGCTTCTTGGTTAAATTCAATTATCAAAAACATTACCAATTTCAATAACCCTCTCGCATTGTTAAATTCTTTTGATCTCACTCAAAAAATCAAAGACGTGGTTGTGCCACCCAATTCCCTTTTGTTGTCTTTTGACGTTGTCAATTTGTTCCCGAGTATTCCCCCTGAAGACTGTATTAGGTTAGTAAGGGACCTATTATTCAAATCAGATGTTTTATCTTTCCATGTCCTCAATATATGTTCTCTACTGAACACGGTTTTGCAACAGAATTTTTTCCAATTTAATAATGATTTCTATTCACAAATTTCTGGCCTAGCTATGGGTAGCAATTTATCTCCTCTTCTTGCAGAAATTTTCATGGCTGATATAGAACATAACCTCAAAATTTTCCCACTTTTCAAACAAATCTTGTTTTGGTACAGATATGTTGACGATTGCATTGTACTTTTCAATGGCAACACTCATGAAGTAAACCTTTTATTAGATTTCCTAAATTCCTTACACCCGTCGATACGTTTTACTATGGAGTTATCGAAAGATAATTCAATTCCTTTCTTGGATTTATTGATTAGCATTAAAGATTCTAAACTCGATTTTTCAATTTACAGAAAACCTACCCACACAGACTCAGTCATCCCCTTTTCTTCGTTTCATCCTTACTCACACAAATTCGCAGCATTTAACTCTCTTTTTCATAGACTATTTAACATTCCTATGTCACCCGAAAATTTCAACAAGGAACTGAACATTATTAGGCAAATAGGCCATAATAATGGTTTCCCTTTTCATTTAATTAATAGTATCTACAATAAACATAGTTTAAAATCCCTTAACCGTAGTTTAACTCCTATTTCGAATTCTAACAAATATTGCTCTATTCCCTACTTAGGAAAAGTCTCACTTGATATTTCAAATATTTTTAAAAGGTTCGGTAATGACATTAATGTCTCGTTTTATACTACAGATTCTATTTCCAAAGTGTTAGTCAATACTAAAGATAAAGTACCTATTTCCCACAAGTCAGGTGTTTACAGAATCTCTTGCTCTCAACCAAATTGTCCCGCCCAATATGTAGGACAAAGTGGTAGAAAAGTAAAAACAAGAGTTCTGGAACATGTCAAACTCATTGAGAGCTCTAGAAACCCACATATAGTTGAATATAATACAAAAAGTGCTTTCTCTAACCATATCCTTAACTACAACCATAATTTTGACATAAATACAGATTTAGATATTTTACATGTTTGCCAAAAAGGTGCCTTGCTTAATTTTCTTGAAATTTTGGAAATCAACTCCGCCATCAATAATCCCAATATTGTTTCCCTCAATGAACAAACACAGTTCGATTGCAAAAAGTTCTTCAATTCTCTTAATTTTCTAAAAAACTAGATTTGTTCCTGCCTTGGTCCTCCACAAAAATAAAATAAAACTAACTAATATTGTATCTTTAGTTTCATGATTTGTCCCTATTGTACTGATTACTCTGCTTGTTGTTGGCACAGTTGTGTGACTTGAGATCCTCAGGCTCGGAATAGTATTGGTGGAATCATTTCCTTCTTTTGTTCTGTGAGCGGTAGTCTCGCGCCACTGTTCTGTGTCAATTTTGACATAAGAGTAATCATGACAGTGGTTCCGGCTTTGTTGTCAGTTGTCACCCTGTCAGTTCATCTCATAATTCATATCCGTCTGTACAGTCAACAATCACGTGCATTGATCCAATTTCAAACTTTTTTCTGCTCGATGTCTAAACTACCTAATTCTCCTATAAGACTAAGGGGCTCAAGGCTTCATAGCCTCCCCAACATAAAAATATTTTTTGTTACTTATTAGTTCACTTCAACACAATAATTAACAATGTGGTTTTTTAAAAATTATTTAATTACATAATATTTTAACATTTTATATCACACTACTTTATTTTCTTCTCCATGTAAGTATAGCCTTATATTAGCCTGTTGTCTTTAGTACATAGTCTTTCTTTTATTGTAGAATTTTCTTGAATAGCTGATGATGGTTCTATATAGGACCGAAACATGTTCTACTTCTACTTTTTGATGGCTATCTGATTGATAGCGGTCATTCACCGTTTCAACTTCCTTTTGAACTAGATGGGAAATTAAATTGTGGAGACGACTTTGCGTTTTACTGATTTGTATATCCATACCACTCCACTTTGAGACATAATGGACTTCTACCACAGGATAAGAACATTTCTTCAAGCTCAAGGATCCAATTTGAGAACATCACACCATATTTGCAACTTCTTTTCGTCAGTAGGGAACCTATGTATGAATTATAAGCAATAAGTAGTACTTATTCCACACTATAATGCTAAAAGAACTTCTTTTGGCCTTATACTGTGCTTATTCCAATCCAATATTATATTTGAATAATACGTTCTCATCTATGTTCGACGCCTCTGGACTCACCTGTGAAATGTTTGTAAACTATCCCTTGTTTTGCAAACAAAGCAATATTTCGTCATTTTATTTCACAAAACCACTGCACAACTGGGAAAACTATCACAAATGTCACTATAACTTGTTTTTGAAGGTAAAAAAACACAAATGCTGTTGAAAACACACAAGAACTTTCTTTTACAATATTTCAAAACAAATACTGCAATGCAAATGGCCGTCCTTGCAATCGGTGTTGCCAAGACTGAGATAATTCTGGTAGGTATGCGCTTGAAATTTTCATAGTGCCAACTGTTTATTCAGTTGAAAACGATATCATATATCTTCTGCTCGGAAGATTTTTTCACCGTATTGGAAATTAATATTTTTTAGAATTTTAAGAATGATAAATATGAATATAAACTATAAGTGAATAGATATTGATTGATACCTACGAAAATCATACAAATATTTTTTTACCAATTTGACAACAGGGAGTCGATGTTTCAAAACAAGAAAGCTAGGAGGTGAATGTTGTCTTCGGTTCACTGAATATGGTGTTATGGTGTTTACGTAGCATCGGGCCTATCTATTGTTTATATTATTGATCTGAGACCACGCCCCATTTTTCAGAAATCCATGCCTGTAAAAAAATCGAGTTTTGTTGTAATAAATTGTAATTATTGTGTTAGAAATTCCCACATGATTTTTTTTGTGTTGGCTACAAATGATGGTTCAGCATTATGTGCATACCAAAAAGCCAGTAGACTAGTTTTTATGTGTATGAATCAAAATATAGATAAAAAGAAAACCAACCTTGACTGGTCATGGGAAACAGTCATATCTGAAGATTCTGAAGTTATTGTCAATAATAGGAATGACATTATTGATATTAATATTTCATCTGATGAGGATATACCAATATCAATGTTGACAAAATAATATTAATAACGTTAATTAAAATCTATATGTTTTTAATTTTTTTCTTTTTAGTTAGAGTTATCAATTTAGAAAAAGGTTTTGTTATTTGGAAAAGGTTTTTAATTAAGTGTTTGTGTTGAAATAATAAAGTAATGTTAAAATATGTTTAGATATGTTAAGATAAAAAATAAAAATATGATCATCAAAAAATCTTCCCTCTGTTGGCCTCTCGAAACGAAAGGCAATAGGGTCAGTACTGACAGAATGAAGTGATTTGTATCGCAAAAAATTGCCAAGTGGATTCTTCTTGGCGAACAAATTGTGATTTAGAGCTCTCTGCTATAGACAATATTGAAATTTCGGATTGGTACTTATTCGAGGTTCGAGGGCAACTTGACAGATTTCAGTTTCGAACTGCAAACAAATATTCTGAATGGTAACATAATCAGAAAAGGGTATTATCATTTAATCAATATTTTTATCAATATTTGCTGAATATGGCGCGAAGTCAGTTCAAGTCCTCTACGTCAAAGAGTAACTTTCGTCATGGACTTGGTTGTCTATGCAATTGGTAAGGTGTTGACAAAGGAGGAAGTCTATTCAGTATAGAAATCAAAGATAATAAATTTTACAGTGTCGAAAATTATAGGGCCACCATTCCTCCCAATACTTTCAACTTCGAAAATGCAAAACTAACTATTGCAGATCCCCTTCAATTAGAGAAATTGAAATATTTTATTTCCCACTAAGTCTATAGCCCAATATCGCTAAGCTCTGAAGAATCATCAAATGACCCTTCAGTCTCAACAGATTTCGACATTAAGAACGAGAGGGCGGACAAATTGGATTTGGTAATCGTAGAAAATGAGAAATATTATTCTATATTTTATGACAATACTTGGTATATTGGTCGAATCATTGAAAAATGTGGAGATAAGTTTGTAATAAAATTGATCAAGAAAGGCAGCATATATTTCACGGACCTATCGATATGATTGGCTGTGAGCCAATGGAAATCTCACAATCTGATAAAATACACATTGCGAAAAAATATAAACTTTTGAAATCGAAACCTAACAACCCTTCATGATTTTTTTGTTTTTCTATGATTTATGATTTATTTAATTTGAAAGTTTTGTGTTACTTGTGTTCAAGCTCATCTTAAGCTAGTTTCTATTATACAGGGCTATTCAAATTCGAGTCTATACATGGGGATTTCGATAACGGTAAGAGATAGAGGGTTGGTTAAATGGGGGCAAAGTAGCGTATTTCAGAGGTTAATTATATGGATGAAAAAAATCTGACCTAGCTTCTTCAGTTCTGGAGTTATACAGAAAAAATCGAAAATTTCGAAATTCTTCTTTTGCCTATATCTTTTTATTTTACGAAGATTTTTTTTAAATTTTGCCACTTTGCCATAGCAACTTTTTGTAGCCTTTCCAAATATCTGAATAAAAATTATATACAGGGTATCGTATAAATTGGGCCACCCTCAACTTTTAATTTTCAAATACGGACCTGTATTTTTTATTGCATTTTTTTGAATGCCAAGAGTCATGTTTCATATTGACGTAGTATTTTCATCTGAATTACAGAGTGTTTTGGAAATATTGAACTATTACCAGTAAAATTTCAATTTTTTTTTTAATTCCAGCTGTAATTAAAAAAAATATATCATAGAATAAGGTATAGAATGCATAGGATTTGGAAGAAAATCAACATTATTCGACGAAGATTGTCTTCTTCAAGAATTCATCCACATTTCAGTTCACGCAACCCATGATCAATATGCGAAAATGTGAAAACTTATTCTTCCTGGTACGTGTATGTGCATATAATCATTGGAAAAAAATCTTCGAATGGCAATCTTCATACTCCAGACACCAATTTGGAAATATTTTATTGTTACTCACTTTTCGAACTACCTATATTTTTCAGCAAATTCATGGGCATTCTCTTGCTATATACAACAATCATGATTAAACCATTTGAGTTCTCATAGTATGCTTTGGAAAATAAATATTTAGTTCACCTCACTTGTCAATATTTTGACAGTTTCTTGGAAATTATCGTTGGTATTTGATGAAAAATCTGTTAGTACTGAAAATGGGTTTCCCCACAGAGCAGAAAAGAGATATGGTTAACGTTTTCTACAGAAATAATAGAAACATTCATCTTTCCGCTGAAAATTATTTAGATATGTACCCTGAAAGACATCAGCCGCATCCCACATATTTCAGACTTTTGGACAGAAACCTTCGCGAATATGGATCTTTCACAAAACCAAGGAGAAAATATGGAAACAAAACTCCTATTGAGTTACAGGAAAACATACTTCAAGCGGTAAGTAGGTAATACTGAAAAAATGTTAATTAGGCTCATCTCCATATTTCAGATCAATACAAATCAATCAAAATCAACAGTACAAATTGCTGAGGAATTGAATATGTCGCAAACTGCAGTATGGCGTACTTTAAGAAAAAACAGATTCAAATGCTATAAAGTTAAAATTGTTCATAAATTGTATCAAGGAGACGCCGAAAGACGGCAAAATTTTTGTAATTGGATGTTGCAAAAATTGGGCGATGACAGAAACTTTTTGAATAGTATTATTTGGTCGGATGAAACTCGTTTCACAAATTGTGGTGTTTTCAACAGGAACAACGAGCATGTTTGGTCACAAACTAATGAACATAATTTTAGAGAAGTGAGACCTCAAGTGCGGTTTGGTCTAAATGTATGGGCTGGAATTTTGAAGGATCGAGTTCTAGGTCCGTACATCTATGCCGGGACGCTCAATGGCGAACGTTATCTAGACTTCCTCAGACAAACTTTCAGTGAATATCTCGATGATATTCCCATTGCTAATTTAAATCGGTTGTGGTTTCAACACGATGGAGCTCGTCCACACTGCACAAGAGACATTAATCAATTTTTACAAGAAACATTTCAAGACAGATGGATAGCAAATAATGGGCCTATAAGATGGCCTGCAAGATCCCCTGATCTCAGTGTACTTGACTTTTTTTTATGGGGTACACTAAAAAATAGAATATATCAAAACGAAATTGAAAATATAGAAGATTTAAGAATTAAAATCATGAACGCTTTCGCATCACTACGGCGAAGAGATATTTTCAGAGCAAATAATAACTTAAAAAAACGACTCCGTAAATGTCTGGAACGAGAAGGTCGTCAATTTGAACATTTATTTTGATTATGATTACTTATAATGGCTGTTATTTCAATTCTTGATAATAATTAAACAAGTTCTTGTGTGATTAGTTATAAAATATGAAAAGCTATGTATATGATCAAATACAATGTTATGTTTGTGACAGATTATGTTTGTGAGTTCTCAGCAGAAACAGTTACATACAACAGATCTTCTTCGTACCTACTGAGGTCAATCGACAAGGGGATGAATAATTATTCTACTAGTGCTACATTATGGTAAAGAAAAATGTCTCTTGGAATTGTTGATTTTATTTTATTGTTATTCCGAACAAGTAGTGAGACTAGATAATCTGAAAATTCTGAAATTGATTATTCTTAAAGAACAAATTTGTCTGATTCACCTCTCATTCTCTGATATTATTCAATTAGAGTTGTTATGGAATAAAAAAATGTTGAAATTTTACTGGTAATAGTTCAATATTTCCAAAACACTCTGTAATTCAGATGAAAATACTACGTCAATATGAAACATGACTCTTGGCATTCAAAAAAATGCAATAAAAAATACAGGTCCGTATTTGAAAATTAAAAGTTGAGGGTGGCCCAATTTATACGATACCCTGTATATAATTTTTATTCAGATATTTGGAAAGGCTACAAAACGTTGCTATGGCAAAGTGGCAAAATTTAAAAAAAATCTTCGTAAAATAAAAAGATATAGGCAAAAGAAGAATTTCAAAATTTTCGATTTTTTCTGTATAACTCCAGAACTGAAGAAGCTAGGTCAGATTTTTTTCATCCATATAATTAACCTCTGAAATACGCCACTTTGCCCCCATTTAACCAACCCTCTATCTCTTACCGTTATCGAAATCCCCATGCATAGACTCGAATTTGAATAGCCCTGTATAATAGGTCTTTCTCATGAGACGGCTATTTGTGATTTGATTAATGAACAGTAAAATATATTTTTTACAAACTCCAAAAATACTTTTGTTTTAAATTTTGGGCTAGCAATTTACTCAAATAATCAATTACAAATTTGAAATTTTAAATTGTCTTATTGGTTAGTCGACTGATTCGTCATCACTCGACTTGCCAATAAAAAACCTGGTAAACTGGCAATCTTGGTTAAAAACACATCAACATTTTGAACTACTCAGATGAACTACCGATCTGAATAGGTCTGTTCTTTCTCTTACACCATTTTTACACTGTATCACTCTCTGATGCAACATCTTTGCGAGTCCCCATGGAACAAACAGAGGACGCATGTAAAATATGAAGGTTATTTTTGGTGGATTGATGGAATGGAACGACCAGTGAAGAAAGAAAGGGCCAAATGCTAAATATAACAAAACAAAATGAAAAACGATTAAAGTAGTCATATTTATTCAAATAATTGATTATTAAGTTTTTTCTAAATCATCTTTGTGCATTTTAATTGGTATTGCAAGAAGAACAAACGCATAACAGGAATTAATAGCAGGTAAGTGCTATTTACCTAATTTAAAGGTAGGCATAAACATCTAAAATTTTCTCAATATTTCAGGCAGATTTTAGTATTCTATAAACCAGTCTGGTCCAATTTCACATTATCGACATTGTTTGTGGAGTGAAAATTAATTTTTCCAAATGAAGCACTGTTTTATGCCTAACTGTAAAAATAGCGACGAAAACACTAACAAATAACAATAACAAATTGCATTATCTCCATAGGATTCTTTTGCAGCACTGATATGAAATTGAGCAATCCAGAGACCTGTCAAATCAAAACCAATATGGCGGATGTTGGCACACATGGGATTTTCTCATAGGCGACCATAGTGATAAAACCATTTCATTTTGTTATTTCCTGTGCGTATGTGAGTGTTTTAATTGATTGTGGATTATTATTTGTGCGTTAGCTGAAGAAAAATGCCTCTAACTTGCATTGTAGTTGGTTGTGGATCTCGTCACGACAGGGATAAAGTCGGATTTTACTCGGTTTCTACTGTTTTAAAACACAGGTTTTTAACAAATAAGAACGACTTATCCAGGAAGCGGAGACTCAGTCTCCGCCGGAGAGCCCTATGGTTAGCTGCAATAAAGCGAGATGATCTGACTGATTCAAAGATCAAATATCAGAGAGTGTGTAGCAGAAATTTTATAACAGGTGAGCCTTTGGATACTTGAATCTCCACTGATATCTAAAGTTTACAAATATTTTGTGTTGAGTGAATATTACTTGAGGAATTATTTTCAGGCAAACCTGCCTCTTTAGAAGATGAAACCAATCCTGATTGGGTTCCTTCTCAGAACCTGGGACATTCATAGCAGCAATTTTGTAAGAGTTATGGTGATATCGACAGAAAAGCTAGGTTGGACAATAGAAAAATCATGCAATCTGAGGTAGGTGGTGTTGTTTTAGGCTTATACTATGATTTTTCTATTACATGACATTGAAACTTATAAATATTGCCTGGGTGCCCAGTATGCTTATTATTTTGCACGGTAAGGTTCCCCAGCTGGTTTTCAATCGAGTATTTTTAGAAAATACAAGAAACATCAACTGCAACTTTTAGTTTATTGACAGTTTGTTCAGGTTTTCATAAAAACAATGAGAACTTTTTGAAATAATTGAAGTTTTAGTGTGCTGATGATTTGAGTTTCTTGAGTAATTAAAAGTTATTAATGTTGGCTCTGTCAAAGCACAAGTTATAACTATAACTACTCTATTTCTGGTGCAAGCAATGCAAAATGTGAGTAGCCAGTTAGGGCTTAGAATAAAGTCGGGGGGTCAGAAACGAAGAGAATCATTGGGTACGTCTAACAGCCTGCAGCGATTGAGGCCTCTTTGACGCTTCATGTGATAGGCGGCAGACAGCTCTCCCAGCTGCTGCGGATAAATAAAGCGCTTTATTTTCCACTGGATTTATTTGAAGCAGTTCAGCGGTCTGTAATTTGACAGATTTAATGGACCGTCTAGTAGACTTTTAATGCGCTTCTACGCTTTATCCAGCAAAGCGCTTTCTGCTTTTCTCTGCCATTGGATTTATTTCCATGTTTGTCAGTGTTTCATTGAAGATTGGCAGATTTAATAGATTAAACTTGCAGGCCTCTTTGAATAATATAATTTTTAAATATGTTCTTTGTCAACAGAATGAAATACACAGTAATGTGGACCTTGGCATTGACGAAGAGGAAGATAGCCAAGAAACAGGCATATCAACTCAGACAGAATTAACCATGGAGGAACTGACTGTAAAATTCGAACAACTAAGATTTGCATCACAGATTATTGCCAAACTGGAAGAGAAAGTAGAAAATTCACCATTTGGGCTGATGGACACACAATCAGATGGCAATAAGTGGAAGTATTACACAGGTTTTGACTTCAAATTTGTAAATTCAATTATTTTTGTGCTGATAGATACAGACATTCCCTCCACATATCTAACTGCTCTCAGTACCTTTAATCAGCTACTTCTCACACTAATCAAGTTGGGATTAGATCTACATTTTAAAGATATAGCATATCATTTCAAAATTTCTCCGACAACTACATCAAAATATTTTGAAATTGTAATTGGAATCCTGTATAAAAAACTAAAACCCTTGATAAGATGGCCAGATCGTTCAGTTTGTCGAAAGAATATTCCATCTTGTTTCAAAGAATCATTTCATGATAAAGCCACTGTAATTATTGATTGTTTTGAAATTTTCATTCAAAAGCCTCATTCTCTTTTAACTCGGCAACAGTGTTGGTCCAACTACAAGCATCACTATACAATAAAATTTTTAATTGGAATAACACCACAGGGTACTATAAGTTATATTAGTGATGCCTGGGGTGGACGTGCTTCTGACAAACAAATCGTAGAGGGTAGTAACTTTTGTAATAATATCAGACCAGGGGATATAGTTTTGGCAGACAGGTTTTTAAAAACAGGATACATTGGGTATTCTCCAAGCTAAATTAGTTATACCTGTTTTAACCAAAGGTAAGAATCAGTTGCACCCTCTGAAAATTGAATCCACAAGGCAAATAGCACATGTAAGGATATATTTCATGGTACTCTTCCAATAACTATGGTGAAAAGAGGTACTGATAATGTTAGTTTATTGGACAAAACTGTAACTGTTTGCAGTGCATTTATAAATATTTCACATCCTATAATTCCACTTTGAATTGTTCATATAAATGTTCATACAGTGAGGGGCAATATTATGGAATGAATTCATTTTTACGAGAATAGGCAACTTTTGAGACAAATCCCGAAACACGTCGATTTTTATTTCCAAATTATGATTTTGTGGCAGATATGTCATACTAGTGACGTCATCCATCGTTGCGTGATGACGTAATCGATGATTTTTTTAAATGAGAATAGGGGTCGTGTGATAGCTCATTTGAAAGGTTATTCAATTCTCTATGCAGTGATATGAACATTAACATAATTATTTATACAGGGTGGCCAAAAAAATATTTAATTTGTAAATGAAATTAATTGTCACAAAAAGAAGTATTATCATTTATTTAATACAAAATTACATTGTACTACTGTCGGAAAACAGAAAAACAAATTAGTTGACAAATAAAAATTGCTTTTCGCTGAAATTAAATGTTCAAATTGCCACCCACCTGCCTCTTGGCAGTAATTGAACGGACGAATACATTCTTCTTGAACATTGTGGATCATTTCTGGAGTTGAATTACGAATTTCCAATGTAATGCTATTTGTCAAATCTTGGAAATGTGTGGTCTATTGGCGATCTGGATCATCCTCATTGATTTTGTCTACTATTGAAACACTTGAAACAGTTTATAAATAAATGTTTAGAACTGCTGTGCTTTCTACTACTATGAAGAAACAAAAATAAATTCCGATATTAGGCAAATAAATAATGAGAACTAAAAAGATAGCAAAAAGTATAGTTTTTACAAATCGAGTTGGCTTGGGTCAAATGTAAGTCAGTTCTTGACATTTTCTCATAAGGACTAGTTTATTTCATGAAATAAATAAATAATGGCCCCATTAACTGAAACACAAAGAATCGAAGTATTAATTATGGTTGGATATGGAGATAGAACCAGAACACAACAAGAAGTATGTAATTTATTTACCATAAAATATCCTAATACGCCTATCACACAATCCACTGTTAGTAAAATTGAGAAGAAATTTAGAGAAACTGGACACGTGAAACATGTTGCAAATGCTGGTCGTCCACCAATGAATGAGGATGTGAAACTGTCTGTATTATTAAGTGTGGCAGAGAATCCTCAAATTAATTCTAGGCAAATTGCAGCTGATACAAACATTTCTAAAAGGTCTGTTTTACGTGTGCTGAAAAAAGAGAAATATCATCCGAATAAAATTCATAATGTCCACGAAATCAATGAGGATGATCCAGATCGCCGAATGCAGTTTTGTGAAGTAATGCAAGATTTATGTAATCAAAATCCACGCTTCATTCGTGAAATCCTTTTTTCTGATGAAGCAACCTTCTGTTTAAATGGAACAGTGAATCGGCAAAACTGCAGATATTGGAGTCAAGATAATCCCCATTGGATGACTGCGGTACACACTCAGCACCCTCAAAAACTAAACGTGTGGGCAGGGATAGTCGAGGATAGAATTATAGGTCCTTTTTTCTTCGATGTGTCTCTTACGGGGCAAAGATATCTTGATTTTTTACAAAATGAACTTATACCCGCCCTTACAGACATGTTTCCAAATGAAAATGATCGTAATTCGCCAAATGAAAACATATGGTTTCAGCAAGACGGTGCACCTCCGCACTTTGCACGTCCTGTTCGTGATTTTTTAAACAGATGTTTCCCTAGGAGATGGATTGGTCGACGAGGAACAATAGAGTGGCCCGCAAGATCTCCAGATCTTACACCACTTGATTTTTTCCTATGGGGTTACTTAAAATCAAAAGTTTACATCGATAGACCACAGAATTTACAAGATTTAAGAAATAGAATTAGATTGGAAATTCGTAATATACCTCCAGAAATGATCCACAATGTTCAAGAAGAATGTATTCGTCGGTTCCATTACTGCCAAGAGGCCGGTGGGTGGCAATTTGAACATTTAATTTAAGCGAAAAGCAATTTTTATTTGTCAAATAATTTTTTTTTCTGTTTTCCGACAGTAGTACAATGTAATTTTGTATTTAATAAATTATAATACTTCTTTTTGTGAAAATTGATTTCATTTACAAATTAAATATTTTTTTGGCCACCCTGTATACATACATATATACATACTTCTTGTTGTGTTCTGGTTCTATCTCCATATCCAACCATAATTAATACTTCGATTCTTTGTGTTTCAGTTAATGGGGCCATTATTTATTTATTTCATGAAATAAACTAGTCCTTATGAGAAAATGTCAAGAACTGACTTACATTTGACCCAAGCCAACTCGATTTGTAAAAACTATACTTTTTGCTATCTTTTTAGTTCTCATTATTTATTTGCCTAATATCGGAATTTATTTTTGTTTCTTCATAGTAGTAGAAAGCACAGCAGTTCTAAACATTTATTTATAAACTGTTTCAAGTGTTTCAATAGTAGACAAAATCAATGAGGATGATCCAGATCGCCAATAGACCACACATTTCCAAGATTTGACAAATAGCATTACATTGGAAATTCGTAATTCAACTCCAGAAATGATCCACAATGTTCAAGAAGAATGTATTCGTCCGTTCAATTACTGCCAAGAGGCAGGTGGGTGGCAATTTGAACATTTAATTTAAGCGAAAAGCAATTTTTATTTGTCAAATAATTTTTTTTTCTGTTTTCCGACAGTAGTACAATGTAATTTTGTATTTAATAAATTATAATACTTCTTTTTGTGAAAATTAATTTCATTTACAAATTAAATATTTTTTTGGCCACCCTGTATAAATAATTATGTTGATGTTCATATCACTGAATAGAGAATTGAATAACCTTTTAAATGAGCTATCACACGACCCCTATTCTCATTTAAAAAAATCATCGATTACGTCATCACGCAAAGATGGATGACGTCACTAGTATGACATATCTGCCACAAAATCATAATTTGGAAATAAAAATCGACGTGTTTCGGGATTTGTCTCAAAAGTTGCCTATTCTCGTAAAACTGAATTTATTCCATAATATTGCCCCTCACTGTATATGTAGAATAATGGTTAGAAAAATAAATCATGGAGAATTTTTTTGTTTTTATATAATTTGATTGGAAAATGAAGATTTATTATTATTAATCAGTTTGATGAGTGTACTCTTAAGTGTTCTCTATTTTGTTGTTATTGAATAGAAATATTGATAAAAAATGTTTCAGATGAATCTCATGATAATGAATAAAATTATTGAAACCATATGTGTTTTTCAATCTCAACCTTCCTTTCCTTTATACCGGTGAGGTTCCAGAGGGGAGCTCATGTTGTATGGATCACAAAGCATATTTATAGTTGAATTTTTCAAATCACCTTCCAAATGATGTTAATTATTTTATGATAGGTACTGAATAAGTGTTCTGGGACATTTAATTATTGCCTTTTCTAAAAAGAAATCAAATCATTTAGTCTAAGATATATGGAATTAACTCTCATCAGTTATTACCTGTTATGATAAGAAGTCAAAACAAATATTTTTATGGTCCATTTATGCTAAAATATACAGCAAATTTCGAAAAGTTTGCACCATATGGGAAACTTTTTTATTATCCATTTGACAGAAAATTTTATTGTTTATAAAAGTTAGTGCATTGCGAAAATCTTGCAATTGAGTTATCAAAGTTTAAAATTTTCAAACAGTGTACAGGGTAAATCAAGAAATAGGAATTTTGGTCAGTAGTAAAGTACCCTTATTTCCGATATTATATAAAACTTTATTTGGAAGTTTTAACAATTGATCCAGATTTGTAAACTGTAAATAATTCTTGTAAATAAACCTTTTCGATATCATCGAAAAGACGGGTACTTTACTCTTGGTGTAAAAATAGTTTTTGTTGTCCCCTGTATACCGTTTGGAAAATTAAAAATCTGATTTTTTCAATCAATGTTTTTCGAAAGGAACCAACATTCTTGAAGAATAACATTTTCTGACAAATGGATTATAAATAAGTTTCTCATGAGGTGCAAACATTTTAAAATAACATACAATTTTTACCTGTTTTTGGTAAGAAATCTAAACAAATTTTGTTTTGGTTTATTTATTCATATAATTGTTATGTGGTGTAAACAGAAATGCAGGAAAGTATAAAATATTACTCTAATTGTCACATTTGCTACAATACCAAGGATTATCAGGAGTTTGTTCTAATCCTACACATTCAATATGGAACCATTCTGCAACACAGTCGTCTCCATCACATTTTATCATTGGTCGTCCATCGTCAACACCATTGCAGATGCAATAGTGGTTAATTGTGGAAACTCCTGCTCTAGCTGTGAAATATCTCCCCAACAGTTCTGGCATTATTACCTCTGGATGAAACTTTAATGCTATTTCACAGCCTTTTTTCCAAAATTCCATATCTGGTAAGATCCGTACTTTATAAAAAATATTAGGAGACCATATGACAAAATCGCAATAAGACAATTCTGAGACAAACATTTGCATTTGGACTTGGAAATAGTAACTATGACTTTTATTTAGAGTAATTTTTCCCTCTTGTTTCACTAAACATGAACTTTTCATGTTCAAATAATCGTTTGTCTCGTACATTATTTGTATGAAATAAATAGGGACATTTTACTTCCAGACAACCCCCCAACAACACTTGCAATACACTAGTCGGTCTGGAGATGCACCCAGTTGGGGCCACTTTTTGTTGATGATCAATCCCACTTCATTCACTTGGAAAGAATCATGATATTTCTCTTCCATATTCTTCTTGTATTCTTCCACGGCATTATTCTCATGAGAAATACCCCACCATGTTGCCTTTGTATTGAATAGCATTTTGGTTGGGTAACAAATTTAGTTAATTAATGATAAGGAAGGTTTTTTCTTGTCTTTTACATACAAGTTTGAATTTCGATGCTGTTATTCGTCCAGCTCTTTGTATAAAGGCTACGGTTATATTGGATGCGTACTCTGACGACCATCGAGTCGGACGTAGACGGACGAATATGGTCGTACGTTCTTGGTGGTCGCATTGCAAACGTTTAATTGCGACAAACAGTTCAAACAATATGTCCGACGATGGAGAATATTTATTGGAGAACAATTTTTTACGTCTTGTGATGTTAGAAAATACAAGAAAAATATGGGTCAATGATATATACATGAATAGAACAGAAAATGGCGAATTTCACGTATTATTTGAAGAGTTATCACGCCAACCACAGAAATTTTTTGAATATTTCCGCATGAAACCTGAAACGTTCAATTATATTTTGTCTCAAATTTCTGTAAGCCTTGAAAAACAGTCGAATTTTCGAAAGTGTATTCAACCTGCAGAGAAATTGGCTATAACGTTAAGGTAAGTCAATAATATAGATAAGTATTTATTTATTTAAATAAGCATAATTTTCCAAACATACAAACATGTAGAAAAAACAAAACGAAATGGTTCTTTATAAACTGAAAGTAAAAGTGTAACATTATTGAAAATTAGTTAAGTATTCACGCAAATGTAGTGCATGGTTTGAAGAACCCGCATCTTCTGTCGCATGGGAACTTTGAGGTGATGGTGCTGGCAAATAGCTTGCGTAAGAGTTTTCCTGATACATTGGTTGAACTGATTCAGCACTTCTTGTCCAGGTTGATTGGGAATAGCTTTGTGCTTCCAAAAGAGTTTGCTGAATTTTTATGCGTACTGATAATTTAATTTCTTCGGGGATATTTCTCATATAAGGTAGAAGACTCATACAAAAATGGAAATCACTATCGTCTTCTTTTGGCTTTTCCTTGAATTTTTCTTTATGTGCTCTTAGTTTTTCTTCTTCTATGGCTATCATTTTCTCATATACAGAAGATTTCATTTTTTTCCCCTTTGATGAGCCACTTTCCAAATTGTCATTTTTTTATGAGATGTACCATTCGTGGGTATAGCATTCTGCACATCTTTTTCTGTGATCCTAGTCGTCGGCGCAGTGGATAGAGAGTTTTCATTACTCAATTCGTGATCCGAATTTATTTCAGAAACGTCATTTTTGTCATAATCCGAGTCAGGCACGGTACTTTCATCGTGAACATATTCTTGGGTATGGAGTGGTGGAATATTTCCTTTTGCACTCCTTTGAGCCATGGTGTCTTTTAGGAACAGCATCATGTTGAAATACGGCCACTTTGATGTTATATTAAGGCCTCCTGGATCGCCAGACCGACCTTTATTACTTGTTTTTGCCAATTCTTTTCTGAAGTTATCTCTTAATCCGCGCTATTTTGATTTGAGCACCTCACCTAAAATTCAAGAAAAAAGTGATCAGAGATGTTTTAAAAAGTTTGCGAAATATAAAACTCTTACTATGCAAGACAGTGGGTTGAGTTGTCTACATATGTGAAACTTTTGTATTGTTTGTTTTACGAAAATACGAAACAAAAACAGTTATACAAAGTTTTGTTTTGTTTCAGGTACCTTTCGACTGGACTAGCGTTTCGCTCGTTGGCATTCTCATTTAGAATGTCTCATACAACAATAAGGTTAATTGTTTACGACACATGTACTGTAATATGGGAAACTTTTCATGAAAGGCATATGCCTTTTCCAACAGAAGATATGTTTCTTTCAGTTGCAAACGACTTTGAGACGAAATGGAATTTCCCAAACTGTGTTGGATGTATCGATGGAAAACATATTCGAATACGATGTCCCTCAAAGTCAGGATCAATGTACTATAACTACAAACAGTATTTTTCTGTCGTACTTCAAGCAGTTGCAGATGCAAATTACAGATTTATATGTGTCGACGTTGGTGCATTTGGAAAACAAAGCGATGGAGGTATTTTCTCACATAGCTCCCTATATGAACATCTTGAAAACCAGTCATTGAATATTCCAAAAGATAAAGCACTTCCACGAAGTAATTTAGTACTTCCACATGTCCTTCTTGGTGATGAAGCATATCCTCTTAAATCCTACTTGATGAAACCCTATCCCAAGCGAGATTTGCAAGCAGACGAAGAGGTTTTTAACTACAGACTATCACGAGCTAGAAGAATGGTAGAATGTTCTTTTGGAATCCTAACCTCCAAATGGAGAGTATTAAAAAAAGAAATGGAAATTAATCCGGATAAAGTTGATATAATTGTAAAATGTACTTGCATTCTTCATAACATCATCATAGATCGGGAAGGGATAAAGGAATCATGTCTCATACAAACAGAATCAGCGACAGGGATTCTCAAATTAAATAAATCCAGAGTTCACAACAGAGCAAATCAAGAATCATATGGTATTAGAAATGCATTCAAAACCTATTTTACCAGTGAGGTGGGATCTATTCCGTTTCAGTATAATCGTATTTAAATACAGTACCCCTATATTACATGCCTACCTATGTCAATAATATAATTTTATATGTATCACTTTATTGTTATTGAATATATAGGTACTTACTGCTCTCGTTCATATCTTTTTCTAGGGATAACCACATTTTACGAGCCATATCTCGATTGTGATAATCCTTATTTGTTTGGTCCCATAATGCTTTTCGTTCAAACGCTCCCAAAATCAACTTTTCAATATCCATTTTTATTATAATAATACGAAATATTCCGTTTACGATGTTTTTATGGACGGAAGTAGCAGGAAAAAAACAAACAAGTTTGAATTTGTATATCGGTCGTGCATATACGCGCATACACTGACGACTATTCCTCATCGAATATAACCGGTTCCATTTGTCAGCCGTTGCTTGTTTGGGTTGTCCGACTACGCACGAGTACGTCCGACTCGATGGTCGTCAGAGTACGCATCCAATATAACCGTAACCTAAACCAGTTCTGATTTTCAGATTGCATTCTAGTAGCTTTCTCTATGCAAGAAATCTGTGCTTCTGTCAGTGATATATCCAAACTTTTTCCTATCATCATCAATTCAGAATAACTTTTTTGCACATTATGTGGATTGTAGATATTCAAGACCGAATATAAAATGTTCAGACTTTTTGCAGCTATCTGCAAGCGGTTCTACTAACCTCATAAGAGGGCAGCTATAACCCAGTTCATTTATTTTCTTCAACATTGTGACCAACTCTTCTTCTGATAAAGGCGATACTTTCATTTCTTCCAATAAACTTTGTTGGTGTCCAGAAGCCTTTCCCCAATCCATTTCATGTACTGGTACGATTGGGACTTTTTGGGACATTGAAGGCATTGGCCACAAAGCTCCTACATCCGTGCATGACATTGCCCCCCTCTTGATATTTGCATACTCTGCTGCAAATAATATGGCACCAATATGACTGCATACTTCACTGTTTCCTGCCATACAAGTACAGTGAGCTGTACATATGCTTCCATCCTTTGTAATTATGCACCAGACATCTAAAGGTTTCGCATTTGCTTGCTGTGAATGCTTGACCTGAAAAACAGTTACTATGAAAATTGAGAGGCAAATACATTATACTACAATTTATTTTATATTATATAAACTTTCTTTGTCTGACCATACTTTTGAAAATACTGTCACCATGCCTATTACTTGAGGAGCCTAGTTCCAAAGTGTACAATCTCCAGTTTTAACAAATTTACAAAAAACAAGAAAAACCTCGCAATTGAAGGTGGTGTATTCTTTTGGAAATTTGAGTATTATGTTTTAAAGTTATCATTATGTACAGATAATCCCTGAAATTCTAGAAAAAAAAACTGTGGTTTTTGATCATTATGAAATTTTTCATTGGAGATTGTTTACGTTGGTAGATAATGAAATATCGTTTTGTACTTCGGAAAAAAAATTATATTTGATGCAATTAAAATCAAAACCTCAGACTGAAAGATACCTCATATCTTCTGATTATTTTTTTCGATTATCTAAAATGTTTTCTTTCCTTTCGAGCCTTTTTCTCACTACTCACAGGTTTTACGTTAACATCCACCTTCAAATCAACTTCATTCATTAATTACTTCCATAAAAATATTAAGACATGTACAACAACATTCTGCAATCGATGAATCGGAATTAAAAAAAAATATGTCTTATTTCTAGTTATAAAAAACAGCACGTAAACAGTTGATTTAGCGCCAAAGTTATAATGGTCATCCTGAAAATCACTCCAAATTAATGTCTGAATATTCATTGGACATTTAATTTTTGAGTTTGGTGTTTGTTTGGTTTGGAACCACTAATAGTGGATTATGTAAATAGTTGTAAAGAGCTCAGAAACTTACCTGTCCAACTAAAATGTATAGATCATTCTCAATCTTTGTTCCCACATTCAAAACAAAGCCAGATTCAAAATATGTATAAGACTCCAAACTTTTATAAGCCTTCATGTGCACTTGGGAATAAAAGCTGTGACTTAGAACCATATATGAAATAATATCCATATTTGTAACAGGAGGGACATCATCAATGGTATAATTCAGTTCAGACCTTTTCAATGTGTAAGGATCTACATTATTGATTAATCTCAACTTCATTCTATACCTGTAACAAATACAATGATCAAAATGTAAACCGAAGATTGAGATTTATTTTCAAGCATACCTTTCACCAACATCTCTGTTTCTCAACACTAACGTCTTTAGGTAATCACTCTCCATTTAAATATTAGTTTTCAACAGCACAAAAACTCCGAAAATTACGAAAGCGTTGGAGGGCCACAAAAAATTTTGTTTTTATTTCAAAAATTTTTTCGACTTAGATCTCGGAATTCCGACTTGCATCTCGGAATTCCGACTTGCATCTCGGAATCCCGACTTGCATCTCGGAATTCCAACTTACATCTCGGAATTTCGACTTGCCTCTCGGAATTATGAGTTGCATCTCGGAATTCCGACTTGCATCTCGGAATTTCGACTTGCATATCGGAATTCCTACTTGCATCTCGGAATTCCGACTTCCATCTCGGAATTTCGACTTGCATCTCGGAATTTCGACTTGCATCTCGGAATTCCGACTTGCATCTCGGAATTCCGACTTGCATCTCGGAATTCTGACTTAGATCTCGGAATTGATTTATATAGGCGATACGCCATCTGACGGGACATATGAAATTTCAACAAAGCAGATAGATTTGTAAACAAACCATTCTTGCTTTATTTTGATAGGGTTTGGTTTTGTTCTGTTTTTCCCTTAATTAATAAACAATATTTATTTTAGTCTTTCTGGACGTAAATCCAAAGGAAATAAAAACTAATGTTAGGTGTCATCTGTTTCCTACCAGCATGCGGATATGTTCTGTACATTTCACAAATCAAGAGTATAAACATGGTGTAATAAAAGTTAAAATGAGATGAAGACATGACCGATTTGAAGAAAACTGTTATATATACTAGCCATACCTTCTCTCAATTTCTACATTAGTGGATGAGTCAGAATATTTTTAGTAGCAGAGCGAAGAGACGAGTAGGAATGTATTATAAACAGCTTTGGATGTAACTTTTTTTCATGTTATATGTTATATTACGTCAAATTTGTCTCCAACTTTCAGGAAAATGTCCTGTCGTGTAGTTTTCATGAAAATAGCAACAACTCGGAATTAGAAGAGTGCAGTGAAGAAAGTATAGGTATATAGGCAACAAGATAAACTGATTGCTCCAGAGTAGCTTTATGTAAAATGTTACAATCTCAACTGAATGCCACTGTGGTAGCTGCTGGAGTTCATATTTAACAAGCAAATCAAAGAATCAAACAATTTTCCTTTCTCAGTGGTGAACTACAGTGGACCTCAGTAAGCATATCGGAGGATATTGTAACTATAGCTTGTGCCATTGCCAATTTATCTTCATGAATTTTAGCCAGTAGGTTCATGAATAGCTATAGCTGCCTGCCAAGTATGATTTCGTTATTTCACTATTAAACGAGATTTGCAATTTTTCTGATTCATTGTAAATATTGTTCATGGAAAATTAATTGAGTGAATAAATGATTTTAAATTATTTATTTTCTCATATTTCATGGAACATATGCTCAAAAAAATATTTTTTCCATCCGTTTTTATTTACATTCTACAATATTCATAGTCAGTCATATAATTAACATCAATTGTGTAAATTGAATCATTAACAGATGCATAAATTACAAAATCTCAATCTTCCAGATTCAGTAATGCCATTCCTACTTGAGTTTTGGCATAATACATATGCTTTTTCTTCCAACCCATTGGTTGGCCCTCGTCAACAAATTTTAAAGTTTTTAGACATTCCATAATTGGTTTTAATTTACCTGCAACAATTTTTTGTAAGAAAAATAAAAGAAGGAAATGAAAAGCTTTAACTATAAAGGGGCATTTGATTTTCTAAAACTTTTGAAGAAATGCAATTGTCTATAATTACTACATCTAGAGAATAGAATACCCAATCCATGGATTAATAGAGATAAAACAATAAAAGATTTCTTCAACAAAATTTCCTTTTATTTGGGTGTATATTAATTTTATGCTTCCTTAAATTATGTGTGGTGCAGCGTGCAGCAGTTATATAGGGCTAGGGCATTTGTACCACAATGCATAAATGTCAACTAATTTGGTAGATCCACACAAAATCAAGTGGTTATAATTAATCTTGTCTTTCTCTCACGTTAACGTGAATCAATATTAACAAAAAATAATATTCGAAAAACAACTATATCAATTTTAATTCATAAAATCTGTTGTGGAATCATCTGCGACTGAAAGACAAACTTTAGTCGCTATTTTCCATCGTTCAGTTCAGAGTCTTTTCACATTATCTATCAGATGTAGTTCAATATGTCCAGCGTGAAGAACGTTCCCCTTTTCAACCATATCAATGTTCATACTTCACTCATTTTAAATTCAGTAAGGTCTTTATTTATAACAAAAGACAAATGTTTCACGTTCAAATTAATAGTTGGAAAACTTTTGAAACTAATGTTTATGGAGAAAATAAATAATAAATCACGGACTAAATGAGAAAAACAATGTAAAACAAGAGTGAGGTTATGTTTTCTCTGCCTTGCCTGAAGTGTCAAATCAAAATTCTGAGATACAAGTCGGAATTCCGAGATGCAACTCGGAATTCCGAGAAGCAAGTCGGAATTTTGAGATGCAAGTCGGAATTCCGAGATCCAAGTCGGAATTCCGAGATGCAAGTCGGAATTCCGAGATCTAAGTCGGAAAAATGTTTGAAATAAAAATAAATTTTTTGTGGCCCTTCTACGCTTTCGTAGAAAATAGTCAAAAATACTATATTCACAACCAAACAACTAGCAACACAATGCAAATCTTATAGCGAATGTTTGTTTGTATGCCGACAGCCGCCATTTTGGGTCACGTGATTTGGATTGCCTAATAGATGAATTGAGATAGAATAAAAATAAGTAACAGCCGTTTCACATGCACCGTACCGTCAGTCCGTACGGTCAGTTCGTTCCATTGCGTTAATGGTCCTATTCACATGAACTGCGTACCGTCAGGAGCCTGACCTATACGCTTGGGCATCACTCAAGCCCTTGCGCACAACCGTCCGTATCATCAGTCAAGGCTACTGTTTGGTATGAGATCTTTCACATGGATCCGTATAGTACGCTGCGTATTGTTTACAGTGTTGCAAATTTCCAGTCTGAATAATTAAATTCACTAATAAAATGACGAAAACAACTAAAACAGAATTTCGGATAGATACCGAGTTACTAATATCGTTAGTTGAACAAAATCGATGTATTTGGGATACATCCTATGAAGAATACAAAAATCGTGATTTGAAGCAGAAAGCTTTCGAATATGTGGCGTCCGTAGCAGTACCAAACTATGAAGATTTGACACAAGAAGAAAAACAAGCAGCAAGTAAGTGAAGTACATTTATTATAGGTGATTTTCATTTCTCGTGGTCGCAATAATATGTGAAATAGTTAATAATTGAGGATGTGTATCTTCAAAAACACAAAACTAAAAACTAGTTTACAGTTCGGTGATTTCATACATACATGTGATATATAAGTATATAAATCAACTTATAATCTTTCTTTAGCCACTCTGTCGTATTGACTATTATATTTTTGAGTCTTGCCAAGGAACTTGTCCAGGTGGACTGATGAAGTAATTTGCAAATCCATTACGTACAGTAAACCCTTGTCTGTTCTCTACCGTTGGACGATTAATATTATTTTTAAACCGTGAACTGAAAGGGTATGGCGAAATGCATAACCATCCCGTAAACACACGAAATTGTGTAAAACACAACACGCTTTTACAATTTTCTTTGATAGGCGAAGGGAAACATTTAGGGGACGGTGAAAAACACGCCATTTGTTACTCAAAATTCCGAAAGCACATTCAATGTACCGTCTAGCCCGTGTAAGTCTATAATTGAAAATTCTTTTCTTATAATCTAAATTTTTCCTTGCGTACGGACATAATAGATGTGGAGATAATGAAAATGCGTCATCCCCAACAAAAACATAGGGCATTGAAGTACTACTTCCTGGTAATAATCTCTCTTTCGGGATATTTGATATATTTTCCTCAATTTTTCTCCAAAATGAACTCTTAGAGAATATGGTTGAATCGGAAAATTTGCCATAAGCTCCAACGTTGATATATGTAAACGTGTAATTTGCATCACATACTGCCAACAATACCAAAGAAAAATATTTTTTATAATTAAAATACTCCGAACCACTTTTTATGGGTTTAATAATCCTTATGTGTTTCCCATCTACAGCCCCAAGACAATTTGGGAAGTTGGCATATTCATTAAAATGATTTGCAATTTGCAACCATTTTTCAATTGAAGGTTCTGGAAGACATTCCGTTCTAAGTATTTCCCAAATGTTTTCACATACAAGTTCAACTATTCCACTGATTGTCGAAATTCCTAATCTGTATGTGTAGTGTAGGTCTGTGAATGTATTGCCACTTGCCAAATACCTGTAACAAACAAAATAATCATGTTGACTCTTATTTTTTATTTTGTTACAGTGACTATAGTGCAGAAACGATGGAGAACAGCTCGAGATGCATACAGACGCGATAGAAATAAGATGAAAAATACAAAGTCTGGCCAAGCTGCGAAGAAAAACAAAATTTATGTGTTTTACGAGAATTTCAAGTTCTTGGAGCAAGTCATGGAACTAAATGCAACAGAAACCAGCTACGGTGACGCAATCAACGATACCCCCGCCGGTGATACCAGTGATATCTCTGATTCAGAAATTGTACATGAAATTCAGCCGGATAATATTTCTATACCGTCTTCCACGCAAACATGTTCTGGTGGTAACTCATCCAAAAGAAAACGTAAAAAAAAAGATGATATTGATGACAGATTACTTGCTTATCTCGAGAAATCGACAAGTGCCGAGGAACAAGCAGATGACAGGGCATTTTTTGAATCACTATTACCAATGGTTAAGACCTTTGACGAGGCCACGAAATTGCAATTCCGTTCGGAAGTGATGCGAATCGTGATGGAATTAAAGAATATCCCTCCACAAATTTCTTTTTCTACTAATTTCACTAACACTTATTATTCCACTAGATATCGAACCTGAATCAGCAGTCACGTATGATTCCACTAGGTTTCAAACAAGTAGCAATTCAAGCTATTCGAGACCTGAATCAGCAGTCACGTATGTCGCAACTCCATCACCGGCGTCATCCAGCGATGTGTCCCATCGCCAACCCACGTTGTTAGAATTAACTGAGACCTACATCGACAATAATTACCCATATTGAACAATAAATGGATATTTACTACACAATCGAATATTTTTTAAATAAATATTCTTGATATTTTGCAAGATGTATTTTTGTTAAGACAGATTCAGATACGTGCGTATCCACGCAGGGTTTATGAAGTACCTGCAATTTATATGCATTTCTTACCCGTGTGCCTGAAAACTGCAAGACCATTCACATACGTGCCTTTCTCTTGACTTTCTTACACAAGGTCATATTTTCTGCGGTTCTGTATTAATTCTATTAATACGGGAGGAACGACATTTGAGTTTTTCAAATTATCCCGTCGTATATTTCACTGAATCTTTCATTATGTGAACAAGAACTCCACAGGCACAAGTGTGAACGTCAATAGGCATGCATTTCTCATGCACTGTGAGCAAGAATCACGCATTCACATATATGGGTGCCCCCCTGCATTTATGACCCTGCTTGAGAAATGCATACCCATCGACGTTCACACTTGTGCCTGTCGGCGTGTGTGAAAAACGAGGGGTTGGGCATGCAGGGAATTAGAAAATGTTCTATATAGTTCACATAATAAAAGATTCGGTGAAATATACGACGGGATAATTTGAAAAACTCAATTATCGTTTCTACCGTATTGAGAAAATTAATGCAGAACCAGAGAAACAATGACCTTGTGATAGAAACACAAGTGAGAGGCACATATGTGAATTGTCTTGCAGCTTTCAGGCACACGGGTCAAAAATGCCTATTCTTGTAAATTGCACGTGCTTCAGAAACTCTGCGTGGGCCCCCCTGTATCCGAATCGACTTTTTTAAACTGCAATAAATGGTTGCTTCTAATAATGTACTCGGCACGAATACTTTGATGGATAATCCTACATGTTATATAAAGGATTTTATCTACATATGAATTATAATACAACGATACTCACCTGAGAGCAACACAGAGGAAATAGAAATTCTAATGTGATCTGAAAAACGAAGACTATTTTCTAGCTTGCTGTGTAGTTCCTCAAAAGATTTCATCGACATCCGAAAATAGTTGAAAAATTTCCGTTCATCATTTCTTAAATTGGCATATAACGTTACAAATGCACCTTGGGGTACCCTTGTCATACATAAAGGATGTACCCACATTGTTTTGTTACACTTTCTCTTCCTTCGCATTGATAGTCTCTTTAAGCACAAAGCGACAACAACGCGTTGCTCCATACTTGTACGATACATTCTGAACTGACCGTACGCATTCATGTGAAAACAAGTTTTTACCACGCATACTGTCAGTCCTGACCAGCGCTGCCAGATGTAACATAATTATCGAATTGTAACATAATTTTATCCCAAACTCAAGGAGAGATTTCACTTGTACCATATTCGATAATTGTAACATAATTTTACTCAGACATGATTTTTTATGCTAAATTTTTTAAATAAACTGCCAATCAACAATTTTTAAGTAAAATAACATGGAACATAAATTTTTATGCAGGGTCTTCACAATCCTTGATTTGTTGGTTGCCTACCCACTGTTCTCCCAATGCTTTGAACGTTTCAAAATTCCCCGAACCAACATCTACTTTATAGGTCGTGTTGGTTGTCCGAACTTGTACGTGGACGTCCGTAAACAAATCTGTTCTCGCTTCAGGGTCGTCTGGGATTTACCGATTTCAGCGAGAAATTAGAAGGAAGAAAGTTGCGTTGCGTTGTCGGTATTTTAGATTTATTACAGCTATACCTATGCTATATAAGTATATTATATTGTTTATTTGTACTAGTAACTAAGTATGAATAGTGCAAGTGCAAGTACTTCAAAATATGTTTCTGATTCGGATTCCGATTCTGAAAAACAAGAGATAAAAAGAAAACGCTTCAAAAATGTTCATAGACGGGAAACTAGACCACAAAATTACAGGATTGAATGGGAAAATACTTTCAAAGGCTGGTTGAAACCTGTTAATGGTAAGTTTGTATTTTTACTATTCGTTCGGTTAGTTATTATAAAAAGTGGGTAATTGCATAAAGTTAAACTTGTACTTGAATGTATTTCCGGCGGCATTTTTTTGATACGTTGATATACATGCATTCATTTACTTGCAAATTATCTTTTCAGATAATCCTCTACGAGCAAGATGTATTGCATGTAATACACAATTCCAAGCAGATATTACCGTTATAAGAAATCACAGTAAGGGCTCCAAACACGCTAAGTATGTAAAAGGACTTGCTTCAAATCAACCTAAAATAGATTTTTCGTTAAAAAAAAATGACGCAGAGGATGACGTGGCCCGAGCAGAAATAAAAGTGGCTGCTTTTATTGCCGAACACAACTTGCCAATGAAACTTTGCGATCATTTAGTTCCCCTCATGAAAAACATCTTTCCAGATTCTCAAATTGCTAATAAAATGCAAATAGCACGAACCAAGTGTACCGGCGTGATAAAAAATGTTTTGGGACAATGTTGTTTTAATGAACTTATTGAAGAACTAAGAGAGAGAAGGTTTAGTTTTTTAATTGATGAGTCTACAGATATAGGTACTGTTAAGAATATGTGTGTATGTGTGAGATATTTTTCTCCAAAGTTAGAAAGAGTTACAACACGTTTTTTCACTTTAGTTCAGTGTTTTTCTGGTAAAAATGGCGATGAGGCAAATGTCGGTGCTACGGCTGAGGTGATTTACGATAAACTTATAGCTGTTTTTACATCATCCAGGTTACCTTTAGATCATATTATCGGTTTTGGTTCGGATGGCTGTAACACGATGTTCGGTTCAAATAATTCTGTTGCGACTCGATTAGAACTCAATTTTCCTGGTATAGTTTTACAAAAATGTATATGTCATTCACTACACTTGTGTGCTAGTGAAGCCTGTAAAGTTCTGCCGCGACACTGCGAAGATTTAACTAGGAACATTTATAATTTTTTTAAACTCAGTAGCAAGAGACAAGCTCAACTTTTAGAATTCCAAGAATTTTGTCATATAGAGCCCCATAAAATTTTGCGACCTTCGCAGACCAGGTGGCTTTCATTGCTCATGGTGGTCAATAGAATACTTGAGCAGTGGGAGCCCTTAAGATTATATTTTACCCAGCAGTGGATTGGACACAGATTGGTAGCATCCGAAACCATTGCCAATAGGTTGAATGACAGCGAAACTAAACTTTTTTTTTATTTTTTACAGTGGATCCTTCCAAAATTTGTTGAATTAAATACCTATTTTCAAAACAAAAAAGTCGTTTTAACAACAGTTTACACCAAAATGTGTGAAACATTAAAATTTTTTTTACTGACCTTTTTAAAACCAAACTATGTGCACCAGACACCACTATCTAACATAGAGCCAGATAATGATGTCAATTTCATAGATTTGAAACAAATATATCTTGGTATTAACGTGATGGAAAACATTAATCAATTAAGTCAACACCAACAAGATGATTTTTACATACGTTGTCGGCAATTTTTAATAGTGTCCGCCAAAGAATTAAAAAAAAGGTTTAATTTCGGAGACGGCATTTTGTCCAAAATAGCTACTTTTGACAAAAATTATGATAAGCAAAGACCTCAGTCCCTTCTCGACGTAATAAAATTGCTACCTAGAATTGTAAGCCCCGACGATACTGACAGAAAACAAAAAATTGATGATCAGTGGAGGCTGTATTGTCAACGCCTAAACGAGTTTCCAGATGAGATCAAAAATGAAAACAGTATTGACATTTATTGGTATAAAATATCAATAAATAAAGACCTTTCGGGAAGCATGCCATTTAAGGATTTATGTGAGTTTGTCTTGGACATTCTCGTTTTACCTCACTCCAACGCTGACTGTGAGCGAGTTTTTTCCAAAATAAATTTAATAAAAACTGATATTCGGAATAGTCTCTGTACAAAAACAGTGAATGCATTGCTTTTATCATCACAGCGTTGTAACGGTGAGTGCTACAAATTTGAAGTTACTCGTCAGATGATACAGGCAATGACTTCAAATAATATTTATCAGAAGGATGACGAGGACGATGTCCAAGTCTTTTTTGAATAAGTTATTTTTTTTTCATTTTAATGATTTTTTTTTGAATATTTCTGATTTTTTTTACGTTAATGAGTTGTGTTTGACTTGGAAGTGCAATGTAAATGCATGATACAACGACGTTGTATCATCATGTAAATGTACACTTAGTACTCTTAGTAGAGTAGAATGAATGTTTTTTTCTTGTTTTATATATGTTAAATCAGTTTTCACTGGTTTGTGTTTTTAAAAAAAGGACTTTATTTACTAAGTTACAATATAACAATATTGAACAATTCTTAAAATAATTATAATAAGTGATTCGAAGACTGGGAGGACTTGAATGACGTCTCCTCTTGAGTTCTTGAATTTATAAGGTCGGGAATGCTGACTGGATACTGCGTAGTTCCTGTTATTCCACGAAGACCTTGAAACTTGCTGTAGAATGTCCTCTGGATACTGCGTAGAAGCTGATGTAATGTTTGTGATTTGTGTCGCAATTCTGGGACAAAGGGCCCATTCATTATTCTGATATAACAACTCCCTCCTTGAAAAGAAAGTTGATGCGGTGCGGCAACTTTCACATCAAGCTAATGATTTATTGGAATTCAATTCCATTTCTTCCTCTTCTCTTTCATCTAAGTGAATACTTGGTCTTCTTCTTGAGGGTAAGAGTCTTCTAAAAGATGCAAAGGTTCTTCCAGTTCTTGGTGGTTGTGGAGGTGGATCATTTCTTGGTGCCATAATTCCAATTTTCATTGAACGTCTATTTTTACACTTACAGAATATGTAAAGTAAAATCACAGAGACAATTATAACAATTGTAAAAATAGTAAACCATGAAACATGTTTTCTTACAAAAGGTTCATTAATAATTTGGTCAAGTTGATCTGAATATTGATTCAGCTTATGTTGAGCAATGTTCAAATTATCAACATTTAATTTGCTCAATTTTAAAGGTTTCAATTCTGGAAGTTTTTCTTTATTCGGTATATCTTTGCAACATTGATATGGAATCAAAATTGGATAACTTTTATAAGTAATATTTTTTTCTTGAGTAACTAAATACTTTGCATAAACCCTCGTATTTCCAATAAATGAATTACAATTCGGTTGTAGTTTCAAAATTGAATTTGTTGTAATTATTTTCGTAACAATATCTTGTTTTTGACAATTTATTGTAACAGCTAAAGGATCAGATAAAGTTATCAGCCAAGTATTTGTTTCAATTTCAAAAACATTATAGTCTTTTGCAAATAATAAAGAAATTGAACACATTCTAGGAAGTTCTAGTAATGGTCTTAAAATTTGGGCTTCACAAATTGCATTACTATCAATTGGATATGAAATAACATTTTCACATATTTGAAAATTATAATATAAAGGTTTGCATTTGTCTAAATTTTGAAAAGCAGCGTACAACATAGAATCATCATCTTTTGCAATATAATTTTTATTCGTTGGTAAAATGTGATGTAACCCTGTTCTGTTATCTAGGATAGGGATAGGGTATAATCGGTAAACAGTATAGGTTTCCGGTTCAACTAAAGGAATTTTCAAAACGAAAACTATTCTTGAATCAGCTTGAAATGCTTGTAATTCAATAATATCTAAATATTTGGAAACTGATGAAAGTTTCGCTGGTAAGGGTAGATAATTCTTTTGAATTATTTGCGAAATTTCTTGAAGAGATGATACTAAGTCATTAGGTTTAACAATTGATGTATGAATAATAGATAATCTGGCAAACGTAATTGCATTCAGAATATCATTTAAATAATTTTCCAAAAATGTATAACTGTAGTTGTTCACAGATTTCAATAGTTTTCAACTTCGCATCAACCATTGCTAAATGGTCGGAAAGTTCATAAATGGACGTTTCAATTTGCTTTATATCTTCATTAAATGTTTTTTCATCTACTTGCAGTTGCTGAATAGTAGAGTTGAATTCTTTTATAACAGAGGTTGTAACTGAAATTTGATTTTTGAGTAAATTTTCAATTTGGTGTTCATCCCTATATATTTTATTAATACATTCATTAAAATATTCACCGTCACTGGCATCTAAATTTCCAGTAATCGCTTTCCAAATTGAACCTGCGCCATTAATTAATCCTCTTTTATATCTTTTGTTATAGTCATTCGAATCTATTTGCGATTCATAGTACTTTGAATCTACTTGGTTAGCAATTTTATTCAGTAAGCTTATATGCGTGCTTATTTCTCCGTTAAAATATTTCATTCGCGGGTTATCAGTTTCTATAAGATCAATTAGTTCATTTAATATTCTTGCATTATGATCAATGGCTTCTTTGATCTGTGCTGTATCTTTTACTACTAATAAAGTCCATTTTACGTTTGAGATTTTAATCTCACCTTGTTCATGATAATATACTCCTATTGAATTGTTAATAGGTGTCAGCTTATACTGTGCGTTTATAATTTGGATAACTGCTAACAGTAGGAGAATCATTCTTGATCTGAATTTTCTTGCTCTAAATTTTCTGAGTCTGGATTTTCTTGTTCTGAAACAAAATATGGTTTCAGTCTATCAAAATTCACTTTAGAATTTTGGTTTGTTCTGGGGTTTCTAAGTAATGCTGAATTTTGAAATACCTCGATTATTTCGAAAGGTCCGTTAAATTTGTTTTCTAATTTATTTTTAATTTGAGACTCTTTTACAAAGACTTTGTCTCCAATTTTAAAAGTACGGGATTTGTGATGAATATGTTTATCAAATCTTTCTTTTGCTTTTTGTTTTCTATTATCAGTTTTCGCACGAGCTACTTTGTAGTAATATTCCATTCTATTATTAAGATCTCTGATATACTTTGTCAAAAGATCTTTTTGATTATACGTGGTTTCAGGGGGTCTACTTGAAGTGTGTCCAAAAATTAACTCATAAGGACTAAATCCATGAGTTTTATTTTTACTATTATTATATGCTATAACAGCAAGGGGCAAAATTGATAGGGGATGTTCATTAGGATTTTCTATCTTGTGAACGCGTAGCATTTCAGTGAAAGTGGCATGAAATCTTTCTAGGGAGCCATTCGATTGTGGATGGTCTACACTAGAAAATGTCATTTTAATATCATAAAGTGCACAAATGTCTTTAACTATGTGATTGTTAAACTCTTTTCCAGAATCTACATGGATTCGGAGTGGAGTTCCATAGTGTTGGAAGAATATAAGTAATGAACTTGCTACTGATTTTGCGGTTTTATCAGGTATTGAATAAGCTTGAGTGAATTTTGTTAATTCACATCTAAATGTAAGAATATAATTTTGTACAGGGATTTCTAAAATATCAATATTAACTCTCTCAAAAGCTGTTTTTGGAGTTTCAGTTAATACAAGGGGATTCTCTAAATTTTGTCTACATATTTTTGATTTGTGACAAGTTTCACAAGATTTTATGAAATCTTCAACATCTCTTGTGATGCCGGTCCAATTATATTTTTCTCTAATTCGTCTTAATGTTTCATTTATTCCACGATGCAAATTCTTTTTTCCACAGTGGTATTGATCTAAAATTATTGGTATTTGGTCTTTTTCTGGGATTTGAACAACATTTTGACATATTTCAAATTTTATGTCTTCTTTATCTGCTAAGATATAAGAGAGCATTTCTTGTATAGGTAAATCAATATTATTTTCAACATAGTACGTTTTTGAAGATTTGAACATGTCTTGTCCTCTATATAAAGAAGTGAACATGTATTCTATTGCATCTTCGGGATCAAAAGGTAATAATATCAAATAGTACCTTCGGTTTTTAACAGTTCTACTATTAACAATATTTATTTTATTTCCGTAAAAGTCTATATCTTCCTCAAATATGTCATCGAATATTTCCTCATGTATAGGTGCTAGTTTGTGGTTTTGTGGAAAAATAACGATGTCTTTATGACTTTTGTCTAGCAGTTGGTCATTAGAAAATGTAAACTTTGAATAGTCAATTAATGATTTAATTTTGAAAAGTCTAGAAAAATTCTTTAATTCTTCTAATATAGTTTCTGGACCTATTTCAGTCTCTGTTTCTGAAACTTCGGGTTCTTCAGGGTTGTCATAAGCCATTAAAATTTTTGATAAAACTTTACTACTTTCTTTAAAATGATTTATTCGTATTCTAGATAAAGCATCTGCATTTTTATGGATTTTACCTGGTCTATAAATTACTTCAAATTGATATTCTTCTAATTTTAAACGCCATCTGGCTAGTCTGCTGCCAGGGTCCTTGATTGAAAATAACCATGTAAGGGGTCGGTGGTCTACTATAAATTTAAACTTTCTACCGTAAAGATAGGGCCTAAAATGTTTAACTGACCATACCATCGATAAAAGTTCTCTTTCTATCGTTGAATATTTAGTTTCTGCGGGACATAATGTTCTAGATGCATAAGCAATAGGTAAGTCTTTTCCTATTGGTCCTTGAGATAATACAGATCCCATTGCGAATGAGCTTGCGTCGGTTGTCAAGATAAAGGGTTCATCAAAATTTGGATAAATTAAAATAGGGGTTGAAGTTAAAACTTTCTTTAATTCTTCAAAAGATTTTTTACATTCTTCATCAAAATGAAAGGATATATCTTTTTGTAATAACCTCGTCATGGGTTTGGAAATCTTTGAAAAATTGGGAATGAATTTTCTATAATAACCTGCTAGTCCTAAAAATTGTTTTATTTCTTTTGGGTTAGCTGGCTCTGGAAAATTAATTATACAATCAACTTTCGCGGGATTTGGTTTTACTCCATCTTTAGTTATGACATGTCCAAGATAGGCGACTTCTTGTCTTAAAAATTCACATTTGTCGGGTTGTATTTTCAAATTTGATTTTCTTAATCTTTGAAAAACAAGTTTTAAGTTTAATATGTGTTCGTCTATAGTCGGGGAATAAATAATTATGTCATCCATATATACTAAACATCTCTCGTTCCTAAGTCCGGTTAGAATATGATCTAAAATTCTTTGAAGAGTACTAGGAGAGTTCTTCATTCCGAATGGCATTCTTAAAAATTCGTATAAGCCATTTTCAACAGAAAAAGCTGTTTTTTCTATATCATCAGGGTGCATTTCAACTTGATGGAAGCCTGAGGCTAAGTCAAGGGTGGTAAAATATTGACATTTTCCAAGTTGGTCTAATAGATCTGAAATGTTGGGCAAGGGATATTTGTCATCAACGGTTAACTCATTTAATTTTCGATAATCAATGACTATACGCCATTTTTGTTTTCCGGATGCGTCAAGTTTTTTCGGAACGACCCAAACTGGGGCTGACCATGGTGAAATTGATGGTCTGATTATATTTTGTTGTAATAATTTTGAAATTTGGGATTTAACTTCTTCCTTATGTACGTGTGGGTATCTATACGATTTTGTTGAAACTGGTTGCGCTCCTTCTTTCAATTTTACTGTATGTTTTATTTCACTTGTAAACGTTAAAGAATCACCTTCTAAATAAAAGATGTCTGAGAATTCTGAACATAAATTTTCAATAAGTTCTTTCTCTTCCTCGTTAAGATGTTCTAAACGAAGTAATTTTTTTATTTCCTCTGAACGACTTTTTTGTAAAATTTCTGTTTCATTTTCAATTTCATTTTCGGTAAATTCTTCAAATTGTAAGTCATTAAAGTAAATGGTTTTTTCAATAGCATTTATATTTGCAATAGTTACTAAAAATTCTCCTTTTTCATTTATTCTAACTAAAGCATTTGGAAGTCTAACTTTTTCTTTTTCAGTAGCTAACAGTATAGCTTCTGTGTTTTTTAATTTTGATTTCAATTTAAAAACTTGTTCAACTCGTGGTTCAATAGTAATTTTATTTTCAAAATTTTTCTCAAAATTATTTTCAAGATTTTCCTGAAGATTTTCTTCCGAATTTATTTTGACTTCTGGCTGTTGTCCTACAAGTGTTTTTCTTGCTGAATATAAAGGGAAAGTTTGATAATTTAATATTAACACTCTATTTCCAATATCTACTATTCCATCAAATAGTTTCAAAAAGTCAGTACCTAAAATTCCGTCAAATTCAATATCTAAGTCATGTACATAAACTTTATGCCAAACTGGTTTTTCTTTAGTTCCAAACGGTATTAGAACTGATTCTTTTACCATTACTTTTCCATCAGTAACTCCTGTAACTGGTATATTTTCCTTAAATCTTTGAGTATAATTTTCAACTGTTTTCCTTTTAAAAATTGAGATACCTGCGCCTGTGTCAATTAGTATTCTAAAATTGGCTGGACTAATTAAATAATATAAATCACTTGAGTTAGGATTTATATGAATTGCTGATCTATCTTGCGATTGTCCGTTGTTATATTCGGTTTCGCTTTCGTTGAATCTGCGAGATTCATTTCCGTATTGAGTTCGCGAGTTTTGATTATAGCTGCAAGATTCGATTTCATTTCGATTGCAGGAGGAATTTGTCGCTTCGCACATTGAGGTTCTAAAATTAGATTGTCTGAATACAGGGTTTGTTGAGACTCTGGACTGATTTGGTCGATAGATTGGTTGGTATTCTCGTTGATAGGGGGGTTGTTTAATGACAGGGTATTGTGAAAATCCGATTGAAGTTGTTCTACTTCATAGTCAAAATTTTCGTTATAGGGTGGTTCATAATCAAATTGTTCATATTGAAGCTGTTCAAAATTTTGTTGTTCTTCTGGAAAATAATCATTCTTATTGTAGAATGACTCGCTTCCTTGGTCATAAAAGTTTTTATTTTGATATTCAAAATCAGTATTTGAATATGCGTTTGTATATGATGAATCATAATCATGATCTAAAAGATGGGTTCTGTTTGCATTAAAATTCCATTGAGGATTTCTTTGAATAACTGTAGATCTATTCATTTGATTTTGTGGGCGAAATAAATTTGGATTAGGATTTGGTTGGAAAGGTTGTTGTGTACCATTCCTATTAAAATTTTGATAATTAGGATTTGGATTCTGTCTTTGAGAATTTTGATTCATATTTTGATAAATATTTGGTCTCATTTGTGGTTGTCTCATCTGGGGTTGACTAGATTGGGATTGAAGATAATTTCTTTGGAAATTATTTGGTCTCAGTTGGCCTTGTTTTGTATTCTGATTTGTTTTAGTACTTTGAGGTTGTGTTGGACGATTATATGATTTTTGATTTTCAAAGTATGAGAGCTGTATCTCACGCTTTATTCTGATAGACGCTTCTAGCATATTAAGCGGATTACTTGCACGAATAATTTGTCCTATTTTTGGTTCTAGGCCTGTTAGTAAAGTGTTCAAAACCATATTTTCAATTAGTTGTGTTTGTGCGTTTTTCTGGGCATTTGTTAAAATTGATCTTTGAATACACGAGTACATTTTCGCGCTATGACTTTGTAATCGTGAGAAAAACGTCAGTGCATTTTCCCCATTTGCTTGTCTAATTCTCTGGAGGTCCTGGATTAAAGATGTTAAATCACGGGAATCACCAAAGTGAGAATTTAATAACATTCTGATCTCTTGATAATTTCCTGGATTTCTGGAATTTATCAATTGAGCAGCTTTTCCTCTTAGTTTATTTCTTATATGAATTGTCAACAACAACTTTTGTTGATCTACGGCCATAGCTTGTGCATGGTCGCAAGCGTTTAGAAAATTACCTAGCGAAATTGAATCACCATCGTATTCTGGAATTATCGAGAAAATTTCTGAAAGTTTGTATGGTTCGAGTGGAACTTCCGGTTCATTGTGTAAATTTTCAACTGAACTATGATGTGACGACATTTTGGATGGTTTCGGGATAACAGGGTCAAATCAAATTTTTAAATTTTTGTAAAATCTTTTCACAATGTACAGATAAATGATTCAATGTAGTACTTACAATTTTTTTTCCTACTCCTAAAGCTTTGCAGGCTTCTGGGGCTGTGTTGTTGTCTTCTTTCTTCTTGTTTCTTTCTTCTTGTTTCTTTCTTCTTGCTTCGTGTGCTTGTTTCTTCTTGGTTTCGTTTCTTCGTTTCTTGCTGTTTGTCTCCGGGGTGTGGCAAGATGAAATCCTACTTCATAAGGCTCTGGCTCCAACAGGATGAGCAGCGTTCGACGACTTACGCGAGTTCCAAGAGGTGATTTCTTCACAACCTGGTGAGCAACGTTCGACGACTTATGCGGGTTTCTTGTTGTTGAAGAGACCGTCTTGTCACTGGGTTCTGCTTTTGCGGTTCTTTAACTCGTTGGAAGTCTGGAGACTACCGCTGTTTCTTCTTTTGATCACAGCGTTTTCGAGATCCTACCGACTGCGCCAATTTGTTAAATCAGTTTTCACTGGTTTGTGTTTTTAAAAAAAGGACTTTATTTACTAAGTTACAATATAACAATATTGAACAATTCTTAAAATAATTATAATAAGTGATTCGAAGACTGGGAGGACTTGAATGACGTCTCCTCTTGAGTTCTTGAATTTATAAGGTCGGGAATGCTGACTGGATACTGCGTAGTTCCTGTTATTCCACGAAGACCTTGAAACTTGCTGTAGAATGTCCTCTGGATACTGCGTAGAAGCTGATGTAATGTTTGTGATTTGTGTCGCAATTCTGGGACAAAGGGCCCATTCATTATTCTGATATAACATATATTTCATTTATGTTTTTATGTTTTTATATTTTACCAAAAACACTTTGTTATTAATGAAATAAATTTTTAAAAATTCGTAAATCATTATTTCTTCTTATTATTATTAGTGACCCCCCTGGTTTTATGTTTTTAATTATTCTGTGTTGTAACATAATTTTCTGAAAAATCCGATAATTTTGGCAACGCTGTCCGATAATTTTTTACGTCACGTCTGGCAGCACTGGTCCTGACTGCTACGGACTGACCGGTCAGTCGCATGTGAAACGGCTGTAAGTAAGTACCATACCAACTTTTTGGTTTTTTCATGACGTACTTCAGCACTTATGAATTTCATATTACCTATTTGCAAAAAAGTCATGGACCATTTCACTGGTTACTTCAGGTAGATTATTAGAATCTGCTTTCTCAAAACCCAGAGTCAATCTATTAGACATTTTGATTGACCTCAATTCCCAAGTCACACAATATAGAATACAAATTCAACACAATGTTTTGCTTATAAATAAACAACGTAATGTTATCTAATAAATTGTAGTAGTTCAAAAGTCTCATCTCATTTTGCTGTCAATGTCAATGCTGTACCAAGGTTGCCATTCAAAAGGAAAACTTTCAAGTTTGAATTACTTGAGTTTCGCGACCAAAAAATGGAAATATTGTTTTTTTGGCGAAAAGAGAAAGAATTTTTTTTTCTTTTGATTATATTATATTTTACTGTTATCCTTATTAGAAACTGTAATAAAAAAATCGTTGAGAAAGACACATTAAATAAATTTGTGGTTTTATCTGCATTGCAACACTGGAAGTAACACGTCCAATTTTTAGGAGTTGGCATTTACTTATATTTTATAATAAACTGTGAATTTAAAATAAGTGCAAGTTCCATAATCAATTCACTGCATACCTATACATAATACGTGTGAGTACATTTCTGTTTTTCAAGTGTCTCAAGGCTGAAATCAAGTAATACACTCAACTTAATCTGCCGATACTGAACTTTGTACCCTGGGATCTTTCAGTGCTCTGGCCGTCCCGCTTAGCGGTGTTGCCAGACCCAAAATTTTTTCTGGGGATCAGCATAAAAGAAAACACACTTTTTAATTGAGCTATAATGACAGAACTGGAAAAGGCGGTCAAAATCATTCGTGACGAGATCTTGACAAATCGTACTGAATTGAAATGCTGTATTGAAGCTAGTGAAACTCGGCTTCTACTGAACATAAAAGAATTAAAAAACACGGTATCAAAACTGGAGAAAGAAAATAGTTACCTCAAAAAAGAGGTGGAATACCTAAAACGAGCCCAAAATAAGAAAAATATAGTGATCTTCGGGCTCAATAAAAAGCGAGAAGAGGTTGCTGCAGGAAATTTGTGTCAGGACCTCAGAGACCTGGTCGGGGTAGAATTGAAAGAAAGCGATTTTGGCGACGTCTATCCACTCGGAAAATCGGAAAATTGCCCAATTAAGATTGAGTTTGTCTCAAGCCTCAAAAAGAAAGAGGTTCTTAAAAATTCCAACAGACTGAAAGGAAAGAACATATCTATAGCCCACGACCTGACACCAGCACAGAGAATCGAGAACAAATTATTGCGGAAACATCTCCTTCTTGCCAAGCAAGAGGGAAAATACAAGGAATATTTCATAAAAGGAGACAAACTTTTTGTAGACGGAGTACCCTATGGAGTAGAGGACCTAGAAAACGCTGAGAGTCTGGAAAACAAATCAAATAGTGCTCCTTCCACACCTATAATCGAGGAATTAAACGCGAGAATTCTACCGGAGCTTCAAACGGGAACTTTCACCCCAAAGATCGTGAAGAAACCAGTGCACTCAAGTCAAGCACACAAAGCGGCACAAGAGAAACCAAGAACACGTTCGGTCAATAAAAATTAGTGAGTAGTAGTGGTTTCACATAATCTTCCCCTTATATCTCCCATTACCCTGCTTTAACTTCCTTATGTTATAATTACAATCAATGTTTTTACCTTGACAAACTGTACTCATAGTGAATATGGATCCAGTCATCAGAGACTACAACTACACACCGGTTGATACTGTTGAGTTTGAAAATATATCTCATTATAATAACTTCCCATGTGAAATAAACCGCCAAAATTGTTTCAATGTACTACATCAAAATATCCGAAGTATTGCTAAAAACTTCGATGAATTCACATTAATGTTGAATGAGAGTAAAATCACCTTCGATTGTATGGTGCTAACTGAAACCTTTCAGATTCAGGACCCAAATTTTTTTTCTCTATGCGGATATGATTTGATTTATAATGAAAGTACAAAAAACAAAAATGATGGGGTTGTTATTTTTATTCACAGTCGTTGTAACTATACAAGTAGCATAGTAAACATTGGTGACAACAAATGTATTGAATTAGAAATAATTAATCAAAATAAAAATAAAACAATAATCACTGGAATTTATAGATCTCCATCTGGTTGTCCTGAGAACTTTATCGAGCAATTAGGAAATTATCTTGAACAAACGAAAAAGAAAACAATAAATCACCATATAATAATCGGAGATATAAACTTGAATTTGTTAGATGATAGTGATGGAACTGTCAGTGATTATTTAAACATTCTAGGTGAATTCAACTTTTGCTCGCTCATAAACAAAATAACGCGCGAACAAAACGGATCTATGAGCTGCATCGACCATTGCTTCCTGAAAAGTTCAATTACTAACATTACAAAAAATTGTTTACCCTGCATAATCAAAAGTCACATAACTGATCATTATACTGAAGTTATAAACATTCTTCTAGAAAAAAACTGCGAACAACTCGGTGTAAACCTTTCCTATAAAAAATTCATTGACTATGAAAAAATAAAAATCGACATAGAAAACTTTGACTGGACGATATTTTATAGTATACAAGATCCACAACAAGCAACGAAGTACTTCACACAAATGCTACATTTAACCATTGAAAGAAGAACAACCTTGGTCAAACAGAAAAAAAAAGATATTCGCAGGAAATGCTGGGTAACGGCTGGGTTACTACGTTCTATAAATCATAAACATGAATTACATGCTAAATACAAAAAAGATCCAATTAGATACACTGATGAGTATAAACACTATAAAAACTATCTGAACCTACTAATAAAAAATACAAAAAATAATTATTATAAAGAAAAAATAAATGAAAACAAATATAATTCCAAAAATCTCTGGAAGACAGTTAAAGAAATAATCCCAGTGAAACATGAACATGATATAAAACAAATAATCAGTAATGGTAATATTTCAGTCAGTGATAAAGACATTGCCAATGCTCTAAACGATTATTATATTAACGTAGGTGTGAATATGGCAAAAAAAATAACTCCCTTTAATGGGCCGATGCACACACTCGAGCCAACTCTTGAATCATTCTATTTAGAACCGACTAACCACAAGGAGATTGAAGAAATTATATCAACCCTCAAAACAAATAAGGCCCCTGGATATGACCTAATCAGACCTGAAACATTAAAACATATTTCCAAACAAATATCTCAACAATTAACGCACATAATCAACTTGATAATAGTACATGGCTGTGTGCCAGAAGAATTCAAGTTAGCAGTAGTCAAGCCAATTTATAAAAAAGGAGATAAAAATTTACCTGTTAATTACAGACCGATTTCGTTGATCACCATTCTTACAAAAATATTTGAAAAAATAATAAAACAGAGGCTAGATAATTATCTAAATAAATTCAAATTATTGTCCGACAAACAATATGGATTCAGGGACGGGAAATCTACTAATGACGCTATTAGCCATCTCTTAAAGAGTATATACCAAGCCGTCGACGATGGAGATCCAGCACTCTGAATTTTTCTTGATCTCTCCAAGGCGTTCGACACGGTAGATCATGCCTTGCTGTTAGATACTCTGGAGAGACTAGGAATTCGCGGAACTCCCCACAAACTCTTCTCAAGCTACTTATTGAATAGAAAACAAATTGTTCAAATTAGAGATACATATAGCTGTGAGAAGGAAGTTATGTGTGGGGTTCCACAGGGAACAGTGCTGGGGCCCATTTTGTTTATAATATACCTCAACGAACTTCTGCATCTTGACACGATAGGGGAAATAACTAGTTTTGCGGATGACACGGTCATATTCTATAAAGACGTCAGTTGGACGAACCTGAAATTGAAAGCGGAATCCGATATGGGACAAATTACAAACTGGTTCGTGTCACGGAAGCTTACTATCAACTATGAGAAAACAAATTATATGCCTTACACCTGCTATAAAAACCGGCTACCTGTATTCAATACTCTTTCTATTACACAAAATAAAAGCTCCAAGATCCAAGCGGCTTCAGAAACAAAATATTTGGGTGTAACAATAGACCATCATCTCAGATGGGATAGGCACATAATAAATGTTGTAAATCGAGGGCTAAGAGCAACAACCGCGTAACCAAAAAAAACTCCGAAAGTAGGTTACAGCAACACGTAACTTCCCAAAGTTCATATTTTGGAGTGCAACAATCACGTTCCTGATTAAAAAATATCGTGACCATTTTGTCAAATCTCGTATCACATTTCTGTCTCGAAAGTTAGAGGAACAACAACGTATCACCACATACGTTTTTGTTGCTCTACCATCCTCACTCCCGAAAAAGTTAGCGCAACAAGAACGTATCTTAAGATACGTGGTTATTCCTTCAATGAATTGCATTAAAAAATATCAAAGTTCTTTGGTTTTGTTGAATGTGCGTCGAGATTTGAATAACCAAATCATCAGGTAAGAAGCTTTTGTTGTTATTTTGTTATTGTGTTTTATATTTTTCACTCTTTCCACGTGTGAAAAAACATGTAGTCTATGAAACAGAAATGATAGTTACGTAGATAATGAATAATGTATCTAATGGAATCAAAATCATATGCAATCTTTGAGGTTAGGAATCGCATTCTAACCGATATCGCAGAAGACCAAGACTCGCTCTCGCGTCGTAATAGCATAATCCTTCGAATTCACCAAAACGTGAAGAACAATCTTTCCTTGTAGTGTTTTCTATGGAATTGGAGTGTTACTCTTCTCTTGTGCAATTTGTTAGTTTCACGACCTAGCATAGCCTGTCCGATAAAATAAAGTTAGTTTCCTATTCAAACATTCAGAAGTAGAATGAACATGATTGTTATGTTTCGGAAGCTGTTTTTTGAGGATTTTTCCCCTCGTTTCTAAAAAAACCAAAAAAATTATTTTATCTATCCCAAAATGTTACTGCCTTAATGAATAAACCATTTAGTGAACTGAAAAAAAAATTCCTTACTTATGGTGAGTAACACCTTGTGAGGAAACAATTGTAGATATATTAATTGAAAATATAAAAAATATATTAAGAAATATGTGGTGTACCTATCTGGACGTTTCAGGAACCAATCTGTTACAGTTATCAACATAACAAGAGACTGTAAAGATTTTGTTGACAACGGGAATACACTTGTTCCCGAAACGTTCGGAGAAGTTGATAAGTACACCAGATATTTTAATTTTTTATTTTATTTATTTTTTTTCATTGTCATATATCCACCATCGTTTTTTATTTGTACTTGATGAATTTTCCTTTCAGGTCATTAAAAGCTAGATGCTGTTATTTGTATCACTAAACTCGTTGCATCGCCGCGTACATATGTTTTTGGGAATCTGCTCTTTCCTAAGATATTGCAACATACCTAATTTTATTTCAGGTACAATGAATAAAGAAAGTAGAAGCTATAAAATTATGCAGAAAGCCTTAGATATACATCAACAGAATGATGAAGATAAAGACACTATCAACGATACGGAAGATATGACTATCTTTATTAAAAACAATAGTAGAGAAGATGGTGATGCTGGATGTGTAATGGAAGAGTTTGAGGAAACACAAGAAGATATACAAAATATAGTTACTTATACAGAACTCACCAATGTCGCCATTGAAATAATTCAAGCTCCTGACGAAATTTCCTGGCCAACAGAAGGAGCTACAGAAATGTGGACTACTGGGGAACATGAAATAGGGGAAGAATATGAGAGAATAGTGAATACCGAAGACGATGACGAAATATGTAATGACTCAGATGAAGAATGGACACCTGAAAAAGGGGAAGTGCAATCATCGGAAGATGAAATAGATAAGGATGATACAGCAATAAATATAGAGGAGGGAGAAGAAACAGAAATCGGTTTTGAGATAGATGAGCAAGAAAATAATATTGCAATGGAAATAGACGAAGAAGAAAGAGAAAGAGAGGGAGAAAACCAGACTGGTGCGCCTGATAAAAAGATGTCTAGAAATCGGTTTGCTGCTCCAGAAACATGGATAAGAAATCGAAGAAAACACCGAAAGCAGTCAGGACTACCTTATTTGTCGTCGCGAAAAAAGTTCATTCCAGGAAAATCAATGAAATATAAAAATTGCTCTAAGTGTCCAAAAAAATGCAATAAAGTTTTTTCTGAAGAGGACGCTACTCGAATTTTTCAACAATTTTGGAAACTTGGAAATGAAGAAGATCAGAGAAAATTTATTGGATCATTAGTCTCGCAAGAGAAGAAAGCATCTGGTTGCGAAAATTCCAGAAGAAAGAGTACACTTACATACCATTTCAGTAAAGACGGTACAAAAACTGTTGTGTGTAAAGGTTTTTTCCTGTCTTCATTAGGGATAACTGAATCGAAGGTTTATTCCATCATGAAAGCAAGAAATTCAGATTATTTCATTGAAAAATCAAGACGTGGTAAATGTGAGAGTGCAAACAAAATTCCATTAGATGCAAGAAACTTCATAAAGGACCACATAAACTCATTTCCACGAGTACCATCGCATTATACCAGAAAAGATACAAATAGGGAGTATTTAGAAAAAGACCTCAATTTGAATATAATGTATGAACTTTACGAACGACATTGTGAAGAGAACAGAAGGAAAGCAGAGAAATTTTGGTACTACAGGTCAGTATTCAAGAGTGAATTCAACTTGTCATTCCACACACCGAGAAAAGATATGTGTGATACTTGTTATGTTTTTGAACATAGTAATCAAGAAGAAAAAGAAAAACTACAACAGGATTATGAGGAGCATGTATTGAGAAAAAACGAAGCTAGAACATTCAAAAATGAAGCGAAAGAAAGGGCAGGAAGAGGAGAATGTGTCTTCATTGAATTTGATTTAGAAGCTGTATGTTATACTCCTGCAACTAACGCTAAGGCTCTTTTTTATAAAAGTCGTTTAGCTGTATATAACTTTACAGTTCTCAATGTCGTGGAAAAAAAAACCATATGCTACATGTGGCACGAAGGACTTGCAAATCGTGGTTCCAACGAAGTGGCATCTTGTTTATGGCAATTTCTGCAGACAGAACAAATTGAAAAGGAAGTAGTATTTTTCTCCGACACTTGTGGCGGACAAAACCGAAATGCAAACGTTGCAGCTTTATGCATTCATGCTGTGAAAAATCTGGCCATTCCTGTGATAAATCAAATGTTTTTTGAACCAGGGCACTCCCAAATGGAGGTTGACAACATTCATGCCCAGATTGAAAAAAAGAAGAAAAATGTAGACATCTTCGATCCATCTGGCTGGTATACATTAGTACGATCTGCTTGTAAGAAAAACCCCTACACAGTATATGAAATAGATCAGCCTGAAATCAAATGTTTCAAAACACTCAGAAAGGAAATTTTGAAAAACAAAAATACGGATACTAACGGAAATGATGTTAACTGGTTAAATATTACGTGGCTGCAATATAGAAAAGATGACCCAGAGCATATTTATTTCAAGTACCGGAAAACAGAGAAAAATTTCAGGAAAATTCAAATAATTCGACGTGTTTCCCGCACAACACAGAATAGAAGTGTTGCTTTGAAAGAAGCTTATTCACAACCCATACCTATTAGCAGGGAAAAAATGCAAAATTTGAAAGAACTTTGTGACAAAAAAATCATTCCTAGCCAATATCATCACTTCTATGAAGCATTGACGAGTACATAAAGTTTTAAAGAAACCTACCATGAAATTGTGTGAATTCTCTTTGTTTTTTGTTTATTTCTTTTGTTCGTTTATTACTGAATAAAAACTTAATTCTTGATTATTCATTATTTATAAGTTATGAAATTTTCGCTCACAAAAATAAATATATTTTTATCTTCTCTATAAATACTGAATCATCTCCAAAATCACCGAAGCTCTAACTTCCTTATGAAAAATTTTGACAATGGACTACTTCAAAAAATGGAACTAACGACTATCGTAATTGATATTTGGAAATTATGTTAGAGCGACAACGACGTAATCCCACCATTCAACAACAAATAATTTTTTTATAGGTGAAAGAAATCACATATGATATATTTTATGCGTTGTCGTCCATGCCTGGACGATGATAGTTCATCTGAGTCAAAAAACACCGAAGAAACTGTACTTACAATGACCATAAACGCCATTTTCATTTAGCGGTTATGTTCAAACGCGATTATCTCGAAACTTATAAAACACTAGTTACGCGGTTGTTGCTCTTAGCCCTCGAAATACTCTTAGGAGTTTGCTATACAGATTCAGATATTTCTCAAATATATTGGAAATTTATCATATGAGGATATTATACTATGCTCTAATAGAATCTAGAATCCAGTATGGAATACTGGGATGGGGGGGTGCTCTAGATGTTCACCTGAAACAACTATTAACAATACAAAAATACTTTTTGAAAGTTATTCACAAAAAAGAAAGGAAATACCCGACCGATAAATTATTCAGTGAAACAAAAATTTTTGACTTAAGACAACTATACCTTTATCACATAATGATACATACCTACAAGAACAAATCTACCATCCTTCAATACCTAGACCATACTTACCAAACCCGACAGAAAACACACCTCTATACCAAAACGAGTGCGCCAAAAAAGAATATTGGTCAGAGGAACTATACGTATATCTGCCAAAAAATGTTCAATAAAGCTCCAACAAAACTTAAAGAAGAAATGGTCACAGTCAGTTCCATCAATGTTATCAAAAAAAGAATTAAAACATATGTACACAGCCTACAAAGAAAAGATATTCAGCAATTCTTCTGAGAGAAAGGAAAAAAAAAAAAAAAAAAAAAAAAAAAAAAAAATATATATAAATATAAACACATTTTCTTACCCCCCTCTATCTATCTTAAGAATTAGTTTTATATCTAGATTACACTTACTTTTTTTTCCTCACCTCCTTTCTATCCTGTAATGAGTTTCGCCACTTGTTTATATTATTATAGTATTATCAATCCACTTTTATATGTATATATCGTACTAACTTACTATATTTGTACCAACTAAAATTTTTAAACATAAGTATACACTGTACTCCCATGTACAACTTCGAGTTTTATGGGATTCCTGTTTGTTTTCTTATATGTTTAAAATGTAACCGTAACCTGTATGAAATTGGAAATAAACATTATTATTATTATCTTGTTTTATTTATCTGTTTCATTCTTTCTGAAATATTTGGTTTTTCTGTGATTGATGATATGTATAAATCATTTTTTTGTTACGTGTTCAAATACATTTTTAAGTTAGTTTAAGTATGATTAAATAAATTTGGAATTTTATTTTGGTTCCCACGTGCATGAGTTTATTTATCTGTTTCATTTTCATAAAAATAATAAAATGTGATTATTAAGTAGAATGATTTCAGCAGTTAAGTACTGAGAAGGTTGGTAATACAATAACTCATCCTATTGTCATATTCGCAGTTTAGAATAATTCAATAGATACCCCTGGAATTCAGTGGAATTCCCTAGAAAGTAGAATTCCAGTGTACGCAGTTTGTCTAGCGGTTTACCCCTCGTGTACCCGTTTCCTGGACGTATGTCAAGTTGGCATAGCCGTTTCAGCACAATCCAAAAAAACAAGTGCAGTATTTTCTAACTAATTAATAACTATTTTCTAACACAACTTTCAATTTTCTAACTCGAGCCGTTCCGAAAAAAAAGGGGTTGTGCTAGCTTAACGCTTAAGCTGGCACAGCCGCCCCGTAACTTTTTCCCTGCTGAAAATTTTTTAAGGATTGAAACGCTAGAATTTCTAACTTTTTAATAACTTCCTAGAGATATACAAGGAGTTTCGATATTACGCTTCCTAAGGCTCAAAAATCACAAAATACTCCAATTAAATTGCTTTTTTTTTAACGTTGACTTAGAAACTTGATCTAAAATGCATGGAAAATCAACTGAGAAAATATTTCATCTGTGTTCAATAATTGATGAGACCGATATCCCCTAGGGATTCCAAAAGAATGGAAAAAATCTTGGGAAAATATTTTTAACCGCCTTCAAAACGTGACGAGAACAAGAGCATTTAAATTTCACCTCTGTTTAGCCCTCTGATTTTCTAACTCCAGCACAATCATTGAAAATAATAAAACTAGTGTATACTGAAGTACATTCTACCATCAGGATCTGAAAAGAGCTTGAAATTTCTGGGAAAAATATTTTTAATCGTCTTCAAATTGTGATGAAACCAGCCAAGGCATTAAATCTGCTTTTCTGCCGTGTGAAACATATAATTTTTTCTTCAAATTTTTTCCAATTCCACGCAAAATCGACTTTTTCATATTTAAATTGCGTTTCATTATCAATATCCAAATAACTAAATTATTTCATCAAAGGTAACTGGGCCCTGCGTTACTATGTTTACCGCTGATGACGTTTGTTGAATTTGTTTGTTTACTGTTTACTTTGTCATTGTCAATTTTGAAAAGTTGTCATGTTAGAAATGGATTTACTGCAAAGTGAGGATGAATTGATGCAATTAACACCACCTGAGATAAGAGACCAGGCGCGAGATGTGGAATTTAACCTTTTACCGGAAAAATCAAGAACTGTATATGAACTCACATACAGCAGATTCATGGAATATAGACAGAATAAAAATATAGGATCTTTCTCTGAAAATGTGCTGATTGTCTATTTTCCCGATCTTTCAAAGAAAATGAAGCCTTCAACGTTATGGTCTACCTATTCGATGTTGAAAGCTACCCTGAACATAAAAAATAACATTGATTTGGCAAAATACCTGAAGTTACGGGCTTTTTTGAAACGCCAGTCAGACGGTTTCCATGCAAAAAAATCCCGAATTTTTCAAAGAGAAGAAATTGAGAAATTTTTATCAGATGCCCCAGATGAACTGTATATTAGGTAGGAATATATTGAAAATGATCTATTATGGATTAAAGAACTAATTTTCAATTTATATTTTAGGTTGTACTTATTGTTGCAGTCGCTGGGGCTTGTAGATGTGATGAGCTTTTGCAAATGAAAACAGATGATATAAATGATATGGGCGACAAATTGCTAAATATGCTACCAAATACTAAGACCAAAAGATCAAGATCTTTTGTAGTAACGGAATAATTAAGCGTTTACAGAAAATATGCAGCCTCCAGACCCTCGAATTTAAATAATCTTCTATAAGTATGCGAACGGTAAAGCACATCATCAATTCATTGGCATTCACAAATTCGGTAAAATGCCAGAAGAAATTGCTACTTTTCTGGGACTATCCCATGCGCAAGAGTATACCGGGCACTGCTTTCGCAGAACTTCGGCCACGTTGCTGGTGCATTCTGGTGGGGACATAACAATGTTGAAGCAACATGGAGGATGGAAGTCTTCCGCTGTCGCGGAGGGCTATATTGAGGACTCGCTAGCCAATAAGTCGAACATCGGCAATAAAATATTTTCTGGCGTTTCCGGAGTATCAAGTGTTGATACTAAAGTTGTTAATTTTACTGGAAAGGACGGAAGTGGACAGAGTTCAATTGTATTAAATAATTGTTCACAATTCACCATAAATATATCTAATAAATAAAAATTTCGTGTTGTAGTTTGTAGTTTTAATGCAATAAAACCAGTTTATTATCATCAGCATCATTTTGAGTTTTCTTAATGTCATTGTCAATTTTAATAACTAGTTTGATTTAAATTATTACTTGGAAGGTTGCCTAGCAACGAACTTTTTCTGCCTAGTCAGTAAAAGTGGACTTTAGTAGGAGATTTGAGCCGGTTCTGGGCCTCCCCCCACCACTATGACGTCATCGGTGACCTTGATTTTGACCTTTGACCTTGGCCGTTTACCTTGACCTTTGATCTTGATATTTGACCTCGACCTTTGACTTTGATATTGACCTTGCCCTTTGACCTTGACCTTGACCTTTACCTTTCACCTTTAACCTTTGACCTTGGTCTTGATCTTGACTATTGTTGGGAGGTGTTTGACATTGTGATGACTTGGATTTATATTTTCATACACGGACAAGTACTTTTTCCAAGTACATTTATTTTTTCTTACCTCAATGTCCTTCATGTATACTTACTCTGCCATTGTGTATGATCCTAATGTGTGGAGTACGCTTACAAATCTAAACCGAAGTATAGAGAGGGTACACGTCTGCACGCCACGGATATCCAGTCAGACATGTAATTCCCCTCCGATGAATTGTATACCTTGCGATGGTGGTGGGAGGAGAGGTCGCGTGACGTCAACGCTATGCGCATCCGACGACGATCCAGTGATGTGTGTCAGACTCTCGCTCTCGACATGGTTGGCTTTTTCCCACCCTTTCTCCCCACCCTCACTCCCACCCCGTCTCCCCACCCTTTCTTCTCCCACCCTTTCTCCCCACCTTAACCCAAAGGCTGCGGTCATGCAGCGACTACGTGGCTTTAACCTTGAGATATACTTGGAGGTACTTTGAAAATTTTGGTATGACCTTAATGAATGCTATACATGTATTCAGGGTTTGTGTTTGACCTTGAGATGTCATTGTGATGACTTGAATATCATTTTTCATACACGGACAAGTACTTTTTCCGAGTACATAATTACCTCCATGTCTTCCACCGTCCTTCATGTGTACCTACTTTACTATTGTGTATGATCCTTATGTGTGGAGTACATATAAAAATCTATACCGAAGTATAGAGAAGGTACACATCTGCACACCACGAAGATCCAGTCGGATATATGAACTCTGAGAGATACCTTGCGATGGTGGTGTGGTGACGTCAACGCTATGCGCATCCGACGACGATCCAGTGATTGTGTCAGGATCTTGCTCTCGACACGGTGGGGTGGGTCCGCTGACGTCACAACACCCATACGCAGAGGTACTTTGAAAATGTTGTATGACCTTCATGAATGCTATACATGTATTTAAGGTTTGTGTTTGACCTTGAGATGACATTGGTGATAGATGGGAGAGATTACATACACGGTAATGAAGTTCTTGGTTATTGTGTCCTGTTTCTTTTGTATTCATGATTGATAGTGTATGTTATGTGTACCTACTCTTAAAAACTATAAAGTTTAAACAGTACATACAAAAAACCATTGACATTGGGTTTTTTTCTTCATGTATACGGTAATGATGACCAAGCACTTTTCTACTCTGCGTTTGATCTGCGTATGACCTGTGTACGGTAATAAGTATACGATCGAGTATTTGAGTACTTAAATAACTCCATGTCTCGAACTATGTATGACCATATGTACTCCAGACTTGCTACTATGACCTTCATGGTGTACATACAAGTATAAGTAGCAAGAAGCAAGTCCGAAAATTCAAGAAATCTGACCACGGAGAGGATACACGCACCGTCTGTTAGCCATTAAACGCCGGCGATGAATGTACCGTTCCCTCAGGCATGACCTCCGCATGACATCCCCTTCCTAATTTTGTGAATGGTCTGTGTGTGACACATCACACCAGGAGCTCGCTAAACCAGTCATATTAGTTTCTCATCAAACTGGTGGTCCACCAGTGAAAAATTAGATACGGTTGCTTCGACCACTATGTACACATGTGATAACAATCATGTGCTAACAATTCCGACAACATAACTGATGATCTACGTATATAAAAACGTATATAAAACGTGTTTGACATTCATTTGTCCTCACTTGATATTTCTTTTTAAATTTTTTTTATTTTGTATTTGTATAAAACTTACATCTGATTCAACATTTCTACAATACTTAAACATAACTTAACCTATCTATATACAACCTAAATACTATACCTATGGCAGGCTGCCGCCATCCTATCCATGGCGGTGCGGACTTCTGCTCTCACAGTGTTCCTCCTGGTATGCATTTCAGCTTCCAGGAGGGCTGCATGTTGATCTCTCTCCATGAGAGCTGCCTGTTGGCAGGTTATTTCTGCCCGCTCTCTAGCGATCTCCAGGCAGCCGCGCTCAACCTCAGCCAGTCGCTCCAACACCTGGTCAATAAATGTCCCCGGCCTTGCTTCGAGGACGTTTCTGGTTGGATCCCTTGCCGTGACAGGTTCAGCGGCAGGCTCCATGGCAGCAGCTACCTCCACAATGATTGGGGCTGGGGCAATGGGCTGGACAGCATCGACGGCTGGTGGAGGTGGTGGCGGAACAACTGCAACGACGGGAGAAAGGGGTATGTCTGCAATTGTTGGTTCCACCTGTACAACTACAGGAGCAGGCATTACTTCAACTGGTGCCACTATAGTTGCAACAGGTGGTGCCACAACAGTTGAGGATGCCTTCTTTGACGGCCATCCTCCAGAGTACGGGCTATTTCTACTACAGTTCCTACGGTACTCAACAATAAGACCAGCCTTACTTGTACTACTGTGACTAGATTGCTTCTTCGATGATGACTTCTTTGGTGGCTGTACCATGAAATCATCATCGCTGTCCGCAATATTTATTATAGGCATATCTTCCGTCGACGATTTTGCTCCAGCGTTACGGGATCTTTTGGGAGCAACTCCATCAACGAACCCACCTCGTCGTTTGCGTTGGTCCATCTACGCACCTGCTGGGGAAGGCGTCATCGGCGTTCATGAATACAAGATTGTTAACTTACCTTCAAATTATTCTACTTAGTCCTGTAATACTGAATGCTGCTGGTGACTGGATGCCGCAAGTGGCTGGCCACTGAAGATTATTCTGGGGGAGTTCTTGTTTTAATCACTCAGGCCTCCACCCCTCTCCTACTCTTCTTCTTCTCCGACCTACTTCAATCCCCACTCCAACCTCCCACTTCAATCACCACTATGTCTTAAGCCACGTCCCTTTCTTAAGCCACAACGGCTTTCTTAAGCCACGCCCCCTCATACCAGGCTTTGCAACCCTAGCCCATCCCCACCCCTATTTCAACTCTGCTATTTGTTACAATGCATACATCCCCCTACGGGGCAAAGCTGATATAGAGATGAGTGACATGAATAACAATTAAGTATGGGAACATTCGCATATTCCACTGTATCATGTGAATAACCATGCTGATACCACCCACCATTATTATTCATGCCGCAATACCTTAAAAACAAATGTCACATAAGAAACGCTTTCCATTGTCACAAGTATGAATTGTGACAAAGGAACAGCTGCAAAAGTACAAATTACTGGCAAAGTTTTCTAATGCTTCAGTCATATTTATTTGATGGGCCTTGCTCACGATGGTTTCGGGCGCATCCTCACAGTCTGGTACAATTCTATCATCTTCGAGAAACTGTTCTCCGTCTAAGTCTTCCCCAGCTGGATTGTCCTTGCGGCCATCTTCAACATCTCTGTGGTCATTGAATTCACCATTGTCACCATCTGCCAAAACTTCAACCTGATTGTTGACATTTAATCGAGAGAGGGCTTCCAATGCAAAATACTTGATCAACCATAATAGTGACGCACATGAATGTATTAATGAAATTCCCACGGTCCCTACCCACTATCTACCGAAATTGCAAGAAAAAAAAGTGGATTTTACCTCTGAAACATGACAAAAAAATTGAAAGATTTTTTTTCCAGTAGCATTTATCATTTTGAATCTTTTACCTCAAGTTTGGTACTTTCCGATTAAATCCATTATAACGTGAATACAAAAACATTCAGTATGTTTTTGACCAATGTACAAAAACATGAGAAAAAAAAAGATGCAATGCCTATGTTACCTGGCTTTTTTTTTCAGTAGCATTGAACATTTTGAATCTTTTATCAAGTATGGTATTTTCCGATTAAATCCTTTATAACGTGAATATAAAAACATTTAGTATATTTTTGACCAATGTACAAAAACATGAGAAAAAAAAGATGCAATGCCTATGTTTCCTGGCTTTTTTTTTCCAGTAGCAATGAACAATTTGAATCTTCTATCAAGTATGGTATTTTCCGATTAAATCCATTATAACGTGAATACAAAAACATTTAGTATATTTTTTGACAAATGTACAAAAACATGACAAAAAAAAAATGCAACGCCTATGTTATCTGGCTGAGTTAGCAAGCCGACTCGATCGCTCTATACCTGAATTCAACGATAGGAGCAACTATCAGCGCTCGGCCTGGCGTAGTTCGAATACACTTTACTATTTCATAATGTATGTATCAAAGCCAATCTTCACCAACAAATAAGAAACTGTGAGAAGCTTCTAAGGCGTGGTGGCATTTAAAATACTGCACCCTTTCTTCACAATGTTTGATGAACAAAATATTTTGAAGCGACACATTTTACGCCATAAAATAGGTATGTGATGTTTGTTACGTGCTAACATTGATACTTATAATCAGAAGACGAACAAATGAGCAAAAAAAATTAACTATTTTGAAGAATATTACATTGATCGATAAAAGTGGACACAGGGAACTATTCCCCTACTCGGGTTTTATTGGTTGTTCATGCAAATAAAAATTGAAAAAGTGAAAAGAAACACTTTGTTGTATCTGAAATTCACTATTATAGAGAAGTAATGAATTTTCGATATTCAGTTTTGAATCTTATCAGCCACCATCAATGCAATCAGAAGTACAGAGATACAACTCGTATACCGTGAGTTTTAAAAAGTTTGCACCATATGGAAAACTTGTTCATTATCGATTTGTCAGAAAATTTTATTCTTCTTAAATATTGGTGCATTGCAGAAAACATAAAAGTTGTCAGTATTTTAAATTTCTGAACGGTATACAGGGGAAACAAAAAAATATGAAATTCGATCAGGTGTAAACTACGCTTATTTTTGACATTATCGAAAAAAAAATTAATTTAGAAAAGTTGTTTTGGATCAAAACCAACATTCGAATTCAAAATCATAGCCACCTACGCAGAAAAAATTAAAAAAAATCACATTTTTATGATTAAAGTGATCGTAAAGATGCAGATTTGTATTATTTAATATTTTTCCTGGGTTTTCCTCTAATATAATGATGGTCATCAAAAAACCTATTCGAGAATGTCTATTTCCATTCTAGTTTTATTCTTTTGAAAAATGCAAATTTCAGGTTTCTTGAATTATTAATTCGAGAAAAAGCTTAAATTTCTAGTATCCTCTTGGAGGGAAATTGTACAAATTTTAGATGTAATTTAGTGTTCGTAGGGGGGAGTAGTTGTTTTCTGACAGATATTCGCAACAAACTTTCTACTTTGTGATATGGTGTGGAGAGAAGGGGATGTTTTATGCTTCTTATGAATCATATACAGCTGACGGAAACTGAAGCAGCTGTTGGTATGCAACAGAATATCAAGTTTTGAGAGGCACTTTTATCGATATTACATCACACTGCACTATTTTGGGAAAACAAATGACATTCTTCCGAGAAACGATGTTTTCATTGTTTTAAAAGTTGAAAGGTTATATACGAGACTTGTTAACAAAATGATATTTTTTGTAGAGATCGGAAAATATTTTAAAAATGCAATTTTCAATTTTTACTTCGTATATAACCGTGAAACCTAATTCTAAACACCTTTGCAATGCCCTCTGAACATTTCCTATTCTCGTGGACAGAACTTAAAAAAAAAATTCTACATTCATGCAAAAAGAAAAAGTTTATTGGACTATATTTAGTGGAAAAAGAAGTTCTTCATTGCACTAGTGCAATAAAGTTTTTATTACACTCATCTGTCATTCTACTTCAACGTGCTGTCATCATGACAAACATAAAGTTCAAACCTACTACATATTGAGTAGATATTCTGTGAGATTGGCAACAAGTTTTAAACAGTTATATATTTTATATTATTTTGTATTAATGTTAGCAGCCAGACTTGAAAAAATAATGTCTTCCCGAAAATAACTCCATAATCGAAACTGATCCGCTTTGCTCTAAACCGCCTACATGCATAGAGCATACTGTCTGTACTATGACCACATCTCGTGATTTTGATTTTTATAATGCATCTGTAGTTACAGAAACGTCAGTCAAAAATTAATTCTGACAATTACAGAATTGAAAGTTTCAAAATGAGTAATAATAATGGAAAATAGATGATGGTGATTTGTTTCAATGCAAATCGATAGTAATAATCAATTATTTAAGTTGCGATTTTCATTTTCCTACACCTAGTGCCGCACCTTTATAAATAATTTTTTTGCTTATTTGCATGAACGTAAAAAAATGTTATATGCACCTCGTGCAAAAATTGTTTATTGCACTCGACATGAAATTGTTCGACGAATTGAACTGTTATCGAATAATGTTGTATTGAGTCCATACATTCTTCATTTCTCCGCTCAGTTGACTGAAAGCATTGTTGGCTTGATTGTATAGGGACTCTTTGAATTAAAATTGTTAAAAAAAAATTCCGTTAACCAGCTGTCGTCTCCTTACGAACGGCAGCCCTCAAAAGTCGAAACTTGTGCGAGCCAAGGATTAACGAGGTCTTACCTTTTAACGTGCGATTCCTAGCACTTTCTCGGGCCATCAGATCAAAATCTGTAGTCGCTAAGGATTCGAACCTAGCCGACCAGCAGTCAATGGTTTTGAAAGCGACAGTCTCAACCACTGAGCTACCTGGCCCCTAATATGCAATGATACGTTAAAATTTATTTGATTGTCTTTTGGTAGAATATTCTACGCTAAAAAATTACAATATTCCTTAGGGATGCTGTCACCCCAAGAGAGAACAATACCATTATTCTATTACTCATAATTTATTATGGGAGTTCCTCTAATATAATGATAGTCATCAAAAACCTATACGAGAATATCTATTTCCATTCTATTTTAATTCTTTTGAAAAATGCAAATTTCAGTTTTCTTGATTTATCAATTCGAGAATAAGCTTAAATTTCTAGTATCCTCTTGGAGGGAAATTGTACAAATTTTAGATGTAATTCTATGTTCGTAGGGGGAAGTAGTTGTTTTCTGACAGATATTCGCCACAAACTTTCCACTTTGTGAGATTGTGGAGAGAAGGGGATTTTGACTATTCTGGTAGTAATTTTCAAGTGATTTCACTCGTTTTATGCTTTTTATGAATCATATACAGCTGACGGAAACTGAAGCAGCTGTTGGTATGCAACAGAATATCAAGTTCTGAGAGGCACTTTTATCGATATTACATCACATTGCACTATTTTTGAAAACAAATGACATTCTTCCGAGAAACAATGTTTTCATTGTTAACAATAGTATATTATATGGCAAGGGACTAGTGAATGTTTTGATCCTGCACGTGATGTTTATTGCCTGAGGCCCCTGAGGGCTCGTAGAGCTCGAGGGCCAATAATCTCGTAAGGGATAAAATATTACTTTAGTCCTGTGGCACATACGCTATTTTTTGCACTTCCCAGTATTATAAATTTCAATAATAATACAACTAATTATTTTGATGAGTTATATAAACATGGTACTTAGATTACTAAGTAGGGTGTCAACAAACTTTTTCAATTCAGTGTCATTTCAGTTAATGTTGACATTAACTGATACATCAAGAACATGACATCTCTTCACTTTCCTCTAATATTTACTTATCAAATACAAATAATCGCCCGTTTAGTTTCATCAATTGTTATAATATTAATATCACATACAATCTTAATTCAATCAATAAAGATTTATAATGGAATATTTCCTAATTTTTGTCCTAGTTATTAATAGTGTAGCTGCGGTAATGTTTGTGTTTTACTTTATCTCCCTAGGGACTGAAAGATACATTTCAGTCCCTATTATACGGGACTAAAGTGACAACTTTAGTGCAAAAAATAATATTTTTTGTTGAGATCGGAAAATATTTTAAAAATGCAATTTTCAATTTTAACTTCGTATATAACTGTGAAACCTAATTCTAAACACCTTTGCAATGCCCTCTGAACATTTCCTATTCTCGTGGACAGATCTGAAAAAAATTGTTTGCTCATTGATATTAAATGGAGTTGGTATGCTTATTCTTTAAAAATTTGAATCAAAGACGGACCGCAATTATTTCCATAGATTGAAAATGTCGCACTTTACAAGGGTGGATCAGATATCATCGTTCGTAAAGTCCTTTACGAGTTTTAACGATTCATTATATAGACAATGGGTTGGAATTTTAAGTATTGAAAAGCTTTTTCGGCCATGTTACGGTTGACATTTATTGCCTTCTAAATGAGGTGATGGTGTATTATTTACAAAAACATGTTCAAAGATCACTTCAACAGATTATAAATTCACGGTTTGAATACCTACCTCTCAGAACCCTTTTTTTCATGTTAGATGTGTAGGACCATCTAATTTATAGCTTACAAGAAGAAAGACAGCCTTATTCAAATCTTCAAAATTAAAATACTAGGTGCAATTTTGAAATCGAAATAATAATCTCCTGAACATTCAATGTTTGGAGAATAGAAAACAGTGAATATGAGACAGTCAAATTGTGATGCTGTAAATTTACATTAATTCTTCCTAGCAATAAAAGCGATTATTATTATTACTATTACCAAATATTGTGAAAAATCGACAAAAATATATTGTTGACTTATTTTATAATATGCAATGATACGTTAAAATTTATTTGATTGTCTTTGCGTAAAATATTCTACGCTAAAAAGTACAATGTCCCTTAGGGATGCTATCGATATTTCAAAATTAATTTCAAATGTTGAAGAAAAATTATAATGCTGTCTAAGAAGCCCCTCTATTGGTGAAATAATTTTAGATATAGCTCATACATGCAATACATCTATTGGTTGATATTCTATTTTTTATTGTTTTGGGGTTGGATTCTTCCTACTTTTTTTGGTGGGCGTTTCTACATAATGGTTCAGATGGTTATAAAATGAATCAACTTGTGTTAAATAGTTCATAGTTCTTTAACTTTAGATCAATTTAATTTGACTTTGAAAATTATTTGAATTATAAAAAAAATGGGTCCAATCTTTATTTTGGAAAATATTCTGTTACGTAGTGAAACTGTTCAATCCAAAGAATCTTTTGTGGCACTAGTGAATCAAGACCAACAGACTGATAATAATTGTGAATACTCCAATGATTTGTGCACCATAAATTATGACGAGTTCCTAAAGATGACTACGCCTACAGCTGCAAAGCCTATTCAAGATTGCTACATTGATCTTACTATGACAGATGACCTTATGCCTGCAACATCAATCAAGATCAATAAAGAAGAGAAGAAAAGTGTGAAACGACTATCCAATGAAATTAGCCAGGTACCAATGAAGAAAAAAAAACTCATTGAACCATTAATTATTTCAAGGCCTTCGGCTTCTGGGACATATGAAGTGAAGTCCAAAACAACAATATTATCATTCCAACCAGTTCAGGAATATATAGCGAAGAAGAAAGTTAGCAAACAAAGGATCATTGATGCCAAACTAGCAGTTCATCATTACGAATAAATGGATATTTATATTCGTGGGAAAATCGATGAAACGCATAAAATTGAAAATAAAATAGTTTCTTTAGAGTTGGAACTCTCCAAGTTGCAAAAGGAGTCTGAGAATTTGCAAAAGGAGTCCGAGAATTTGCAAAAGTAGATTGAACTGAACCATATTCCTACCGACTACCTTCAACAAGCTCAAATGGAGCTTAACAATCCATAAGTGAATACGAAACAATCAGAATTGTAGAAAGACAATGGCGAGAAGAACTTGATAAGGCTTTTGAGAGCGATGAATAGTGATTTTTCTATTTTTCTATTATAAAATATATTTCTGGAATAATGTTTTGATGTGTTTTTTCTACACACTTCCTGTACATTTTTGAAATATTCGGGGATAAATAAATAAGAGGTCATATTTTTTATCGATAAATGAATTTTTAATTGCATGGAAAATTTTATTGTCATGACTAAAAAATCGAGAATCAAGGGAGTGAAAAAATCGCGAGAGTTTGCGCTAGACTTACCAAGTCGGAATTAGTTAATTCCGATGTAATTATTTTTTATAATTCCGGACTCGGACTTAGTAAGTCAGAATTATAAAAAATAATAACGTCTGAATTATCTAATTCCGAGGTAGTATGTCAGAATTCCGAGATACTAAGTCGGAATTAGGTAATTCTGACTTAGTAAGTCGGAGTTCCGAGATGCTAAGTCGGAATTATAAAAAATAATTACTGTGGCCCTTCTACACCTTCGTAGATATATAAAAAATATAATCTCGAATGTATTTTAGGGAGATTAATACACAACTATATGACAAACAGACAATAAATATATTCATATTGAAAGCCCAATCTTTCATGACTATAGTCCAAGCTCTGCATTTGAAGTAGTTTCTCCAAGTTCACAATGCTTCTCTTTCAGAAATATTTCAAACTGTTTCTATAAAGACTTCTGGTTATTTATTGAGCATTTCTCGGAGAAATACTAACTACGGTTTTTTTCAAGACATTCCAACGATTCTCGACCAAATCTTACCATTTCATGTTATGTTGAAAACTCGAAAATAACCTCTAGAGTGGAATTGCAACGACCATTGATTGGTCGATTCTAAGAAATTGAAGTAATTTCATTGACTGTCAGATTAGGCGTGTATTAATTGGAGGTAAATACATGAGAGATCGTATTTTTATCACTATGATTACACGAGAGCTTTTTTTTTATCGAAGTAAACTTGACACTGGCATAATGAGAATTTTATTGCCTGACAATTTAACGAAAAAAACTACCCCTAATGGCAACAAAATTCGAATTATAAATGCCAAGTTTTCTTTGACAAGAAAAAGCTAGAGTGTAATTCGGTAAGACAATTTAATGAATATGTGACATAACGTGATCAAAAATATGTTCATATTGCTGGTTGTCATGCTTCCAAAAGTTAGGTTTCGTTTTGTCGCTGGAAAAGTTAGGGCAAACTTTTTTCGCTGTAATAATGACAAAACACCGCGACTTATGGCATTTTTAGTGCATGAATTAAATTGTCAATTAAACATTTTTTATTGCATGAAAATGTTATTGTTATGACAAAAAATCGAGAATCACGGGAGCGAAAAATCGCGAGAGCTTGTTCGAGAGATTTTTTCTACTTACCTTGATTCGAGATGTTTTGTCAGAAGACAATAAAAGAAAATACCATACTTGATAAAAGATTTAAAATATTGAAAGCTACTGGAAAAAAAATTGAAAGATTTTTTTGACATGTTTCGGAGGAGAACAGTGAAGTAGAAATGACAATTTTATGATTTTTGATCTGACAGGAGTACCTTGTAACGTCAAATGAAATATTACGAACAAACGCAAAAATTTTATTCAAACGTTAAAGAAAGGTAAACTGATGTCACATCACGAATTCAACCAGTTTACATTATAAGTTCTTATTTCCATTATTTGTAATAATGAAACCAATATTTATGAATTCAAATTGCACCAATTGAAAAAAATAATGTAAAGTATTCGTGGATAACTGATCGTTCGCTGCGCCGTCGTGCTCGGAAAATCGCGCGTTATGATCACTATAATCATAAAAATGTGATTTTTTTAAATTTTTCCTGCGTAGGTGGCTATGATTTTGAATTGGAATGTTGGTTTTGATTGGTTTTTCTAAATAAACTTTTTTTTGATAATGTCAAAAATAAGCGTAGTTTACACCTGATCGAATTTCATATTTTTTTGTTTCCCCTGTATACCGTTCAGAAATTTAAAATACTGACAACTTTTATGTTTTCTGTAATGCACCAATATTTAAGACGAATAAAATTTTCTGACAAATCGATAATGAACAAGTTTTCCATATGGTGCAGACTTTTTAAAACTCACTGTATACGAGTAGTTTATCTGTACTTCTGATTGCATTGATGGTGGCTGATAAGATTCGAAACTGAATATCGAAAATTCATTACTTCTCTATAATAGTGAATTTCAGATACAACAAAGTGTTTCTTTTCACTTTTTCAATTTTTATTTGAATGAACAACCAATAAAACCCGAGTAGGGGAATAGTTCCCTGTGTCCACTTTTATCGATCAATGTAATATTCTTCAAAATAGTTAATTTTTTTTGCTCATTTGTTCGTCTTCTGATTATAAGTATCAATGTTAGCACGTAACAAACATCACATACCTATTTTATGGAAGCGTAAAACGTGTCGCTTCAAAATATTTTGTTCATCAAACATTGTGAAGAAAGGGTGCAGTATTTTAAATGCCACCACGCCTTAGAAGCTTCTCACAGTTTCTTATTTGTTGGTGAAGATTGGCTTTGGTACATACATTATGAAATCGTAAAGTATACTTGAACTACGCCAGGCCGAGCGCTGATAGCTGCTCCTAGAGTCCTTGTATGCAATTTGACATTTGATCGTATATTAGAGTCGGGACACTGTTTGACAGGAGATCAAAAATATGCGTTTCAGATTATGTCTGCCTTGCGAGGCCAAATGATCACAAGGGCGTAACGTCAGGGAGGAAATATGTGAAAATATGATTTGTAGTTCACGTAACCCGAGACCCGAGTAGCTGTGCCAGAAACTTTAAAAATCGAATATATGTCAAGTGAATATTCCAATGATTCATACGATGTTCTCGAGGATCCAGTTCAGCTAAAGATATTCGGCACTCAAAAGATCCGTATGGAATATCACATCAAAAGCACAAATTTGTCGGGTGAATTAAAATGATAGATAGTTCAAAAGTAATATCTATTGAAATGGGTAAGCTTCTAAGCTTCTCATTTATCCTTGACTCGCCGTTCGTAAGGGGACGACAGCTGGTTAACGGAAAACACAATTTTAACAATTACACCAAAAATTACAAAAAAAAATGTTCTTATTATTTCATCAAAAAAATTGATTTACTCATTGTCAACTATGATAACATTAAAGATTTGGCTGATAATCAAGAATATTGGAACCTCAAATTCATCCGTCAATCAACAACAAATTAAAATTTTCGAGTATTGAAGAGCAAAGCCTTCCGAAATATCAAGAAAACCTGTTTGATAAAAATGCTGCATCCATTCATTGCTCGTTTTATTGAAACAGTAAATGAAATGAAACTTCAGCTATCAGCAGAGTTAAATGTGAAGAATACAAACATTTTACTGAATTTTTACATGACGTATCGTTACTGTTAAGAAATATTAAAATTCCTGTATTTCTAGGATTGTAATTTTTACTTACATCTCGACATTTCCAAAACAGATCAGAAAATGTATTGAGGTTGAGGCAATCAGTACCCAATCCTCTTCAGGTACGAAATCTTTTGAAACATGTATGTGTGATATAGTACATACAAATAGATTTGGAGGGAAATAGTTACACAACTATTTATGATCACAACTCACTCGGGCTTAACGATTCACTCCACGAGAATCAATCAAATAATGGTCTCTTTCAATAAAATAATTTGTTACTAGATGAATGGAACAAAACTAGTAAATTCACAGGAAAGATTTCAAAAAATTGTCTCTATTATTTTTCGAGAAATATTTAGAGGATATATAGGAATTTAAAATGCAGAATATTCCACATAAAACTTTTCACATATAATTGTACAAGTGGTTTGTATTTTATCGGGTAAATTTGGGTTGTTTAATGAGAAACTGTTTCCTAGCAGTTCGACGAGAATAACTGTCAACTATTAAAAACACGACACCGAGTGTTTTTAGGTTGATAGTTATTCGAGTCAAATTGCTAAAGGAAACAGTTTGGAATTTGAACAACACAAATTTATCCGATATCAATACAAACCTCAACAATTTAATGAATGAGAAATTCAGAAACATATCAATGTCAAACTATTCATTTTGGCAACCAACACCGCGGTAATTGATAAACAAATGAATAAGTGAAAAAACCACTAGTGTATTTGTCGCTGTAAAAGTTAAAGCTAACTTTTGCCGCTGTCAAATTGACAATTGCACTGTGGCATATGCGATTTTTATACATGAATTAAATTGTCACTGATAAAATTGACATTTTTCAATAGTATCAATGCTGAAAAAAAATAAGAATAAAAAATCACCTTGTTATATCCGAAAGAAGAAAGTTTTTTAGTTATTTATTTTGATATAAGAGTTGTTTGTGAATTCGATCAATGCAGATGTATCTTATTTATTCTCAACAAGCACTCAATAACATTATGCGCAATGAACAAATAACGCTTATTATACGAATATAAAAATAATCTTCCCAAAACCGTGGGGTGAATACGATCATAGATCACTGGAAAATCTCTTACATTACTAGTTTCAAATATGAAAAATTATTGGTTCTTCGAAATCCATTTGAATTGATCATTGAAAGTAGTGCGAATGTTCTATGGTCGAAATCACCTGAAGTCGAATTCGGCAAAGTTCATATACTAATGGCTTCGTTAAAAAACTCCCCTCTACAGATATTTTGCTAGCAAGTTTTGATAACATTTCTCTCGCCCTTTTTACGAATCGCCACTGTTGACAGAGATGGAAATATATTTTGAACTGTCAATACTATCGTTCGACCGTTGTTACATAACATGTCACTTGACATATATTCGATTTTTAAAGTTTCTGGCACAGCTACTCGGGTCTCGGGTTACGTGAACTACAAATCATATTTTCACATATTTCCTCCCTGACGTTACGCCCTTGTGATCATTTGGCCTCGCAAGGCAGACATAATCTGAAACGCATATTTTTGATCTCCTGTCAAACAGTGTCCCGACTCTAATATACGATCAAATGTCAAATTGCATACAGGGACTCTAGCTGCTCCTATCTTTGAATTCAGGTATAGAGCGATCGAGTCGGCTTGCTAACTCAGCCAGGTAACATAGGCGTTGCATTTTTTTTTTTGTCATGTTTTTGTACATTTGTCAAAAAATATACTAAATGTTTTTGTATTCACGTTATAATGGATTTAATCGGAAAATACCATACTTGATAAAAGATTCAAATTGTCCATTGCTACTGGAAAAAAAAGCCAGGAAACATAGGCATTGCATCTTTTTTTTCTCATGTTTTTGTACATTGGTCAAAAATATACTAAATGTTTTTGTATTCACGTTATAATGGATTTAATCGGAAAATACCATACTTGATAAAAGATTCAAATTGTTCATTGCTACTGGAAAAAAAAGCCAGGAAACATAGGCATTGCATCTTTTTTTTCTCATGTTTTTGTACATTGGTCAAAAATATACTAAATGTTTTTGTATTCACGTTATAATGGATTTAATCGGAAAATACCATACTTGATAAAAGATTCAAAATGGTCAATGCTACTGATAAAAAAAAGCCAGGTAACATAGGCATTGCATCTTTTTTTTTCCTCATGTTTTTGTACATTGGTCAAAAACATACTGAATGTTTTTGTATTCACGTTATAATGGATTTAATCGGAAAATACCAAACTTGAGGTAAAAGATTCAAAATGATAAATGCTACTGGAAAAAAAATCTTTCAATTTTTTTGTCATGTTTCAGAGGTAAAATCCACTTTTTTTTCTTGCAGTTTCGGTAAATAGTGGGTAGGGACCGTGGGAATTTCATTAATACATTCATGTGCGTCACTATTATGGTTGATCAAGTATTTTGCATTGGAAGCCCTCTCTCGATTAAATGTCAACAATCAGGTTGAAGTTTTGGCAGGTGACGATTTTGTTTGGGAACAGGAAGATGGAGTTGTAGTGGATGAGGATGGTGACGAACAGGAGGATGGAGTTGTAGTGGCTGATGGTGACAATGGTGAATTCAATGACCACAGAGATGTTGAAGATGGCCGCAAGGACAATCCAGCTGGGGAAGACTTAGACGGAGAACAGTTTCTCGAAGATGACGGTGAAGAACCACCAGTCGATGATAGAATTGTACCAGACTGTGAGGATGCGCCCGAAACCATCGTGAGCAAGGCCCATCAAATAAATATGACTGAAGCATTAGAAAACTTTGCCAGTAATTTGTACTTTTGCAGCTGTTCCTTTGTCACAATTCATACTTGTGACAATGGAAAGCGTTTCTTATGTGACATTTGTTTTTAAGGTATTGCGGCATGAATAATAATGGTGGGTGGTATCAGCATGGTTATTCACATGATACAGTGGAATATGCGAATGTTCCCATACTTAATTGTTATTCATGTCACTCATCTCTATATCAGCTTTGCCCCGTAGGGGGATGTATGCATTGTAACAAATAGCAGAGTTGAAATAGGGGTGGGGATGAGCTAGGGTTGCAAAGCCTGGTATGAGGGGGCGTGGCTTAAGAAAGCGGGTGTGGCTTAAGAAAGGGACGTGGCTTAAGACATAGTGGGGATTGAAGTAGGTCGGAGAAGAAGAAGAGTAGGAGTGGGGTGGAGGCCTGAGTGATTAAAACAAGAACTCCCCCAGAATAATCTTCAGTGGCCAGCCACTTGCGGCATCCAGTCACCAGCAGCATTCAGTATTACAGGACTAAGTAGAATAATTTGAAGGTAAGTTAACAATCTTGTATTCATGAACGCCGATGACGCCTTCCCCAGCAGGTGCGCAGATGGACCAAGGCAAACGACGAGGTGGATTCGTTGATGGAGTTGCTCCCAAAAGATCCCGTAACGCTGGAGCAAAATCGTCGACGGAAGATATGCCTATAATAAATATCGAGGACAGCGATGATGATTTCATGGTACAGCCACCAAAGAAGTCATCATCGAAGAAGCAATCTAGTCACAGTAGTACAAGTAAGGCTGGTCTTATTGTTGAGTACCGTAGGAACTGTAGTAGAAATAGCCCGTACTCTGGAGGATGGCCGTCAAAGAAGGCATCCTCAACTGTTGTGGCACCACCTGTTGCAACTATAGTGGCACCAGTTGAAGTAATGCCTGCTCCTGTAGTTGTACAGGTGGAACCAACAATTGTAGACATACCCCTTTCTCCCGTTGTTGCAGTTGTTCCGCCACCACCTCCACCAGAAACGTCCTCGAAGCAAGGCCGGGGACTTTTATTGACCAGGTGTTGGAGCGACTGGCTGATGTTGCCAACAGGCAGCTCTCATGGAGAGAGATCAACATGCAGCCCTCCTGGAAGCTGAAATGCATACCAGGAGGAACACTGTGAGAGTAGAAGTCCGCACCGCCATGGATAGGATGGCGGCAGCCTGCCATAGGTATAGTATTTAGGTTGTATATAGATAGGTTAAGTTATGTTTAAGTATTGTAGAAATGTTGAATCAGATGTAAGTTTTATACAAATACAAAATAAAAAAAATTTAAAAAGAAATATCAAGTGAGGACAAATGAATGTCAAACACGTTTTATATACGTAGATCATCAGTTATGTTGTCGGAATTGTTAGCACATGATTGTTATCACATGTGTACATAGTGGTCGAAGCAACCGTATCTAATTTTTCACTGGTGGACCACCAGTTTGATGAGAAACTAATATGACTGGTTTAGCGAGCTCCTGGTGTGATGTGTCACACACAGACCATTCACAAAATTAGGAAGGGGATGTCATGCGGAGGTCATGCCTGAGGGAACGGTACATTCATCGCCGGCGTTTAATGGCTAACAGACGGTGCGTGTATCCTCTCCGTGGTCAGATTTCTTGAATTTTCGGACTTGCTTCTTGCCACTTATACTTGTATGTACACCATGAAGGTCATAGTAGCAAGTCTGGAGTACATATGGTCATACATAGTTCGAGACATGGAGTTATTTAAGTACTCAAATACTCGATCGTATACTTATTACCGTACACAGGTCATACGCAGATCAAACGCAGAGTAGAAAAATGCTTGGTCATCATTACCGTATACATGAAGAAAAAAACCCAATGTCAATGGTTTTTTGTATGTACTGTTTAAACTTTATAGTTTTTAAGAGTAGGTACACATAACATACACTATCAATCATGAATACAAAAGAAACAGGACACAATAACCAAGAACTTCATTACCGTGTATGTAATCTCTCCCATCTATCACCAATGTCATCTCAAGGTCAAACACAAACTAAATACATGTATAGCATTCATGAAGGTCATACAACATTTTCAAAGTACCTCTGCGTATGGGTGTTGTGACGTCAGCGGACCCACCCCACCGTGTCGAGAGCAAGATCCTGACACAATCACTGGATCATCGTCGGATGCGCATAGCGTTGACGTCACCACACCACCATCGCAAGGTATCTCTCAGAGTTCATATATCCGACTGGATCTTCGTGGTGTGCAGATGTGTACCTTCTCTATACTTCGGTATAGATTTTTATATGTACTCCACACATAAGGATCATACACAATAGTAAAGTAGGTACACATGAAGGACGGTGGAAGACATGGAGGTAATTATGTACTCGGAAAAAGTACTTGTCCGTGTATGAAAAATGATATCCAAGTCATCACAATGACATCTCAAGGTCAAACACAAACCCTGAATACATGTATAGCATTCATTAAGGTCATACCAAAATTTTCAAAGTACCTCCAAGTATATCTCAAGGTTAAAGCCACGTAGTCGCTGCATGACCGCAGCCTTTGGGTTAAGGTGGGGAGAAAGGGTGGGAGAAGAAAGGGTGGGGAGACGGGGTGGGAGTGAGGGTGGGGAGAAAGGGTGGGGAGAAAGGGTGGGAGAAAGCCAACCATGTCGAGAGCGAGAGTCTGACACACTTCACTGGATCGTCGTCGGATGCGCATAGCGTTGACGCCACGCGACCTCTCCCCCCACCACCATCGCAAGGTATACGATTCATCGGAGGGGAATTACATGTCTGACTGGATATCCGTGGCGTGTAGACGTGTACCCTCTCTATACTTCGGTTTAGATTTGTATGCGTACTGCACACATTAGGATCATACACAATGGCAGAGTAAGTATACATGAAGGACATTGAGGTAAGAAAAAATATATGTACTTGGAAAAAGTACTTGTCCGTGTATGAAAAAAAAAATCCAAGTCATCACAATGTCAAACACCTCCCAACAATAGTCAAGATCAAGACCAAAACCAAGGTCAAAGGTCAAAGATGAAAGGTCAAAGTTCAAGGTCAAGGTCAAAGGTCGAAGTCAAATATCAAGATCAAAGGTCAAGGTCAACGGCAAAGGTCAAGATCAAGGTCACCGATGACGTCATAGTGGTGGGGGGAGGCCCAGAACCGGCTCAAATCTCCTACTTACTTTTTCTGCCTAGACATTAAAAGTACAACTTCTAAGTCTGCCAAGTGTCATTAAAAGGTCCCTTTTAATGTCATTATTTTACTCACAGTTGATTTTTTTACTCACTGGCCACGTTTATACCGTGCATGAATTTGGTACTCTAACCAAGTTGACCATACCAAATTCTGACCAAGTGAATAAGTTACTGCCTATTTACACCATGTTTAGTCAGTAAACAGTTTGGTACTTATTTGGTTTGTTTGGTAATCGTTTAAGACAGCACACCACAACTATTAAAAAGGTTTGCAACTCTACTAATGGATGGTAAAATGTCAAAAACGTCATAATTAATTATTCTAGGTTGTGTTGCTTTGTTTATCATTATTGTTGTTACTTGCTACTGTTGCTAAAAAATGAATATTACTAATATTAGTGCACTTTTAGTACATTGGCAAATGATCAATAATAAAAGAAATGCTAGAGTGTCAAAAATCATAAGTTTTCGTAGGAGAATTATGAGAAAATATCAGGAATTGAGAATGAAACAGGTAAGGACTGATGATCATTTTTCAGTTTAATAATAGTCTATCAATTTCAGTCGGACTCTGTTATGGCCCTTTGTAGCACTTGCTTGGGAATACTTCCTCTGAAGTATGAAAGATCTTTGTGGATGAAGCCAAGGAGTTATGACTTCTGGGAGAATATAGTTTTGAAACAGTACGATGAGGCACGTTGGGTTGAAAGCTTCAGAATGAAAAAAACCACATTTTTCAGTCTCTGTGATATCCTGAGAAATAAATTGGCACCCAAATTTAACCCACTGAAACCCAGAGAACCAGTGTCTGTAGAAAAACAGGTTGCTGTTGCTCTGTACAAATTGGCAAGCTCCTGTGAATATCGTGTGGTAGGAGATGTTTTTGGAATACATAAATCAACTGTCAAAAAATGTTTTTATGATGTGATTTGTATATTTCTTTGTTTACATTATTTATTGACTTGAAAACATATCACGATGGAAGCATTTGAAGATGAAATTAGGGAGTTGTGACAAACTCGCGGTAAATTAAAGGGTCAGTTAACTAGATTTCAAACATTCTTAGGTGCACCGACCGATATTATTGAATAGAGATTTCTAATGGCTCCGTAGACCCTGATAAAAAGAGACAAAAGTTCTTAATTATCCCATCCTTGTTGTCAGGGGAGCCAACTTAAATGTTTGTTCGACAGATGTCTTTCTTTCTTATTGGTTGTTCAAAAATGTCCTATGCAGAAACCAATCAGAAATTAGAATTTTAAAACGGCGATTGTCAACAATGTCCGCAATGTCGAACAAAAACAAAAATCCAAGTATTCCAAGTTTGCAAGTGGCAATAATGGCTGTGGCATGTGTATATATATTGGATTTGGATGCAGATTTATCATTAATCGTTATTAATATTTGTGTCTGTTTTCGTTTATTGTGCTACTTATATATCGTTTTTATATTTCGTTTATTTTCATTGTTACACAATGAACAATATAACTCTTCTTCCCGAAGAAGTTCCAGGAGCAAATTTTCGAGAGGGAATCAGTTTATTGGATCATTCCATGCAAGAATTAAAGAGATGGTTAGAATGCCGAGGACTCAAAAAGACGGGAAAAAAAGCCGAGTTGGTGGAAAGGTAAATGATTCTTAATATTTCCAGAATGCATCATACTAAATATTGCTTTTTCAGAATCAAAAACTGTATTGATGCTGGGAGAGAGCACTGCATATTTTTGGGAGTTGATGGAGGGTTATGGTATGATAAGAAAAGAGATACTACCATTCAGGCATCGAGCTCTGCAGCGAGTTCTGCAGCGTCATCCTCTATACCATCAAGAAGTGACGGAAAGTGGAACCAATTTCCCTCAATAAATATCCCTCAGTATTTCAACAAAGGGCATATTTATAGTTACATTGTTGGACCTCGTTTTGAAGATGAAGAATGTGAAATTGAATACGAAAGCACTACTGAAAAACCTTTTAGACGTGGAAGTCAATATGTGGATAGTGATCATGTGCACAATGTAATGGACAAACTGGAAGGCATAGTTTACATGCTGAGAGCATTTTGTTTTGCCTCGTTTCAAAAAGATCAGAGGTATCTTGTTGAAATTGAAATCAATAACAGTGATATCAGGAAAATGTGAATGTAAAGCATCCGCTCTTGGGCGTTGCAGCCATGTTAGTGCAATTCTACTTTTTTTGGAGAAGCATTGTAGGGAAAAGGGTCATTCGTCTATAGCCTCAACAAGCAAATCAAGAGAATGGGGTCTTGGAACGAGAGACAAAGATCCCGATAAAGTAGGCACAAAGAAATATTCAAATCTGAAAGACCCCTCATTCAGAACAAATTTTGACCCAAGACCATCAGGATATAGAAGAGAAATAAATTTGAATAATTTTGTGGCCAATTTGCAGCGGAATAAAGAATCGTGCATTTTTCAATCTTTATTCAAGATTCAATATGATGATTTTGCTGTTGATGAAGAATATAAAAATATAGTGAGAATGAAAGTTGAGCAATTTAGAGACAATATGAGAAACTTTCTAGATGGTCAGTTGATTTTCAGAAAAAATTTAGTTATACTACGTGGAACTATTCAGGGATCAGAAAAATGGAAGTTAATGAGAAGTTATTTTTTCACCTCTTCCCTGACAAAAAGAATTTCCAGCCTAGTGAGTGATTCTGCGAAAACAAATTTCATTAGGGACCATTTATGGAGCTTAGGCAAAAAATTTCAATCTAGTGCGATGAAATATGGAACTGAAATGGAATTCGTGGCTCGTACCAGCTACATTCTCAGAAAACTGGATGAAGATGAAGAAGTGCAACAAATTGGGCTAGTTGTCAACAAAAAGTATCCATTTTTGGCAAGTAGTGTAGATGGTATTGTGTTGAAATATGGAAAAATCATAAGAATATTAGAGATAAAATGCCCAAAACTACTTGAAGGTCAGGATCCTCACAATTTTGAGAATATTTTAACAAATTCTCAGAAAAATAACTTTTTTTTGATAAAAACAAATGGAGAATTTTACATAAAGGAGAATCATCCGTATCTGTATCAGGTGGTAACTTTAATGTTAATTTTTGAAGTTGTTCAATGTGATTTTCTAGTATGGAGCGATAAAAATATGTTGGTTTTCAAAATATTCCTAAGTAGTGTCGATATATCCATTATTGATAATATCAAGTGTAAATTGAAACATATGTATTATGGGTGGTATGTACCTGAAATGTTCCTAATGAGATCACCTAGGAATTTAATATGTAATGAAATAGATTTTGAAGAGCATTAAATATATTGTCTTATCAAAGTACTTTTTTTTATTACAAATTCATTTGAATATGTCTTCTAGATGAGTATATGTAGGTATCGGCAGATCAACTCAATCTAGTACAACAAAATATAGCAATGTATTTCAAACATCGAGTTATTCTCTCTTAATAATTTTGACATGATTTTTTTGGTACCAATAGCCAAACAAATCTTTAATGAATATGAAATATGAGAAATTTCTTTATTTATTACAAAAAAAAAAAAAGGAAAAGAAGGTAAACATATATTTCCTGGTTATAACAAAAATATATCTCTGGAACATATAACTTATTCAAAAAATAAAACATTTTTCTATGTGTACAAAGTAAGAAAATAAGGACTAGAAACCATAATAGTCCGCAAGCCATCGTACAAAATCTTAAGTGATAACCAGCAAGGTGTAACTTTGTATACTGTTTAAGTAAGCCGAGTCCGCCAAGCTTTCGCAGAGAGGAAACCTTGACAGTGGTATGTTTTCCTTTGGCTTTCGGTAAAGGTAAGCTTATCGGGCTTCTACGCAAATAAAAAAAAAAGTTATGTTACTTATGTAGTTTGAAAATTTTCAATGTTTGGAGAGCCATATCTCGGGAAGTAGTAGAGAACGCCGCAAAATATTGCGTAGGAGCCCGATAAGCTTACCTTTACCGAAAGCCAAAGGAAAACTTACCACTGTCAAGGTTTCCGCTCTGCGAAATCTTGATGGACTCGGCATACTTGAACAGTATGCAAAGTTACAGCTTGCTGGTTCACTTAAGATTTTGTACGACTAACACACTGTGTTCTACTTATCACAAGCAATATAAATGTATTTATTATTTCTATCGACTAGAGGGGTTAATAAGACCACCCTAGCGTGAAAAGCTACTGGCAACGTAAATACAGCATAACTTTCAAAATATTCAACTTTCTATTGGAATCAAATTATTTTCAAAGTTAACAAGAAAGCATATCACAGAGAATATACTAGAAATACTATCAATCATATTCATTTTTACAACTTTTGATAAAATTTTCCAATTTTTTATTTGACCTATCATTCTCTCAACATGAATACGAGCTTTAGCAATTTTTTTTGTTATTATTTCTTCTTCAGCAGTCAATCTAGGTCTTCCTGCTAAAAATGGAGGTACGTATAATTTATAATTTTCTCTATCACATATCTCTTGGATGAGGAAACCTCTATCAGCCATGATGGCATCTCCAGGAATTAAGAAATGTTTCAGGTCCGATTTTTCAAATAATGCCTGATCCGAAATACTTCCCTCAAAACCTTCACTATTATACATTAATGCACCATTAACACCAATCCCTACCAAAAATTTAAGTGTTGAAGTGCTTGTAATTGGAATGAGTATTGCCTTGGCGCTGAAAATTTGATGACATTTCTAGTCTGATTTCTGTTGCATCTATTATAATTGTTATAGCATCAGGAAATGTTGTGAAGCAACGGGCCATATTAGTAGCGTGTCGACAGCTTCTGAATATGTCACCTCGAAGACCAATACATTGGAGATATTGAAACTGAATGAGGTTAAAACATATTGCAGCCACATAAGATGTACTGATTTCACAAAAAATTGAAAGTTCTTTCAAAGTTAGCCCTCGTCGCATTCCTATTAATGTTAGTAGGGGAAGGGTGGGCAATGTGGCCACGGCGGGTAAAGTAACCATCTATATTATCTCTGCCGAACTAGTACGTAAAATGGTGGGGAACACGTTAGACCGTGGAGTTAATCGCAGTCAGTGTGCTCACAGTCTTTGAAGGTGAAAGCTGCGCTTGTTCCGTGTCAGTATATATTTTTGTGTTTTTTCACGTGTTTGATGTAAGGTAAGCAGGTAATATAGTTGCTCCTAGATAAGTTTAAAGTAAGGTTATGATTATTTGCAGTAGTAATGTTAAAACGGCGTATTTCAACCTTTGAATTGCTGTGTTTTGGATCGGCGTGGGTGATCTAGTTTTAGTGCAGACCACATTTTTTGTAATGACGTCTAGTCGGGCAAAATGACCAGCCAACTCGTCGGGCAAAATGACCACGTGACCACTTTACCCTCAGTCATTTGTTTCTGTTACAGGGCGACATCAAGATGCCGTCGAACTACGTAAGGAAGTCAACCCAACAGTCATGGAATCCTATAGCAATGCAACAGGCTATAGCAGCAGTAAGAGGTGATAATATGCCGTTTGCTACCGCAGCCAGACAGTTTAATGTCCCACGAAGTACCCTCAAAAGGAGGGTTCTCGAGAAAAATCGCGATGCCATTGAAGATAAAAAGATTCTAGGAAGATATCGATGTGTATTTAATCAGGAACAAGAGGAAGAACTCCTTAATCATATCTTTGATATGGAACAACGATTTTATGGTATTTCAATGCAGGATCTACGCCATTTGGCATATCAGCTTGCTGAAAAAAACAATATACCGCATCGATTCAACAAAGAGAAGAGAATGGCAGGCAAGGATTGGGTAACATGCTTTAGAAAACGCCACCCCAATATTGCCCTAAGAAAACCAGAATCCACGTCGATGGCCAGAGCACAGGGGTTTAATAGAACCAATGTTAACAATTTTTTTAACATCCTTCAAACAGTGCAAGACAAACATTTCCATCCTGCTCATCGAGTATATAATGTCGATGAAACTGGTCTTTTGACAGTTCAAACGAGGAACACTAAAGTTTTCTCGCTCAAGGGGAGGCGTCAAGTTGGTGCTATTACGTCAGCGGAAAGAGGTTTGCTGTCGACATTTGCAGTTTGCATGTCCGCAGGAGGCACTTTCGTCCCTCCATTTGTGATTTTTCCAAGAAAACGAATGAAGATTGACCTTCAAGATGGAGCTCCCCCAGGAACCGAGTTTGCCTGCAATCCCAGCGGATGGATGCAGACGGATATATTCATGCAATGGTTCGATCATTTTTTGAAACATGCCAAACCATCCGAACAAGATCCAGTGCTGCTAATACTGGATGGTCATTCCACCCACACCAAAAATATTGACTTTATAGAAAAGGCCAGAAACAATTTCACAACAGTCGTATGTTTACCCCCCCACTGCAGCCACAAGATTCAACCTCTGGATGTGTCATTCATGGCACCTTTCAAAACTTTCTACGTCCAAGCTTGTGAAAAATTCCTGCGTAACAACCCGGGCAGAGTTATTACACAATTCCAGATCAGTAGACTTCTTGGAGAGGCATTTTTGCAAGCAGCTGTGCCAACTACGGCTATAAATGGATTTCGCAAGTGTGGCATTTTCCCTTTGGACCCGAACGTGTTTTCTGACGTAGATTTTGTTGCTTCAGAGGTATCTGATATTCCCATGATTCCTGAAAACAATAATCCCCCTAATGCTGAAGACGGTGTATCAAATGATAAAAATGCAGCAGTAGATGGACGAGCAGCTGCAGCAGTAGATGGACGAGCAGATGCAACTACTGATGAAGTAGGAGCAGTGGTTGGACCAGAAGCTGAAGTTGCAGATGAAGAACATGCTTCGACATCACAACCCAAATCATTTGCAATACTAAGCCCAAAAGACATTATTCCTTTGCCTAAACAAAAAAGCCTAAAACAAAGAAAAACAAACCGAAAAAAGGGTAAGACAGCGATAATAACATCTAGTCCATACAAAAATGAACTCTTACAAGAAAAATTGAAAAAAGAGGTTGAGGATAATAAAAAGAAAAGAAAGCATGATGAAAATGACGTGAAACCTTCAACATCCAAAAGTGTCCAGGTGAAGAAAAAACAGAAAAGACAAATTAAAAGGGAAATACAATCAAAAAAGGAGATTGCAAAAAAACAGCTTTTTCAATCAGATGATGATGAATCAGATGATCAACCATACGATGAACAAGATGTGGAATGTTTTTATTGTCGTGGGCCGTTCTCGAAGTCTAAGGATAACGAAGGTTGGATTAGGTGTTGCAAATGTAAGCAATGGGCACACGAAGAATGTGCCGGTTGCGAAGATGACGACGACGAGTTTGAATGCGAATTTTGTAAATGATCCATTTAGTTTTAGTTTTGTAATGTTTGTTACTTTGATCTCATGAATCTTACCAAACATTATTTTCCGTTAGCGACAATGAGTTTATTTGATTTTTAAATTTGTTTTAATGTTTTCTCCTATCTGATTTCTCAATAAATATCTCACTTCGACATGTTATTATTGATATCATCTGGTATTTATAACGTAAATTTTCCTATGCGGGTAATGTAGCCAGCCCCAGCCACTTTACCCTACCTATATGGGTAAAGTGGCCATTTTGCAGTTCGCAGAATCAACTCCCTCCCATCGAATATTACAATTGTTCAACAGAAATAAAAAATATTACGTAATTCTAAACTGTCTACAGTTGCTACCTGGATAACCTTGTAAGTTTCCTACTTTCAGATGTCTCGTAAAAAAATTATTTTCCGTTAGGGTGGCCAGATTACCCACCCTTCCCCTACTAGTTTATCTTTGGCATCCAACTTTCTATTGATTCTATTCATTTTGACCGGAGTTTTTTTGTGAATTTGATAATACTTCAATTTACTCATAACACTGGGATCTAGAAATTCGTAATATCCTTCAAAATGTTCTACTGACAAACCAGTGAAAAATTTAAAATTTCTTTTAGTTTTAAGCCGATCATATCTGAAGTAATTATTATTAGCAGGAATAAGAACCTGGATGGCTGAATCAATCTTGGTTTTGCAATAATCATGGTCCTTATAAATGGTTTTATAATGTTCTTCAGAGTCTTCAATATTATTTTCGTCACTTTCACTATCACTTATTTCAAATATTTCACAGTCTCTAGTAAGAGGTGCCTGTGAATTAGTCAGCTCGATACTGCCAGTCGAGTGAATTCCAATAGTCATGCAAGCACCTAGGTTCAAATCTGCGGATATGTCTTCATTAAATTCATGAGGGACAGGATCTTCATCACCAACATTCAGAAAATGTTCAGAACATATGTAAGTGTTTTTGTATAGTATCTATGGTTAAAGAGGGATGGCCGCAACGTTCCAACCATCTTAAGCATTTCTGTATACTTCTTATGGGTTTTGGGAATGGAAAGTATGTAACATTTTCACACGACCATGTCGCATTTGAACAGCCTCTGTAGAAACACCTCGGCATTTTTCCTTAAATACAAAATACTTCAAAAATCAGTCACATCATCACATTCTGTGAAACACTTTTTTTTTGAGATACTATATAAGTGAGCACAATAAATAAAACATTGGACATAAAAATAATAATATTTAAAAGTTAAATAATACATGCAATATAAACGGTAAACAAAAAACGAACGCATCCGTTCATCCTTACTGTTTTCTGATTGGTTCCTGAATAGGAACTTTTGAACAACCAATGAAATAGACGTCTGTCATACAAACATTTACGTTGGCAACTCTGGCAACAAGGATGGGATAATTAAGAACTTTTGTCTCTTTTTATCAGGGTCTGCCGAGCCATTAGAAATCTCTATTAGAAGAACGACTGAAGAAAATTGAATCGATATTTGAAAAATTTGATGAAGTACAGATCTTAGATGAAAATGAAATAGAACAACGCGAAGAACGAGAAATGGATTTTTATCAAGCGATTTCTAAGGCTAAAGGTATTTTAGTGAAACATGAATCTCAAAAGTTAATAAATGCACAAATCAATGCTCAGATCAATGCACAAAATTCAAACTCAACTGTAGTAAACACGAATCCTCTAGCAAACCTTAAATTGCAGTCTTCCAGTGTTTTCAGGAAACTATGAAGAGTGGACAACATTTCATGATACATTTTCTCAATTGATAAATAACAACACGAATTTGACAAACATACAAAAATTCTATTATCTCAAATCTTGTTTGAAACATGACGCGTCCCGGTTAGGCTGCTCGCAAACTCAGCCACGTGTGGTCGCCACCGGTGGTCGCCACACGCTGCGGACGACATTTTGTACACAGTTCTAATGGACTCGGCGCAAACACAGCGTCGGCAGTGGTTTATTCGAGCCACACGCTACGGCGGTAGCCGTACCTCGCTGCTTGTGGCCAGTGACGACCACCGATTTGTCCGAGCAAACACAACCACCAGTCGCTCGCCACCGTTTGACAGGTACGGATCGATCGTGAAGACATGACGGCTAATATAGATATAGATTTGTTTATTTCGGTATTTGGTATATGCGCTCTGACCTATATTCAAACAGAAAACAGGAACAGGAAAAAAGTAAAGCCTGGGAGGAAGTGTGCTCAAAGTTCATTGTGGAGTTTGAAAAAAAAACTACAAAGGAAAAAAACACTGGAGGTGAGTAAAGTTCGTAATATTGTTTATTTAGTGTTTGATATCGGTTATAAAAGACAAAAATCAAATTCTTTGTTCTTGCCATGGTATTCTTCCTTCTTCACTCAAAAAGAAATTCTGTAATTTGTCTCGAGTTGTGATTGATCGTAGTAGTGGCATTTGAACGTTTTCAATATTGTCGAGTCCAGTAACAGTTAGTGTGTCGTGAAAATTATACCCATCTCTTTTACGAACAAAATTGTGCAAGATGCAACACGCCTTCACTATATGTTCTGCAAATTCTATAGACACGTTAAGCGGACGATGCAAAATTCTCCACTTGTTGGTCAGTATTCCAAAGCTACACTCAATGCAACGTCTAGCCCGTGATAGCCTGTAATTGAATATTCTTTTACCAAAATCCAAATGTTTGCCCGAATATGGCCGTAACATATGTTCTGAGAGACCAAATGCTTCATCACCAACAAACGAAAAGTTCAAAGGTCCAGAGGTTGTGGAAATTGGTTTCGGTGCTGGAAGGTTGAGAGATCTTTGTTGCATTTTTTGAAATAGGACACTGTCTTTATAGACAGTTGAGTCTGAAGCTTTACCATATGACCCAACATCCACAAACGTAAACATATAATTTACGTCACAAACAGCAAGTAGTACCATGGAAAAAAATTCTTATAATTATAGTATAACGATCCACTATCTAAAGGCTGGATTATCCTTATATGCTTTCCATCTATTGCGCCTAAGCAATTTGGAAAGTTAGCATATTCGTTAAATCCGTCAGCTATATTTCTCCATGTTGCCTCTGCGGGCTCTGGTATGCAGACATCTTTTAAGTGTTTCCAAATAATTAGACATGTTTCTTGTACGATCATTCGTGCAGTAGACGAGCCACACCGATAAACAAATTCGAAGTCGGCAAACGTACATCCAGTAGAAAGATACCTGTAAAAAATTATGGTAAAAATATTGGATAGTTTTAAGTATCAGGAATATATTCAGGTATTTACAGATGTTTTACGATTTGTTATATACGTATTGTCGTTCACCGTATAGAGTTTATGGCGTTGTACTATTTCTGAATCTTACTTAATGAACAAACTAATGTCACCATGGAACCGTCGACGTATAAAATTTAATGTGTGACTTTTTTTGTTTCAGCTGCTCAACTACAACGCAAGTGGAAAAGTTTGCGCGACAGTTACAACAGAGAACGAAATAAATTGAAAAATATCAAGAGCGGGTCGGGAGCATCAGGTCGAAAAGAGTATATTTATTTTAAACAACTATCTTTCTTGTCGGTGTTGGCGGAAACCAGACCAGAATCTCGAGATGGCGAGCAAGAGCCAGAAAACATGTCATCTTCAGTTGAGCCTAGAACGCCTGTTGATCGCAAAGGTAACACTAAAAAGTTTAAACCAATGTCAAGTGTAGACAAAGCTGAGATTGAATTGCTCAACAATATTAGTAAAAAAATGGAAGATCAATCTGACAATGATTCAGACCGTAGTTTTCTGTTATCTCTTCTGTCGGATTTCAAGGGTATCAAAGAGGATTTCAAGTTAGATCTTAAGATCGAAATGTTATCATTAATAAAAAAATATAAGAATTTGGTTATCCCGCAACCCCATCTTATTCAGCCACACCATATTCAAAATCAGTCCCAGTATACTGAAAATCAGACACAATATGGATCCTACACTCAAGTAGGCCAACGTGTATATAGTAATATGGAACCATTACGTGATTACAACAGAAACTTCACTGCACCAAGCTCTTCTCGAGATTACAGCACTTCTTCATTGGATACAACACCAGCTCTATCACCTGCTCTTTCTGCTTCATATCATTCTCTGTCTGAGAGTGAAATCATGGAGGACATGTTTGATGACAATTAAAAATGTTTATATGAATAAAGATATGTAATACAACATTGTCTTTTTCACCATGATATAATTTAATTGTTTTAATAAAATATTCAATGATGAAATAGCGGTCTATCATATGTACCCTTCGTATGTAGGATATATAATGGTTATACAATATGAATAGATACGCTTATATTACTGTGTTTCTTATATGTTACAGTTGTGTTATCGTAACAGAAACATCGTCACATAAACCCTAATTTGAATGACGGTGAATTGATATCGAAACCTGAATTTTAAATAAATTATATACATACCTCAATGTGATAGCTAGCCTTTCTGCAGGAGTGATACTTTTTCTCAATCGTGTATCTTGATGTTTCAAGTGCTCTTGCAGCAAATATAGTAGTTGATTGAATGTTGCTATGCTCATTCTAAAGTACTTGAAGAATTTGTCGTCATGTAATTTCAAATCTTCGAATAGGGTATTGAAGTGACCATTTCTCTCGCGAGTACTTAATAATGGATGCACCCAATACCGACGATATCTTCTTAATTTGCGCCGTCTCCGCCGTCTTCTTATGATCACCAACGTAGCGAGTGCGTCCATGCCAAAGTTGTACTGAATTAAAAACTACAGACGGATCTGACTCAAATACTTGGTGAAAAGTGGTGGTTTAGAATGCCGCAGGAAGCGACCACCTGTGGCGGCTTCAGGTGGCCATCTCTAGCCACTTGAAGCGGCCACCGGTGGCGACCACAAGTGGCTGAGTTTGCGAGCGGCCTTAATTCACTCATTAGAAATATCAGACAATAATTACACAGTAGCATGGGAATCTCTTATTAAAAGATATGAAAATAAACGCATAATTGTGAATACTCATATAAGGGCAATATTTGATATACCAGTAGTCACGAAAGATTCAGCAAACTCACTCAGTTAACAGATAAAGTTCAACATCATTTAGGTGCTCTGAAAAATTTGAAATTACCCACGGACGAATGGGATGCTCTCTTGATACATATTATCACATCTAAATTAGACAACGTCACGAATCGCGAATGGGAAAATTCACTAGAAAATGAAAAACTTCCCACATATGAACAACTCAATAAATTCTTGAATAAAAATTGTTTCACGTTAGAAACCCTCTCAGATAATAACAAAAAACTTGCTCACAATATTCAAAAATATTCGAACAATCAGAATTATAAGTCATACTCGCAATCAAATAGTTTCAAACAGAAATGCCAAGAACAGTCATTTGCAGTTACAGATTCAGGAAAAGTAATATCTTGTCACTATTGTAAAGGACGTCATTTTATTTACAACTGCGCAGATTTTATTAAATTAACAACTGATGAAAAATACAATGAAATTAGAAAATTACGATTGTGTAGCAACTGTCTCCGAATCGGTCACTCAAAAATTACATGTAAATCTAGCAAATGCAAGCATTGTAATCTAAGCCATAATACTCTTCTTCATAAAAATTATTATCAATCACGCAATTCAAATGATCAAACTAATCGACAGTCTGATAATGATTCACAAAAAAGTGGAAACATATCAAACACGAATGCTCTCGAACTAACGACCAATCTCGCAACAAATTCTGAAACACTTTCTCCTCTACTGACAGCAGTTCACGTCACAAATCGCAATACACAAACACATTCATTACCACAATCATTCTCGAAGAGTCACGGCAACGTTTCAGATTCAAACTCAGATTCGCAAATATTACAAAGCACCAACTTTCCAAGCATTCATAACAGTCAGTTAGTTTTGTTATCCACAGCTCAAATATTAATATATGACACACTCGGAAATGCTCACGTTTGCAAAGCTCTATTAGACTCGGGTAGTCAAAGTAACTTGATCACACACGAACTATGTAAAAGGTTAAATTTACCATGCGAAAATGCTCGAATACCAATTGCAGGTATAAATCAAAAGGCTATGACGATCACGCAAAAAACAAATGCAATTATTAAATCTCGATCTACCTCATTTGAATACAATTTAACATTTTTGGTACTGCCAACAATTACAGAAAAAATTCCACTAGAATTCAATAGAAATACATTTAAACTCCCAACAGGTATCAATTTAGCAGATCCAGAATTTAACAAACCACAAAAAATCGACATTCTTCTCGGAGCATGCATTTTCTATGAACTTTTGTGTCCAAATCAACTAAAACTTGGTAAACACATGCCGAATTTGCAAGAAACTACTTTAGGGTGGGTAGTCACAGGATCTGTAAATTTACAAAAATTTTCAAATAAAAAATTGTTTTGCAGTTTCACACGTAACATATCTAATGAAATGCTCGATGATTCATTGATAAAATTTTGGAAAACGGAAGAGATACCACATAAAAATATTTTCACGAAAGAAGAACAATACTGTGAAGAATACTTTGAAAAAACGACTATTCGAACATCAGACGGTAGATTTTTAGTAAGATTACCTCTATCAAAACAAATTTTCAATTTAGGTGATTCAGCAACAAGTGCATTAAAACGTTTCCATTTTCTCGAAAACAGATTCAAACGCGATGAGAATTTGAAAAAGGATTACACGGAATTCATGAAACAATACGAATTAATGGAACATATGACTTTTATTACAAATTTTGATGGAACTTTAGAACAACCCTCGTATGTATTACCGCATCATGCTGTAATTAAAAACAGTAGCACTACAACTCGTTGCAGAGTGGTCTTTGACGGCTCAGCAAAAACGAATAAAGACATATCACTAAATGATTTATTACTCGTGGGTCCTAATGTTCAAGATGATCTTTTTGCAATCGTAGCTCGCCTCAGAATTCATCAATATGTACTGAGTGCAGACGTCAAAATGATGTTTAGGCAAGTATTGGTACATCCCGAAGATAGAAAATATCAACAAATAATTTGGCGATATAATGAGTCCGAATCAATTAAACTTTATAATCTTAACACCGTAACCTACGGAACGGCATCTGCCAGCTATCTTGCAACAAAGGTTTTACAAAAACTTTCATTTGAATTTGAAGAAAAATATCCGCGTACATGCAAAATTATACGTCATTCATTTTATATGGACGATTTATTAACAAGTGTTGACACGGTACAAGAAGCTTTAGAAGTTTACAATGAAATATCTCAGATTTTGAATAGCGCTAAATTTCCCTTAAGAAAGTGGTGTTCAAATGAACAAAGCATTTTAGACTCGATAGTAGGAAATAAACAGAATGATGATAAATTGATAGAACTACACGATAGCAAAGAATTAAAAACTTTAGGAATATCTTGGGATCCAAGAAAATATACACTAAGTTATTCAGTAAATATTAATTTCGAAAATCAAGTCATGACAAAACGTTCAGTTCTAGCCACGATATCAAGAATTTTCGATCCGCTAGGTTTGATAGGCCCAGCAACAATACAAGCAAAACTGTTTATGCGTGAATTATGGCAAAGAAAAATTTCTTGGGATGAAAATTTACCACCAGATATGATAAATCAATGGACAACTTTTCTACAACAAATTAACTCTATCAATGATATAAATATTAACAGACATGTTTTATGTGAAAAACCCATAACTGTTGAATTACATGGTTCTAGCGACAGCTCAGAAAAAGCGTTCGGCTCTTGCATATATCTATTTTCAAAAAATATACAGGGTGAAAAAATATCTAGACTTTTATGTGCAAAATCAAAAGTTGTGTCTCAAGGTAAACATAGCTTACCAAGATTAGAACTTTTAGCAGCAACATTACTTTCAGAATTAATGCATATTGTTAAGCAAACGCTAGATATTGAAATATCAAGTACAACATATTATTGCGATTCAACAATAGTTCTAGCATGGTTAAAAATCGATCCCGGAAAACTAAAAACATTCGTTGCTAATCGAATTACGAAAATCACTGAACTTACATCTATAAATGAATGGAAGCACGTACCATCTAAAGATAACCCAGCAGATATTATTTCCAGAGGTATAAATCCTAACGAATTAGAAAGCTTAAAAATTTGGTGGCACGGTCCTGCATTTTTGCTCGAAAGTAGGAATTCTTATCTGCATAACTTAGATAATATAGACACAATAGAAAACATTCCTGAAATCAAACAATCTACTATCACATTAACAGCTACAAATACACATTTCAATTTAGATATATTTGAGAGATACTCAACGTTAATGAAGCTACAGCGAGTAGTAGCTTACTGTATTCGTTTCAAAACTATCTGTTTACATAAAAACAAACACGGTTCTACTTTGACAGTAGAAGAACTTGATTATTCCTTAAAATTGTTGATTAAACTTTCGCAAAGGACAGAATTTTCACAAGAAATTCGTTTATTGAATTTATCTCGATCTGTACCTACTAATAGTAAACTCATTAGTCTGAATCCATTTTTAGATGAACATGGTTTAATCAGAGTTGGAGGAAGATTAAAACATTCACACGTAAACCACTCTCAAAAACATCCTATCATTTTACCAAAATCACACAAACTCACAAAATTAATAATAGAATATGAACATTCAAAACATTTGCACGCAGGTGTTCAAAATTTACTTTCTTTCATAAGATTGAACTATTGGCCAATTGATGGTAAATTTGGTAAAACGAGTAATCAAATCTTGTATAAAATGTTTTAGAGTCAACCCAGAATCATCAAAGTTTCTCATGGGTGAATTACCGAGCTACAGAGTTACTCCCAGTAGACCATTTTCAAAATGTGGAGTTGATTATGCTGGTCCCATTCTTGTAAAGGAAGGAACTCTGCGTAGATCAAAATTAGTTAAAACATATATATGTATTTTTGTGTGTTTTTCAAGACGTGCAGTACACATAGAACTCGTAAAAGATTTAAGCACTGATAGTTTTCTGAATGCATTGAAACGATTCGTTTCTAGAAGAGGGAAACCATCAGAGGTTCTTTCAGATAATGGATCCAATTTTAAGAGGGCTAATAATCACTTTCTTGAATTAAGTAATTTATTGACAGATAAAAATCATAAACAAAAAATTGAAAACTTTCTCGCCTCAGATGGCATAAAATGGTCATTTATTCCCGCGAAATCACCTCATATGGGAGGTATTTGGGAGGCAGCCGTAAAATCTACGAAATTCCACTTGCTTCACTTACATACGAAGAATTGAACACAGTGTTGACGCAGATCGAGTCCTGCCTCAACTCCAGACCCCTCTCACCCCTATCATCTGACCCTAACGACAACTTACCTCTCACTCCTGCTCACTTTTTAATCGGAGATACACTAACTGCAGCACCCCAGAGAGATATCCAGGATTGCAACATCCATAGATTATCCAGATATCAGCGAATGCAACAGTTATTCCAACATTTTTGGACTCGCTGGTCCAGAGACTTAACCCAGCTTCAACAGAGAAGTAAATGGCAAACCGCCTCAGCTAATCCCAAGGTAGGCGACTTAGTTATTTTGAAAGAAGACAACGTTCCGCCTCTACGGTGGCCGATGGCTCGCATATTTGAAATCCATCCAGGAACAGACAAAGTGGTACGCGTGGTGTCTGTGAAGGTGTCGAATGGAAACATTTTTAAACGTTCACTTAGTAAAATATGTTTCCTTCCTATATAACAGCAAGTTTAGATTGACATTGATGATATTTATTTAGATGTGATGTTTTTTTGAAACCATTTAACAATGTATTTTCATGTTTTTTGTTGAAATTGAATATTTCAAGGTGGGCGGCCTATGAACATTTTATATTTTCAAACTTTCGCGCCATTAATATGGCAACATTGTCAGCAGGCAGTAGTTGGCTCACTTTTATCATGTAGGCAGTTGTCAATTGTACGTCAACGATAATACATGTCATGTACTAGTTCTCACGCCGCAATCAGTAAAGTAAATTGTTTCAATTCACGAGGCATTTTCAATCATTCATTCCCGCAAGGGTGGTCCTTCAAGCACACGTATAAACACCGTATAAAGTATATATTTTTATTATAAAATAGGAACTGGTAACATTTATTAAATAACCGAAAAAAAAATAAATGAACTTTCTATAGGAGCGTACCTTTTTGATCAGTAAGTCCTTCAGGAAGTTTCATTATATATTGTTCAAACAGGAAATTTTGTCAAATCAAAATTAAGAGATAAGTAACTCATAATGAGCTTTTTTTCCATGTTTTGAGTTGCTGTACACAAATTTCCTGTTTGAATAATATGTACAACATTATTTATTGTTGTACTGGAAGATCAAAATATTAATGGAAAATAAAACAAAATTTTGTATTGGTTGATCACAGTAGGTAAGAACTTAATAAAAATCTCTTGGAACAAAAATAACACAAAATAAAATGAAATATACTCTGAAAAGCAAATGCGAAATGAATAATAACATAATCTCATAACAGCGGCATAGCTCTCTTCTAAAGAAGAATCATCAGAGAAATCTGTTGAATCCCCATTACTTGTTGGGGCAGTGGGATGGCCTGGAATTCTACTGACCGAACTGTTAACTTTGGAAGTTAATGGGAATTGGGGATTTATTTGATTCCCTTGACTACCACCACTGGATCCTGAAAAATAGTTCAGATGTGGTATGTATGAAGAGTACGATGGAAGTGACGGCATTGGTTGGAATTGAATTGTGCGTAGAAGCATTTCCATTTGTGACTGCTGGAAAGTCTGATCTCTATGCAACAATTCTAATTCCCACTCCCTCTGTTTCTCATTCTCAGATTATATGAGATCTGCAGTCAGGTTTGCTTGATTCACACAGAATTCTGACAACACTTTCATAGTGTTTTTTTGAATCTCCTCCACTTGATCCGTGTAACTTTTTTTTCCCTTTTTCTTAGATTTACCTTTCTCCGCAGCTTTATTTTCTGTGGACTCAACTGCCGGTGCATTTTCATTTATTAACACAATATCTGGTGTTGAGTCGACTTGAAAGTCTGCTGGAACCTCTAAAATAAGAAATAAATCAATAGACACCACAAAAGAAGAGAATTTTGTATTGTAAAGGCACAGATACCATGACAAAATATCAAATTACCATGCACTTCAACTTCCACAAATGATTCTTCTGTTTCTAACGAATCATCCATTCTAGCTTCATTTCCAGTATCTATACCATCTTCAGACTCTGGCACAGGCAGATTGGGTCTATCTCCATATATGGCATCCATTTCATCAAAAAACTGGAAGCACTTCCTATCGCTGCCACTTTTTTGGTTATCCCTTTTACATTTATAATATAGCTGTTTCAGCTTTGTCATCTTTAATTTCATTTGTTGGGCCGTTTTCAAAAAGCCCCTGCCTAACATATCTTTCTCCAGGCGTTTGTAAATTTCCAGATGTTTAAATTTTTTACCATCTAATAGTGAAATTATTTTTTTGTCTAAAAATATTTCCAGAAACACCTTGGTTTCTTCGTCTGTCCAGTTAATGCCTTTAGCGTTTTTTTTAGGTGGCACACTAATACAACTCATAATTTAGGAGAAAAACAGACAAAAACAAATAAGAAAAAGTTTGACGGCGAATTTTTGACGTTACGTTTTAATTTTGAATGTTTGGACCTTTGCCTTTGGATCACATTAAGTTCTGTGGTTTGGATGAAATGATGAAACCATAGACAGGTACAAATTCATTGTCATAGGCACAGAACTGACAGAACTCGTACGAGGTTAAGCAGGGATTCAAACCAAATTTTGCAACTTGCTGGAAAGTCAATGCAGTAGGTGTTTACACCATCTTGGTCACCTAACTAATTTGGTCTGGTACGCAACAATTTTCGGTACCAAACCAAGCTGGTTGACCAAGAGCACTGTATACACCAAGATAACCAAGACTATTTGGTTAAAATAAAGTCATTAGTCAGCTTACCAAGAGACGGTATAAACGTGGCCACTGTCATAGATCTCCGAGCAATAAAAATATAGAGATGCCTTTCTGTCCTTGTTTCTTAAGCCAGCATTAGTTTGTTTATATTTACGACAGTCCTCTGAAGGTCAAAATAGATAATACCGGTTCGGGACGTTCGGATTTCGTCGACGTCTAACGATCCTTGGTTTTTGTTTTCCATTGTTTGTTCTCATGTTTATGCTTGTGGATGACGTTGTGGTTATTTTTTAGTGTGTTGTTTTTTGAAAGTTTTTTGGTGATTTGAGTGGTTATTGACCAAGATATTGACTCTATAGTGCAAAAAGTAATTTTGAATATGGTTAAAACCTGCATTGTTTGTGGATTTTCGCAATCCTCACGTGTTGATTTAACATTTCACAGGTAAACGACACATTGACCATGGGCGTAACCCAGAATACTTTGATATCATGAATGTGTTGTTCACAGGTTTCCCTCTGATAAAAATGTCTCGAACTTATGGTGTGAGGCTCTTCAACTAGATAGGAATAAATTGAGGAAGTACTCATACATTTGTTCCAACCATTTTCACCCTGAAAACATTGTTCACCTGCCAGGGAAAACTCTCATCAAGAAGAATGTTATACCAGTTTTAATTATGGAGAATGTACAAAATATAGAATTGAATACTTCCACACAATCTGAGCGAGATATTGGAATAGAGGAAGGTGGAATGTAAGTCAATAAAATTTTATCACATGTTGATATCAAACTTGGTAATGTAGATTCAATTTTTATTCAGGACTATAGCTTTAGAACACACCAAAAGTATGTCATCCTTAATAAAATTTAATAAACAAATTGAAAATTAAAATTTTGAGGTGATTCATTTCATGAACTTGATTGCGACCACTCGAATGAATAGTTTCAATATAATTAGAAACATCGTTTCTCTTTCCTAGAGGCCAATAATGTGATTATATCTAATACTAGTAAATAATAAAAACAAATGGTGGCTAATGAAAATAAACAAAAAAAATTATATTCTGTGTCCCTATTTCTCTTTGATTATTTATATGCCTGGGTACAGAAGGCTATTCTCGCTTCGCTTCCAGTAATACAGCTCTTCCGAGAAAACTGTCTTGTGCACCTTGCAGTATAATTACTATTACTGTACTAATTTAAGGATAAAAATGTAATGTCTTTCAGGGTTAACCAATCATTTTCATCCTCATCAACAGCAACAGCACCAGAAATGTTGGAAGCTGAGGCTACTCAACACTCAGATACTAAGGACAGGTAGGAAAAGAAAATTTTGCAAAATATTAAAACATGATCAAGAATCGTATCTTGGAGCACAAAACATTCCCTTGAGATCATCAATACCCTATTATTTATATTTTCTGATGAATGAAGGAGAGTCTGAAAGGCCGGTTTTTTGCTCTATGGCATAAATCGATAAATGTTGAGTATGTTTAGCGAAACATGCTCAATAACACATTTGGATGAAAGGGTTTCCTAGTTGCACAGTGTTCAGAATAACCTAATATTCTGTGCCTAAAATGTTTATCGAACTGATATATTTTTATCTTTCAGATTGGACGAATCATTTTCAACATCTACAGCTTCAGAAGTAGGGTTAGAAATGGAAATAATTGAAGGAAATGTCCAACCAGAAGAAAAGTAAGTTGAACAAAATCAGAGTTTGAAATATAAATGAAGTTTAATCAATCGAGGGGTGGTAGATATACATATAAAGAGAAAAATATATTTCTTATAACCCTCAAAGTGTATAGCAACCATAGATACGTGTTTCAGATTGTTGGTCATCATCAGTAAGGTATAGCCAAGTACAAAGTGCAACACTTGGTTGCGAACTCAGAAACGAAAGGAGCCAACTGTACATTTGTGGCTTCTGAAACACATGTCTACGGTTGCTATACACTTTAAGGGGTCATACCCAAAACATCTTTCTCTTTATATGTTTATTGAAATCAGTATAAATTCCTGTTGACCTGATTGGAAGAAAATCTATCATATTAAAATGATGTTTTTAGATTTGAAGATTCTTTTTCAACTTCTACCGCTTCGGAAGCATTGATGGAAATCGAACAGAATGAGCAACAGCAAGGAAAGTGAGTTGAACCCAAGTATATTCCAAATTGCCATCGTTTTTTACCAAAAGATTTTATTTCACGACATATTGACTATTTTCAGTTAATGTCTAATTAGAACCTAAAGGTGGTTAGAATGATTTTCCTGAAAAACTGAAATCTGTCATTTAGAGATCCAAAATCACAGATCACTCACGGTAACCCTAGACACCAGCACCCGGATTCTGAACTCTCAATTCGAGTAGAAACGATATATTCATCTTCTTTCTTTACATGCTATTAGTTGAAGAGGTATATATCGTCTCGACTAGAATCGAGAGTTCGGAATCCGGGTGCTGTTCTACATATATTCAAAAATTTCAGATTTTCCAAAAATTTCAAAAAAAACTTTGAACAACACATAACAATTATTGTTCAGTGATAAATAATTCAGTCCTTGGTAGCTCTACAATCTCTGAATAAAAAAAAAATACTCTTTATAACAAGACGTGTTTTTTAATTTTTTTTCATTATCAATTTTAAATCACTAGTGTGTGGTGCTAGTACGGTTCTGGTCCCTGATGTTTAGATGACATTTACTTCTGTGACGTTTTCAATTCTATTTTATATTACTACTTACATCAGTTTTGTGATTAACAAAGCCTTAATCGTTTAGAAAGGTATTTTCTATTACAATTTATTAATCACATTTCGTATCAACAATGGATCGATTCCTGAAGCCCGATAAATTTGATACTGATCCACATTCACCGACTGCCACTCAAGAATGGAAGTATTGGTTGAAAACTTTCGAAAACTTCACAGCCTCATTCATAGATCTGGATGATGCAAGTAAGCTGAGATTTCTCATAAATTATGTTTCTCACAATGTGTATCAACTGATAGCTGAAAGTGACACTTACAGTACAGCGATAGGAATTCTAAAAGCGATTTACGTGAAGCCAACGAATGAAATATTTGCAAGGCATAAACTGGCCACTAGGAAACAACAATCCGAAGAATCAATTGATCAGTATCATCAAGCCTTGCAACTACTCAGCAAAAACTGTGAGTTTGCAGATGTAGATGTCGAGACTCATCGAAAAATCTACGTGCGTGACGCATTTATTCGCGGTATCAACTCAGATCAAATACGTCTAAGACTCCTAGAATTCAACACGCTAACCCTTGATGAGGCCATCGATAAAGCTCGTGCTTTAGAATCGGCTAAAAATCAGTCCGTTTCATACTCAATAAATGAAACTAATCTCAGTGCAATATCCGGTCAAAATAAAGACGACCCTTCTCAAGATTCATTGAACCTTTCTGCCGTTCATTCTAATCAAAAATGCTATTTTTGCGGCCACTCTCGCCATAAATCACGCCAGCAATGTCCTGCAATTAACGCCGAATGCAGCAACTGCGGGAAGATCGGACACTGGGCGATCGTATGTAGATCTACCAAGAAAACTACAAATAAAACGCCCAACAAGTCAGCAGCCCTAAGCGCATCCTCTTCATCTTCAGCTCTGGACAATGCTACAGTTGCTATTCAAGTAGACAATGTACCTACCTATGCTTTAATCGATACAGGAAGTTCTGAGACTTTTATATCGAAACAGTTTGCCGAAAGCTGTCATTTCAAAATGTATCCAACATCAGGTTCTGTCTCTATGGCATCAACTTCCCTCAATTCAAAGATTTCGAATTATTGCTTGGCAAGACTCGACTTACTAGGGCACCTTTACAATGATGTCAAATTGAATGTACTCCCCGATTTATGTGCCAATGTAATCGTTTGTCACGATTTATTGAAACAGCATTCGGAGTTGAAATTCGCCTTTGGAGGATCTAAACCACCTTTAACGGTTTGCTACCTAGCCCCTGCAAGAATAGAACCCCCTCAACTTTTCAAGTACCTAACCGGAAATATCAAACCAATTATCACGAAATCCCGGAAACATTCCAATGACGACTATATATTCATGAAGAGAGAAATCACCAAACTCCTCGAAGATGGAATAATCGAAGAAAGTAGATCTCCGTGGAGGGCCCAAGCATTTGTTGTTAAAAATGAGAATCACAAGAAGAGGATGGTCATTGATTACTCACAAACAATAAATCGTTACACTTCATTGGATGCTTACCCTCTTCCTGATCTTGAGCAGATAGTAGCAAAGGTATCTAAAAACTCGTATTTCAGTACCATAGATTTCAAAAGTGCTTAACATCAAATCCCATTGAGAGAAAAAGATCGGCCTTTCACTGCTTTCGAGGCATGTGGTCGACTTTGCCAATTCTGCCGCCTTGCATTTGGCCTTACCGACGGAGTCCCCGTTTTCCAGCGTGTAATCGATGACGTCATTTCGAAAGAAAAATTAGAGAAAACTTACGCCTACCTTGACGATGTAACAGTGTGCGGAAAAGATAAGGAAGAACATGACCGAAACCTCCAGCGATTTATAGAAGCAGTGAATAAATATCGTTTCACAACTAATGAGGACAAAAGTAGTTATGCTAAAACAACTATAAATTTACTTGGATATAAAATAGAAAACAATACTATTTCTCCTGATCCCGATCGTTTAAAACCTTTGCTGAGTCTTCCCCCACCAAACACCCCCAAGGAACTTCAGCGTACAATTGGAATGTTCGCACATTATTCGAAATGGGTACCCAATTATTCAGATAAGATTGAAAAGCTTCTGAACACAAAAACCTTTCCCTTATCTCCAGAAGTACAGTCTAGTTTCGAAGACCTGAAAATTGAAATATCAAATGCAGTAGTGAAGACAATTGACGACAAGGAACCTTTTGTGGTCGAAACGGATGCTTCTGATTTCTCGATTTCCGCAGTTCTCTCCCAGTCAGGACGTCCAGTGGCTTTCTTTTCACAGAAACTCAACAATAGCGAAAGAAAACATTCGGCTGTGGAGAAAGAAGCTTATGCTATAGTGGGTGCCTTGAAGAAGTGGAGACATTATCTGATAGGCCGCCATTTCCGGATCATTACTGACCAGCGATCTGTATCGTTCATGTTCGACATGAACCATAAAAACAAAATAAAAAATGAAAAAATTCAACGATGGCGCCTGGAACTTTCATGCTATACCTATGATATTCTGTACAGACCAGGAAATCAAAATCAAGTTGCTGATGCCTTTTCAAGAGTATGTGGTTCCATTCATTCTGACAAGTTATTCTCACTTCACTGTGACTTATGTCATCCTGGTGTGACTCGGATGATTCACTGGGTGCGAACTCACAATTTGCCATTTTCTGTTGAAGAAGTACGCAAAATTACTGCATCTTGCCCTTCGTGTAACGCTGTGAAACCTAAATTCTATAGAAACGATAATTGCTCTCTCATCAAGGCTACCCATCCTTTCGAGCGAATCAGCATGGATTTCAAGGGTCCTCTTCCATCCAAATCTCGCAATAGGTATCTCCTTACTATCATCGATGAGTATTCCAGATTTCCATTTGCCTACCCATGTCCAAACATGTGTTCGTCAACTGTTATAGACTGTCTTGTTGACTTATTTTCTTTATTTGGCGTTCCTTCCTACGTTCACACGGACAGAGGTGCCTGCTTTATATCTAAGGAAATCCAAGAATTCCTTCACACACGCGGTGTAGCAACATCTATGTCTACTCCTTATAATCCCCTCGGGAATGGACAAATAGAGCGAGAAAACGGAACTATTTGGAGGACGGTTACTCTTGCTCTCAAGCAAAGAAATTTATCACCTTCCGACTGGGAAGTTATGCTTCCAGATGCGCTTCATTCCATAAGATCTCTCCTATGTACTTCGACAAACGAAACTCCCCATGAACGGATGTTCAAACATAACAGAAGATCTGCTAACGGCTGCTCACTGCCTTCCTGGAAAAAGCACGTTCGACTGAGTAAGTACGACCCGTTGGTAGAAGAAGTAGAACTGATCGATGTTAATCCCCAATATGCTCGAGTCAGGCTAGAAGATGGAAGTGAGACAACTGTGTCACTAAGGCACTTGGCTCCTACTGGTGAAGACGGCACCAAACCGGAGTCTCGATCAAATGATGAAGCAAACTCAAACCAAGACCAATTAAAGGCCATTCCAGAGGCTCAAAAATCTGGAAATCAAGAATCTGGAAACCAATGTGATGAAACTATCACAACGGTTTCTACCGACAGAAATTCTGTCTCCTCTGACTCATATCCCGGATCTCCATCGACTTCTCGATACAGCAACCGCAATTGTTTGACTAGGGAACGTCGTTTGCCAGAGAGGTTCAAGGAGTATGAAATGAATTATTAATGGGAGGAAGAGTGTGGTGCTAGTACGGTTCTGGTCCCTGATGTTTAGATGACATTTACTTCTGTGACGTTTTCAATTCAATTTTATATTACTACTTACATCAGTTTTGTGATTAATAGAGCCTTAATCGTTTAGAAAGGTATTTTCTATTACATAGTGTTTATAAAATATCCTATTCAGAGATAATAGTGAAAACCAAAAAAGCATATTTTTCTAAAAATTTATGAATATTAAAACCTTTTATTTTTACCCTGGAATTACGAAGATGATAATAATAATAATAATTACACATTAATTTGTAATAAAACATTTTCACTTTTAGGGTTTTGGGAAATCCTAAAGTCCTGAGCCATAGGAGTGGTGGAGCTGAAGATATAGAAAATGTATCTCCATTGAATGAAACTGAATTTGTTATGGCTTCAACTTCATATAAACGTTCCAATTCTATGGAATTTCCACCAAGAAAAAGGTACAGTTGAAAAAACAAGTACAAAATTGATTTTACAAAATACTATTCCAGAATCAAGAAAGTCCATCGCTACATTGGTGATTGGGATAGTGAAGATATTGAGTGTGCAAATAACAGTAAGCACTTCTTCAGAATTGCTAAACAAACCATTGCACGGCAGAGAATGAAAATCAGGAGTCTCCAGCAGAAAAATAGGAGATTGAAGTCTAAAGTCGTATCGTTACAATCACTAACAAAGTATTTGAGGACAAGGAATTTCATTTCTGAACAAGCAGAATCCACTCTGAATGTGAGTTTATTTGAATTTTGTCAATTAATGAGTTTCATTTACATGTATTTTTAGGCATCTCTCACTGGATCTGCAAAGGAACTATTCAATCGCTTGCTGAAAAAATCTTCTCACAAGTATTCACCAGAATTAAGACAATTTGCATTAACACTTAATTTCTATTCAACCAAAGCCTATAATTATGTAAGAAAAACTTTTCTGAAAAGTCTTCCTCATACCAGGACCTTGGCAAAATGGTACCATATAATAGACGGTTCACCAGGGTTTTCCCAAGAAGCCTTGGCTGCACTCAAATTGAAAGTGGCTGCAGCAAACTCCACTGATCAAAAAATTTTATGTAATCTTGTGTTTGACGAAATGTCAATCAGGAAAAGGGTGGAATCAGATGGGAAAAAACTTTATGGGTATGTAGATTTGGGGACAGACTTTGAAACTGATAACTCAGATGAAGCGAAGGAAGCTCTTGTTTTCATGCTTGTTGCTCTGAATAGCCACTGGAAAGTACCCATAGGTTATTTCTTGCTCAATGGGATTTCAGGAACGGAAAAAGCCAACCTTGTTAAAAACTGCCTGGAATTTGTTCATAACAGTGGTGTGATTGTAACATCAATCACCTTTGATGGAACTTCTACCAATTTATCTGTAGCCAATGAACTGGGTGCATGTATGAATCCCACAAAGTTGAGAACCAGTTTTTTACATCCCATAACAAATGAGAAAGTTTTTATTTTCCTGGATCCAAGTCACATGATCAAATTGATAAGAAATTGTTTGGGGTGTAAAAAAGTATTGAGGGTACGAGAGATTCTCAAAAAAAAATTATTTATGGAAAACCAATAAAATGGGAGTTTATTGAGAGGTTGTGTGAACTACAAGAAAGTGAAGGCCTTCATGCTGCTACAAAGTTGAGGAAACGGCACATTTTATGGACGAGAGAGAAAATGAAAGTCAAACTTGCTGCTCAAACATTGAGTAAAAGTGTTGCAGAAGCTCTGGACTTTTTAAATTTTGACCTTAAACTGAGCGATTTTAAGGATTCCGAGGCTACTTCACATTTCTGTAGAACCTCCAATAATCTCTTTGAAATATTCAATTCGAGAAATAGATTAACAAAAAAACCGTTTGAAAAGCCACTTTCTCCTGCCACAATGCAAAATTATTTCAGTTTTATGGATAGTTGTGTTAAATACATAAAATCTCTAACTGTGAATTTCATACCTGTTTTAAAATCTAAAAGAAAAACTGGATTTTTAGGATTTCTTGTGTGTATAGAAAGTTTGAAAAATTTGTATCAGTATAGAGTGGTAGAAAAACAGCAACTGAAATATGTACTAACTTATAAACTTAGCCAAGATCACTTGGAAATATTTTTCAGTTGTGTAAGAGCAAAATGAGGGAATTATAATAATCCCACATCCCGCCAGTTTCAAAATACGATGAAACGGTTACTGATTCACTCTGAAATCAAAGGGAGTGAAAAGTCTAACACCATTGTACTTGATTCTTGTTCCATTTTACATTGTTCAAGCTCTTTACTTCAACCTGAATGTGATGTTGATAAAGAATTGGTTCAGTGGGAGGATCAATCTGATCACGAATATATTGCCTCTAATGTTTGGGATTTGACCTTATATGCTCAAGACATTATTGCATACACAGCAGGATTTGTTGTAAAAAAATTGAAAAAAACTGTCAAGTGTATAGATTGCCTGAATGTGCTTACCACCGATGAACATTTATCTCTCTTACAAATTAGAAAAACATATGGTGTCATGGTGAAGGCATCCCAATTTGTGAGTGTATGTAAAGAGGGGGAAAAATGTTTACGTTCAGTTAAGCACCATTCAAATCTCTTTTCAAATAAAAATCTAAATAATTTTCTCATAATCAAAACTATGAAGAACCTACCTGCTAATATATTCGAATATTTTAATGAACATTTTTTTGATGAAGAGCCACTGAGCAATCATGGATATCAGTTAATTAAATTGATATTAAGTAAATATTTCCAAATCAGATGTCACGATGAAACATCTCTGATAGAAAACACGAGGGATGCACGAGTACGTTCTTTATTAACAAAATCAATTTTATTCAAAAATCAATAGGAATATATATTCGATGTTGATTGTATCCCTTCTGTTTCTTCATTATGTATTGATTTTAGTTTAGTCATATCCCCTTAACACATATGTATAGATAAACAATTGTTATTCGTAACGGAAAATCTTTTTTCCTACGAGCGTGCGGAAAAGTTACTTTTCCGCACGATTTTTACTTTTCCGTACGATTTTTACTTTTCCGCACGATTTTTGTATTTTTGAAAATGATGATATTTAGGACTAACTAAATGATCTATGTAACTATTCTGTCTTATTAGTCATTTTGTAGCATTATTATAAAAACTTGTTTATTAAAAACCTTGTTTTTTCATAAATAAGATGGACAAAAACACTCGTAGAAAAAATATTGTACCTAACTTTTACGGAAAATGTCTTTTCCGCCCTTATCGGCCGTCGCGTGCGGAAAAGTACTACTTTCCGCACTTGTTAGGTAAATAACTATATTATATAAGCACCTATTAATGATGATATAATTTGTGTTGTTTGTGTACAGCATTTGTATAAAGTTTCCAAAAAGTTTTTAATTTATTCAATTTCAGAACCCCCAGTCAATAATGTTCAAAATATTGGGACTTTAACATAACAAAATTCGTATGCTATTATAACAATATTGAATATAATTATGGTCTGATTTCGTTTAAATTTTCCATGTAGTAAGAATTATAATGTACCCTAAAAACCCTCCGTTAAGTATACAGGGTGTTCCAAATTAAGTCGGCACCATTGCCAACTCCGTTATTATTGATGCTACGAATTCGGTTAAATGGGCAAACTAGTAGCATTTTTAATGGCCTTCTCGACGCCGAAAACAAAAAAAAAATTGACAGTCGCGTTTTCGAAATATTTCATAAAATGATATTTTTTTAAATGGAACACTCTATATTTTATCATGCATTTCGACTCGTAACTACTTTCTCAATAACAAAGCTCCTATGACTTTTTTTCCTAAAGTTGAAAATGAGCGACTTATGTGGAAATATTTATTTTTTTCACTAGTACAAAAAATTTCTTTGTTTTGGCGAATAAAACCTCATGATTGTTCAAACACCCAATTTTGGTATTTATACGAATGACAATATTTTGTTACTAACAGCAAAATAAGACAGTAAAAAGAAAAAATTGCGCTGGGATTTGAACTCGTAAAACCCGTCAATTGACACAACTGAGCTGTTTGGTATTAATTTACAAAACGATAATTTCCATCTTAAAACCATTCCACTAGCCGTATTTAGTTTGTGAATCAAAATATTTCTGCCATAATGATAACTTTGAAGCCGTTTTTGTACAGAACAGAAAATGCTGGAGCGTCATATTAATGCGGTTGGAAATAGCTATTTGTGTATTTAGAGCGCAAAGTGATGGATTGCCGCTCGAACAAAGAGAGTTACCGCGCGACGCGAAGCAGAGCGCGGTAATCTTTGGCAATTACACTTTGTGCTCGAAATACACACAATATTTTTTCGACAAACGCAGATCTCAGATACAGACAATACACTCGTTACTTTATTGATCATTGATTACCTTATAATAATATTCATTTCTTTTATTATTTTCTAGATTAAAATTGAATTTACAATTCTGACAATTTTTAATAGATATAGCCAAAGTCGGTATCCAAATTACTGGCAATACAATCCATATCTCTAACACATAAAAAAAAAAAAATGGCTCGACCACGATTTGAACACGGGTCGCCGGCGTGAGGTGAAGGAGCCTTAGCCTCTAGACCAAACAGACGTCTTTATAGCTTTGACTTAAAAGTTGTTGATACTCTACACGCCGGCAAATCGGGGAAACATCTGAATAAGCGAGCGTTTTCTCAATTTTGTCGCTTTAAAGCGTAAAAGCTGTCAGTTAATGACATTCATCAGAAAACATTAACTTTTCGTTGAGATTTGAACGCGACAAAGGCTACTTTGTTATGCGGTTGTCAAAAAAAAAATTATGTTTGATTCGATAAAACAGAATTATTATGAGCAATCAAGTTGCCTTGAAACTTTGTTGAAATACAATTTGTCAATTATTCTCCAGTATATCATGACAATGTCATAAATTATTGTAACTGTCAACTACTGTTCGAATATTTTTCGAAATGCCGTTTTCCCATCAAGAAAAATGTGATATGTTAGAATCCTACTTGGTTTGCCAGAAAAATAGCGTAAGAGCACTCCAACACTACAGCAATTCGTTCCCCGATCGTGAATTACCTAATCGGCGTTTTTTTGCTGTGCTTCATCGTCGATTCAGGAACAATGAAAAAGTTTTTGAGAAGAGGAGAACTAAAAAACCTTTTGTAATATCTGAAGATACAGAAATTGACGTTTTAGCCTACTTTGAGGTAAATCCAAATAATTCCATCAGAGATTCATCTAGAGAAATAGCTGTTCCACTGACTGTTATTCAACGAATTCTGAAGAAACATAAGATTTCTCCTTATAAGTTAAGACCAGTGCAAACACTAGAACCTGGTGATCCTGAGAGACGATTGGGATTTTGTCGGTGGTTTATGAATAAGTGCAGACAAGATCCAAACTTCTATAAAAATATTATATGGAGCGATGAGGCTAATTTTTCAAATCGTGGAATGTATAATAGAAAGAATTTTCATTATTGGAGTAGACATAATCCATTTCTAGTCCATCCCCACAATCCGCAAAGACGATTTAGTATTAATGTTTGGTGTGGTCTATTTAGAGGCAGAATTATCGGTCCATTTTTCTACCATGGTTCTTTGAACGGACCCCGTTACATTAATTTATTAACAAGAGTGTTGGAAGAGTTTTTCGATGATCTTGATCTGGAGGCTCGTCAGATGATCTATTTTCAGCAGGATGGAGCACCGGCACATAATTTCAGTGGCGTAAAAAGAATGTTGCGAGGCTGTTTTGAAAACAGATGGATTGCTACAAATGGTCCTGTTAAGTGGCCCCCTCGCTCACCAGACATGACACCTCTAGATTTTTATTTTTGGGGATTTCTGAAAAATGAGGTGTACAAAATAAAACATAATAATATAGATGAACTGAAAAATTATATTGAAACTATAATTAATAGAATTGATGGCCGAACTGTGTTGAATGCAACACGTAGTGTCAAGAGAAGGGCCCAAATATGTGTTCAACAAGAAGGCGGTGTTTTTGAACATTTACTCGATATTTTATAGCGCTTTATCAAATCCGATTTTTATAAATGTTTCCTATTGACAAAACTGACTTATTTTCAACTTTAGGAAAAAAAGTCATAGGAGCTTTGTTATTGAGAAAGTAGTTACGAGTCGAAATGCATGATAAAATATAGAGTGTTCCATTTAAAAAAATATCATTTTATGAAATATTTCGAAAACGCGACTGTCAATTTTTTTTTTGTTTTCGGCGTCGAGAAGGCCATTAAAAATGCTACTAGTTTGCCCATTTAACCGAATTCGTAGCATCAATAATAACGGAGTTGGCAATGGTGCCGACTTAATTTGGAACACCCTGTATAAGGCCGTTTTTATCACAATTTTTTCTCTGACCCCAAAAACACCTTCATTTGGTTTGTATTTTGAATGGACCATAAATTGGAAAACTTGTTCGTCATTTTGAATTCCTAAATTTTGCATCAAATTTAATTATCTCTAACCAAATACTAATTTTGAATAGAATCGTCCAATAATAATTCGCAATACTCCACTACCTTGAATTTTTCCAACAAATGATTCATCGTGATCTACGACCAAAAAAAATGCCTACATACCAGTTTCAAATAGAAAGGAATCGAACCATGAATCACCAAACTTATGTGCCGTTTTTTTTTTTTAAATTATAATGTCTTGAACATCTCGCAAATTCAATTCAAAATTAGATAGAAAGATATTTTTCCGCACGCCCCTGGGTCCTCAGTCCTCTGAATTGTATGTAAACAATCCCCTCAGCCCCCTTGCCCACATTTTATAGTGAGAGAGATGAACATTGTCGTTGTCTACATTTCTGTTGTGTTTGAATAGGGAGGCCACCTCTATATTTTTATTGCTCGGAGTCATAGATGGGGTGAGCCTGGCCTTCATTCATTTCCAATATTCCACAGCTTATTCAATAACTGCTTCGTTATCATTCGCACTGCCAGAATCTTACTTGGGCATTACACTATTTTCAATTATATTAAAGTCATTATACCATCATCCACATCCCAATTTGTCCGAACTCAGCGTCCTAGCCTGACACTCCAGCAGTCAAGCACCAAGGACATTACATACAGGACTGCTGGATCCCTATCGTGACGTACCTCAGTGGCCCCCTACCTAGTCCATTCCCCCACTCAACAACTTGTTTTTCATATGGAGGCCACCGCATTACGTCATTTCAAGGTCATTTCTGATACAAACATGGGAGATAGGAATCCAGCAGTCCTGTGTGTAATGTCCTTGGTCGAGCACTACTCTAGCGTCCCGACCGTCCACACAAAACTTCTTCTTCTTTCCCATTTTTTGGCATTTTTTTTCTTCCGGCGCATTCAGCCAGTGCGGTTCCGGGAGTCACAACGTTATCTAACTTGACATCATGTTGCAACCTAAGCCGTTTTCGATTGGCGTTTGGTTCTGGTAGCGGTTGACATAAAAATGACAGCAGTTTTACTTTCTGGTACTGTTAATCGAAACGCCAATCGAAAATGGCTATAATTTGAATCAAACAATATATAGCTTTATTCGTTTGCATCAAGGTGTAGTGTACTGTTGTATAAACCGCGTTCGGTTTTTACGTCGGACTGATCGGATTAGTCTGAATCGTTCGTTTATTGCATCCGATTGTAGGAGAGGTGAATCTTGATCGTTCGGTTTTTCAAATCCGATCTGTCCGAGATTGATTTTTTTGCTCGGAGAATTTTGGTGGACGAGAGCGATTAATTTGAAAGTGTGAGGTTATTTTTATGCCAGTTACAAGTTTGACGTCGAAAGTTTATTTGAAATTCGAAAATTTGAAATGAAAGAATTGCAGCTAATTGATTGCGAACAGCATAAAACATATTCACTCATGGTTTCCGACGATAATTATGAAGAAATTGTCACAAATAATAGTAAGTGACGGTAAAATTTTCATGTTTTTACTTAGATGATAAGTGTTATTTGTATTTAATAGATTTGACTCTGGCTGCAATTTTGCTCAAAAAGGAGCAAGAAAAAGAAAATTTTAAAGCTGCTTTTGATCTGATGCAAAACGACCAACCATCTACAAGTTATTTTCAATCAAATTCGAATGTTATGGACAATAGTGGTAAGTTGTGATGAAGAGTTTCAACAAGCAAATCTAATCCATACTCATAAAGTGTGCATATTTTTGTTGTCAGGGGTCAAAGATTGTTGAAACTTGAGTAGATCAATAATTGAATATAATTTTTAGAGAAATCTAATGAGACAGTAACCTCTGATGCTACACCAGAATCGGATGATACCTGCCCAAATTATTTGGAAAATGGTAAAATCTGGTCGGAGGATGCTACAAAGCTTTTGATCAAATTGTATGAGAAATATGAGGCTGAATTCGAAAAAGGAATCAAAAAATATGTATGGAATAAAGTTGGCAAAGAGTTAACTGAAAAATTAAACCATTTATATAGTGTACAGCAATGCGAGACAAAATGGAAGTTATTGAAAAACCGGTACAAACAACTTAAAAAACTTAATGAGCAATCTGGAAACAGTAGAAAGGAATGGAAATACTTCAGCTTAATGGAAGAAATACTGTTCTCTAGGCCAGAAATAAATGCCCCCGTCACCTGTTCAAGTAAAAGAGGTCTTCTGACTATAGCACCTGAACATAATTCGGGCACATTACATGGTAAGTTCTGTTCTGTTCTTTTCGTAATTGAGTTGGTGTTGAAGCAAATCAATTTTGAGTAATTGAAATTTTGACAAATTTAATTGGTCAATTTGTAGGAATAAACTAGTCAAATAAAATTATTTCCCTTTGAAAATGTTCAACAATCAATGAGTGAAAGTTTTGCTATTGAGATGTTGATTCATTGGGATGGTCTAATTGTTTCATAATTTTTCTTAATCTTGATAAAAAGCAAATTCGAAAATGAATATTTGGAACCTTTGGTCTGAATGCAATTTTTTGAGTTGAGTTTTGGGTAACTTCCATTTCTTGAACTCCTCTAAATTAGTTTTTTAAGTTCACTTCCAGGTACCTATAGTTGCAGTGATGAATTCAAAAATATTATGTAGCTTTAATAATTTCAATTTGATTTATTAATTTGAATTAGATGATGGTTTGTCTGAAAATCTCAGCCAAAATACCAGTGGCACTACTGGCAGTAACGATAGCCAGAATACCAATTTTCATTCTTCCTTCATGAGAAAAAGGAAAACTACAGAAAATGCAGTAGAACGACGGCATAGAGAAAAAATGGCACGGCAGGATAGATATTTAGAGATACTGGATAGGCTGACTGCCGCTGTTGAAAGAAGTAATAATGGAAATCCATAAAATTAAAGAAAATTAGTTTTTAAGTTTATGTTTTTGTTCTTGTTTCAATGATAAATTTCTGATTTTTTGATGTTACAAAGCATAATAAATAGTTTTTTGAAGTTTACACTCTTTACTATGTAATAAAATACCTACGGAATACTGGGTTTGTATAATTTCTCAATAAATGAATAAAACTTTTGGCTTTTAATTTTTAATTCCTCAAAATTCTGAAGTGGAAAAGTGTACATAGTAAAAGAGCATTCGGAAAAAAATTCTGTAAGTATACTAAAAGAAAAGAAATTATGGCTGATATTATTTTCAATCCTTGCAGGGTGAATATTAGTCTAAGAAATGGAACAGAGGTTGACCTTCACATATCTTTTAACCGGATGAAACATACTTTTTATGAAGTTCGATAAATTGACGAATACAGTATAATAGCTTGCCTATCTAGACTATATACAGTGCGTTTCAAAAGTTCGCACCATAAGGAAAACTTTTTATTATCGATTAAAATTTTCTGACAAATCGATAAAAAAGTTTTTGATATGGTGCAAATTTCTGAAACTCACTATATATAGTCTGTATCACATTTTAAAAGGCAAGCCATTATAGCTATAGTCTATTTATGAAACTTCATAAAAAGTATGTATCATTCGGTTAACATCAGATGGTCATAGTTCACTGCGTACACGATTCAAATGAAACATTACAAATTATTACAAATTATTTGCCATTTCTAATTGATCCATGATTCTATTTCTTTTTGCTACAGCCATTTGGTTCTGCTCTCTCAGGTTATCTACATTATGGTTTTGCTGCCTTTCCTCTTCCATTTCCTGTTGCAAATCGATGATGTCGTCAGCATCATCACCATTTAAAATGCATATATTATGCAAAATGCAAGCTGATACTATCAATAAGCAGATGAGGTCTAATCTTTTTGTTTCCATATACTTCAACCTCCTGAATCGACCTTTCAACAAAGCAAATGCATTTTCAATGACCACACGAACCTGTGATAGCTTTAAGTTGAAATTTTTTTGCCTATTAGTCAAGAATCCATAGTTTTTGAAACCCACCATTAAATACTCTGTCAATTTATAAGCCAAGTCTCCAAGAATATGACTGTTATCTGGAAAGTTGGTCACTCCATGGTGAATGTCATCATAAAGATCTGATTTTTCAAATAGGCGACCATCATGTAATGATCCTGGCTCACCAGTGTAAACATCTGTGAACAGTTTATTGTGGTCACATACACCTTGTAATAAAATTGAATGGAAATTTTTTCTGTTGCAATAGGAGTTCGGGTGTTCCTTCGGTGGTAATATTCTTATGTGACTGCCATCTATGCATCCAATTACACCTGGAGAAAATTCAAATGAGTAAAAATAAATAAATAATATTGATAGTGTACCTTCAAATCCATTGATTCCTCGAAACGCTTCTATAATGTTATAAGATCTTTGCCTCGATGGCCATGAAATAATTTTGAAAATTTGGTTCAATTTCAAAATTTTAGAGCATGTGCGATAAAGAACAGCCCAAGTGGATTTACTAACTCCAAATCGATCACTAACAGATCTAATAAATGAAGAAAGTATGGTAAAATTAGTATAGAATATAATTATAAACTGATAGTATATTTACCGAAAACTCTCAATGTTTGCTAAGCACCATAATGTAATCATTGCTTCCTTTTCTAATGCTATTTCTGGGTGACCAACAATTAAAGCCCGATTACCTACCACTGCATGTAATTTTCTCAAAAAATCTTCGAAAGTTTGCGGAGACATTCTAAAATGTTGTTTGAATTGTCTGTCTTTAAACTGAGGCACTGTTTGCTCGGCAAAATTATCAACTTTTTCTAAGGCACATGGTTCGATATCGTCATCATCATCATCATAAATGATTTGATGTCCCGAGACTACAGCTAAAACTGTTTTAAGCATACTCATTATTGAAATAGTAAAATTTCAAAATTGAAGATTCAAATATAAACGACAATTCAAATCATTGGTTAACAACTCTGTCAAAGTCAAGCCCATGTCTCGTCCGTTTCGTTCGTTTATTACCGATTGATCCGAATGATCTGTGGCCACGTGACTAAAATCTACTCTAATCTGCGATCATAATTACCGAACTCGACTATAATTTACACCACATTTTGAATCGAGTGTAGCTGAGTGCAGTTCAAACAAAGGAATGTGTCAAATTAATTTGCAAACCAATGCTAAAATCGAGTGTAATGTGTAAATTACACCAGAAAGTACTACACCTCGATGCAAACGATTAAACCTAATGTAAAAAATTGTCATTTTTCGTGTTTATATGTGACTTCAAATTTATGGTTTTTCGCGTTTCCGATTCTTCGAATTTTTGGTGCTAGAAGATTAGTAAGATGCAGACAGATAGTACAAACTACAAACACAGAGGTGTGAGGATATTGGTTATTAAAATGAGATGGAATAAAATGGGATGAAGGATATGATAATAGAGAGTTATTGCAAACATGCAGAATAGCAATATTCTTTTTACCAATTTTAACTGATGAGATTAAGTAAGATTCTCAGCACAGCTCAATTTTGCTCAGTATATGACAGTTATCAGTCTTAAGTAAATGCAACTGAGCTATTGAGCTGTGCTGAGAATCTTACTTGATCTCAGTTAAAATTGGTAAAAAGAATACTACTAATGTGTACCGTATACGTAATATCTTAGCGCTATGTCGATGTAAGGTATACGTAAAAATGAGATTTATTGCAGTTGCTTTGTAGGGTGTCATGCCAAGTATCATCAGATTTGCTATATTTAAATCAAAGAATAAAATAGCATCACTTTAATACACGTTATTTCAATTTTATCTGTAGATCAACTCACAGCTATACCTCCTCGCAGAATAATTTTAATAATTTATCTCTAATTCTGATTTAACTCATCACGGAACAATAAAATTGCAAGCAAAGAACACCAAATATGTGTAACGTGTAAGGTTTAAAGCTTATCCTTATTCCTTAGAAATAACGTACGACGTTATACCTTAAAAATATTTGTTTACTGCTGCGCATGCGCAGATGTCATTCTTAGGCATACCGTATTTCCCAAATGATGTGCAATAATTGTTATTCGATTTTTGGACAATAAATCGAGTTTACATTATTTTCCATTAAAAAAAAAGGGCTATGCCAGATATGGCAATCTCATCGTAGATAAAAATGTCTGATAAACTTATTTCAACTTTCGACATCTTGAGTACTTCATTCAAATTTGAATGAGACCGAAATTAAACATTATGCATGGTCTCTTATGGAATTTAGCAGTTGATTACAATTATATTGTTTTACGCCTAAATCTTTAGCGCCACCTAGCGGGAACGCATTTCGCGAATTATTATGACTGGAATGGGCTTATATAGTTGCACTGCGTACCCGCATATTAGCGATATTCTTTTTACTAATTTTAACTGAAATCAAGTAAGATTCTCAGCACAGCTCAATAGCTCAGTATATGACAGTTTTCAGACTAAAGTAAATGTAACATCACATTACTTACAAAATGTACAATAGTGACAAGTCAAACAGACATTGTAAGGTAAATGATAGTCACGGTTATAATACACGCTTATTACATTTAAAATAGTTATTTCTAACAGTTAAGACAACAAAACTAACTTGTTAAAAGAGTAATGTCTCACAATTCAGACACTCTTCGATGGAGTAGAAACAGTGCCTCAATAGTGCTTAACTCTAAAGTAACCAAACAAGGTGATTATGAAAAAGGGTGACTATTGAGTTCTTAAAGTAACTTTAGCTGAAGTGACTTTAAGGAGTTTATTATGAAAATGGCCGTAAATAGGAATAAGACACAGAAAATTATTATATCATCAAATCGACAAGTAACAACGAAGCAACATGTAGATTTATTGGGGTTTAAAATTGATGACATGTTAAATTGGGAAGCACATATTGCTGGTTTGTGCAAAAAACTTTCTACACAACTTTTCGTACTAAGACAGCTTAAAATGTGTCTTAGTCAAAGTACGGTATTACAGACATAGTTTTCTCTTTTTAACAGCCACCTAACATATGGCATACTTTTATAGGGTCAGTCTCCATGCAATAGACCTTTCCACATTACGTAGAACAGAGATGAAAGATGTGAACCGAGTTAGTCTGAGAGAGAAACTGGTATATTTCATGCGTCACCTGTGGGCAGCTTTAAAAGATGCGCAAACGTTAGTGCGAGAGAGAAAGAGAAAAAGAGAGCACACACCAGAAGCATTTTGCTCTTTGATGTTGGCCATCCTGGTATGTCGTAAATCTGCTGACACCTGATTCTGTCATTAAAATGTCATTTGTCATTTGCCTTAATGACGTGACGTTAACCTTTGTTATGAATGTTATGATATGATTTGATTTTGATTTACTTATAAGTGTTTCAATGTTATTGTGCAACGTGTAGTATCGAGCAAGAGGTGTACTGAAGTACTATGTATTGTGGAGATTGGACTAAAGACACTTCACGTTACCAAGCATTCAGTTTTGGAAGTGCGGAGAAGTTTTTTAGTTCAAAATCGTGGACTTGTAGACAGGGTAGTCGTGGCTATAAATTCTTTGCAGAAAGTTATATCCACGATGTGTATGCTCACACAACCGATTTTGTAATAAAAGCGAAGTGCTACAGAAGTCAGAAGAAAAGTGAAAGTCCACATAGACTTCATTTACAGTTCTCCCCTTCAATGGATGCTGTGGAGGAAGCTCATTGCACTTGTGAAGCTGGGTAAGAAAAATATATTTCTAGTTCTAGTACACCAAGTTGTACTTGAGGGAAGCGAGTATCGCTGAAACATTATTTTTTTTTACAGAAAATCGGAATCTTGCAATCATGTGGTTGGCCTAGCATATTTTTTACAACATGTCATATTTAAAGGGTTTAAGGAAATTCCGGAAGATATGTCCTGTACTTCACTTCCAATGGAGTGGAACAAGCCAAGGGGTGCGAAAATAATACCTGAACAACTACCAGGAAGTGTATTTCATGACCCCACCAAAGTAAACCGTGTCAAAGATCCTGTGATTTGCAAAATACGGAATCCAATACGCAATAAGGCGTTAACTGAAATCACTGTAGAAAACGTTGTCACTTTAAAAGAATCACTGACTAACATAAATGCCACCATAGGATTTGCATCAACACTTTCGACTGAAAATATGGCTGAAACGAGAACAATATTGCTGAGAGATGGTATGTACAACTTCTAAAACATAAAATTAATAGTAATTGCATTTTGTTTGTAGGTATACACGTACCAGCATCATCGATGTTAGGCCTTATGGCACGTGCTAAACGTACAGACAGGAAATAACAGGAGTTGTACAAGGAGCTGCCTATTACGTTGCCTGTGTATGACAAAGACATGGTGGATATTCTCATCAGTTTACCACCAGTCCACAACTCCTGCTTGAAAGTTCTCAGCATGGAAGAAGTTGCTGATCTATGGAGAGAAATGAGGAAATATCGATTCACTGCATCAAAATTTGGATTTGTTATCAAAAGAAAAGTCTTTAACAGTGCTTTCTTCAAACAATTTATCCAGCCTGAAGACATCAGTCATGTGAGACCAGTGGCTCATGGCATAAAAACTGAGCCTGTGGCAATTGAACGGTATTTAGAGAAAAATGCTGGTATGTCGTATTTCAAATGTGGATTTGTAATACATCCATATGCAGTTCATTTGGGTGCAAGTCCTGACGGCATCCTCTATGACAGGAGTACTTCAACCTTTGGGATTTTGGAAATTAAATGTCCCTGCAGTAGTAAGGTACAATCTTTGAAAGAATATACCACACTGAAAACTTTTTGCATGGAAGCTGATGAAAATGGTATCTTGCACGTAAAACATAACCACGATTATTATTACCAAGTTCAGGGGCAGATGCTACTATCAGGATTACGCTGGGCAGAATTTGTCCTATATATAGCAAAAACACAGGAAATCGCTCAAGAGATAATTCAGTTTGATCCACTTTTTTGTGACGAAATGTATCAGAAATTGTGTGATGTTTACCATAAGCATATGGAAGAAACAGTATTGATTCACTGTTCTTAGTCTAAAATATTATTGGTATCTGTTGTTTTATATTTGGAAGTTTGTGTCAATGTATTGCTAGTTTTATGTTATTTTATTAGTTTTTGAAATATGTTACCTAGTCTTAAGTATTGATGTATCGATCATGAGTTCTTATATTTTATTCAGGTTACTTCTTTTACAATAAATTTATATACAGGATGACAGAGGAGTATGTTTCCATAAAATTATTAGTTATGTGTACATATCACAATTTTAGTTATTTTCTAAAAGATTGGTTTATTTGGGAAATAAAAGTCAATTTTTGTCAAAAATAATTTGGTTTTTATACTGATAATTGACTGAATCAGATCTTCTGAAAGTACAAGCAAAAGTTCAGAAAATCTATCGAAAAGTATTTTATATAATTACTATATTTCCATATTGTTATTGGTCAGTTAAGTAGCCGAAGATCCATTTGAAGATTGGTTCTCCAAAACCACATGCTCTTAGTTTGGTAATGCTTATAATTTCTATTATCGAACGCCTTTGAAAATCATGATAAACATATTTATTTTCTTCGGCATTTATGAACAAGTTAGAGTAAATAATCAATCTCACTTGAATTTTGGTATGAAACAATACTTTAATTTTGTAATTTCAGACTGGTTACAAACAGCTATTTAGTTTTCAATGTTATTCCCGGGAGTAAGATAGTATGGGTATGGCTAGTGTATATATGCACTATTTCCAAAATAAGATTAAAGCAAATCAAATTTATTAATCACTGAAGTCAATACAAACATTACAGAGTACACAAATTCATACTCGGAACTACAAACAAAACAGTCAGTACCTACATAATACAAAAATATTGTATATGTAAAAAAAGCCATACTTACAGAAGAAAATCTAAGACATATTGGTTGGCATAACAATAGTTACCTTACAAACTTAAACTACATATTGCTCAATTAATGAACAAAGGAACAGAAACACGACAAAAAAATACAATCCCATTTGCATTAATTAAAGGCGGTAAACATCACAACCCTACAACAATTCTCGAGAATCAACAACTTTCAGCATAACTTCCTTAATTTTTGTTTTAAGAAAGAAAAAGTAGAACCAAACAAGTATCTCTCACAAACTTAACCTACATATAGCTTAACTAATAAAATTTAATAAATAATATAATAATAATAACATTATTTTGTTGTTTTAATTTACAGTAGGTACCACTACATCAGTAGCAACATTATTATCAAAATGTGAAATTTTCTTGTATTAAACCATACCTGAAATTGCATAACAAGACACACACTGTGTAAATTTGTTCCATTGTACCTAAACTGACAATAGGTATTGGTGAAGACAATATTTTGTAAGTTTTCAACCTACCTATGGCACGTTCAACATGTATTCTATCTTTTGCAATATTTCGAGTTGTCACAACTTCTTGTGCTGTAAATTGGGTACCACTTATTCTAAATACTGGGATATTGATGTTTACATTGACTGCTTGGAACAAGTCAATCACGTTAAACCCTTTGTCTGCTAGAATGACATCACCTGGTAAAATTTGACCTTTATCAACCTTTTCTTTTAAAATGTTCAAAAACCCACTGGCTTCAATAATCCCCTTATCTGATATTGATCCAGTGAATAAAGGGGAAGCGTAAATTATAGCCCCAGCAGGTTCTATCATTATTAGAGATTTAAGAGTTGTTGCTCCTTTGTAATTTGAATAGCACTGACTTTGTTTTTGGAAAGATGATGGTCTTTGAATGAAGAACTCAGTACAGTCAAGGCTACCAATAATATTTGGGTACTTTGCTTTCATGCTGTCCGAGGCCCTACTTATCAATACATCCCTATTAGGCCATATGTCCAGACAACCTAAACGTAAATACATTAAATTGATCCAACATAAAAATATGTTATCGACACTTGATTTGGATATTGAAAATAAATCCGCTAGTGTTTCTACAGCCATCCCTTTTCGTAATCTTACAAGAGTTAGAAAATATTGATTTTTTGTGGTCAATTTGTTGAGGTGTTGCCTCACTGTTTGTTGGGGTTTTATATGAATGGCAATGTCTTTGACATCACCACCAGGCAATATCCAGTCAAATGAAATCATTAAAAGTTGGTATGTTTGAAAACCAGTATAATAAAGAATTTTTGAGTCACTGCTTGAAAATTTCTCCAAATTGAACACAGGCTTTGACTGTACTGATTCTTGTAATCTTTTGATGTCTTGCTTGAGATATGCAATTTCGTTCTCTAATATGTCTATGGTTTTTGAACATGAGCTATTGCAGGTTTGAGATTCCATGTTGTCAGTACTAGTTTCTTTTCTAAGAATATTTTGGTGTGGGGGTGACATTTGCAAACGTGGGCTAACTATTGATGGTGGTACTGTCAATTCATACCCAGCTTTCTCATTCTCTTTTGATATCCAAGTCATGTTCAATGAAACAAGGTTGGCTGCTTCAATTGTTTCATTTGTGAATACCTGAAGATAACAAATAACATGTTAGCAAGAACAATTGTAATTATCATACAATGTATAGCTACCTTTTTTGGTGTAGAAGAAGTGACAGTACTCAGCTTAACTTCAGCATGACTTTTCCCTTTGGATGAATTGCTACATACAGAAGTTAAAGCATCCACCTTAGTATTGATTTCACTTCTATTCCAGCTTCGGTTAGACCATGACATTGACACTTCTGTTAAAGGATCCTATGATAATAATACACTATTAATAAAACATTTCTGCAATGATCGTTTCAAGTAAATACCGTGGTTCTTGAAAGTTTGGTATTACTGGATATAGTTGCAACTGCTTCCTTCTGTGGAACATGTTCCACTTGCTCATATGTATCAATGGCAGTCTAAAATGAATTTATTCGATTACAATCATATTAACCAGATCAGCCAAAATCTAATATTACCATAGATGACGCAGTGAGCAAATCTTGTGTGTCGCTGCAAGAAGCCTCTATTCTTATAATGTTTGGGATGGCACGTTTCTTCAGCTTTCTGATATTTCCCCCTGGGATGAAATCCTCATTCCTGAAGTGGCGCGAACAAACCTTTGACAGAATTAGTTTCATTGATTAATATGGATGGATGAGTGTAGGCACAGTATTATAATGCTTTTACAAAAAAGCACTATACTGTGGTGTAGACACTTTTACTTACCCGCGGTTTTGCATCCCAGTTCAGAGTTTCAAGTCCAATCGCCATTAACCATTTTTCCCGCATGGTTCCTTCTTTAGGGAAGCAATGAAATGATATGCTACTTCTTTTAGCGCATCGTGACCGGCACTTGGAAACACAACATCCTTGAGGCATTTTTATTTTCAAAGAAAGTATAAAGTATAAACAATAATAAATGTCAACTAAACTCTTCTTTTCGACTGTCATCTGTCAATTGTCAGTGAATCAAGGCGGGGGTATTGACAACCAATAAAATTCATTCTTTGGCCGCAAGTGACGCGCGCAACTTTCACCTGAACAGGTAATTCTGGAAAGGTCTATTAAAGCCTTTCGAATGCAAAAAAAGCAGTCAGGATCATAGCCAATGTTTCTTACAGAGAACATTGTCGTCCCTTATTTCAAGTACTTAAAATTCTACCCTTGCCATATATTTTCATATTTTACAATGTTTTAGAAATACACAAAAATAATACTAAGTATACCTTACAAACGCTGACTTTCTTAAGTAAAGTTAGGTTTTCACTTTTTGTGATGCATGATGGCAAACATGATTGTCTAAATTGTAACAAGTGGCTATCTTCACGTCAAAAGTTCTGTCATTTTTAGAAAGAGAATTATAGGTTAGAACTAGAAGTGAAAACGTCGTTTCCAAAATTGAAAATGTAAGCAACGATAAATGATTATAGGTCAGTGCGATAAATGCAATCCTGTGCAATGAGTGTACCGAAAGTTCCCCAAAACGTTGCGAATAAGCGTTTGAGAGGGTCAAACTTCACTAAACAAAAAGAATTATCATTAGTTTCAATAATTTCAAAATATAAACATATTATTGTATAAGGGTAATAATTTTTAAAATGAAACTTCACCCCCATAAAGTGATGCGCACGGCTAGCTCTTATTGTTCGAAGGCAAAGGTCGTAGTCGATTAGCAAGGAAAAGTCACATGTATGTACACCAGGTAGCGCTAAGGATAAGGCTCACCATAAAGATGTTACTGGGCGCCATCCACAGACAAAATTGATTCTACTGAACCCTATTCTTAGGCCAGTCCCTGTAGAATGACCTTTCTGTCCTGCAAAGAAATCACCACATCAACAAATGAAACACAACATTCTGTTTAGAGAATGATTTAAAATTTAATTCAGTATAAGTTGTAAGTTCTGAACAACAAAGCACATTCTGATTTGTGATAGAAAAAAGGAACACTGTGCCTCAGGTACCTTTAAAAACAGTAATCAGGGAATTGATGCACCTTCGGCCAAATTCAGGGCAAGGGGGATAAATGCATTTATTACCCGTACCTTATATTTCTGCGCTAGTACTATCAAACCCTATCTTACTCCTCATGATGTGTTGTTATTTTTTTAAGCGTCCATGGGCGTCAGTTATTCCATAGTCTTCTTCTGGAGTTTGGATTCACTCCAATGCTGATGTTGGGTGCTATCTATAGATTGATATGAATAGCCGGGGTTGATAACCATAAAAATATCCCTCATCACAAATGCCTAAATAGTATGGGTATTTAATCTGTGGTTGGTGGAGGATTCAACGTACGTTACATACTCAACGTACTTACTGTACTTATTGTACTCATGGTATTCGTGGTACTCATGGTACTCATGGCTTGGCAGAACTCTGAAGAGAAAGAAAAAAAATTGTTCAAGGCGTGATTCAACAAACTCTCTATATCGGTGAAAACTAATTTCACCCATCGTTTTCAAATGAACTAATAATCAAATATTTACCTTGAATTTGCGTGGATGAGTTATGAAGAAGTTGATTTTCAGAAATATAATTATTCGTATAACATAACCAACTCTATGAGCTCATAAGTGGGCCAAGCACCAAATGGACACTATAAATATTTCCGGCCTCTTAAATAATCTCAGAATTATAAAAAAATCATTTCCTTCCATTTCTGACAGAAAGCAAATAATATTCCTCGCCCAAAACAAGTCTTCTTCTTCTTTTTCAAATATTTTCAACCAAGGTATTAAGGCGCTTCGTAACTAATCTAAAGGTCGCCTCATAAATAAATGACGAAATCATACTTATTGATGTCAAAACCTACAACTGAACTCTTACTTATAACCTTGATCCTAAGAGTCGGAACACATGAAAATAGGTAGTGTTCGAATCTTAACGAATACTTTACCATGAAACTGATCAAGATAATAAATGAATATAAAGAATTAAGGCGCGTATTCACCTGAGCACGAACGGGAACGAGGCAAAGTGAGGCCGAACGAATGCCTCGTTCGTAATGTTTGTTGATGGCGAAACGAAGCATCCGAGGCAACGAACGAGGCAGCGATCCACCCCGTGCGGCGCGGCATGCGAATTTCATCAGCAGTTGGGAAAAGTGTTGTTAAAAGAGTGTAAACCGATATGGCCCACGCAAAAGATTTGACAGTGGCCAGTGCTGCTTTTATAGTTATTGCTGGGCTATTACGAAAAAAAAAGAAGGAAGAAACGTTGGTGGATGACATCCTTGTATCAAAATAGGGTGACATGTAGAGGACAGTCATTGTTAAACAGAATGGTGGAAGAGGAAGAAAATGGGCATTTTCGAAACTTTACCAGGATGTGTCCCACTGATTTCAACTTTTTATTAGAATCGATTCGTTCTGATATTTCTCGACAAGATACGAAATTTCGCAAAGCTGTGACCGCGGAGGAACGATTAGCTATAACTCTCAGATATTTAGCAACTGGTGATTCGTACACTAGCCTTCAGTACCTCTTCAATGTATCAAAGCAGCTAATATCGAAAATAATACCAGAAGTATGCAAGGCTTTGGTGAAGATCTTATCTAAATATGTTAAGGTATGTATTTTTCCCAAGCGTCAACTAGGTACTCAAAATGTTATACACCAAATCATAAGAAAATCATAAAAAAACAACATTACACCCTGTATCTTACAAACTAAGAGCCGTATTCAACATCCCCTTCTAACTTTAAAAGCGCTTTTAAAATCTGTCTGTCCAATGTCAACTTCAAAAGATAAAAAGTGACAAATGTTAAAAGCATTTTTATTAGAGTTAAAATGTGACGTTGAATACGGTTCTAAGCATTTCTGGATCTATGTTATGAATTTTTTTTCTTCCTTTGGGATGTCGTTCAGTCGAGCGTTGTGACATATTTTTTACAACACCCTGTAGTTCAGGCAAACTTATATTGAAAAACAACAGAAATGCAATGACAAAAAAGTTTATTTTATTTTAAACATTATCATCTTTTGGAAATGTCAAATATTCTGCCAAGACAGAGAAGCCTGAGTTGTCCGCAGGTTGGCGACTTTCTGGATGATCTTGAGGTGATGGAAGGGGCGAAGCGGTATAAGATGTTGATTGGAGAGGATGTAACATAATAAGTTGAATTAGATAAGGCAGAATCACATCGAGAAGATACATAGTAAGATGAAGGTGTCGCATTTTGTAGCGGAGTTAGCTCTTCAGGTTGTGTTGCGAACACTGCGGACTTATTTATTGGTATTTGCAGTGGAGTAGGTTGCGAATGGAGTTGCGAAAGCATTTGCTGTGGCATTGAAACTGGATGCATGTTCATTTCAGCACGAAAGAAAATACTATGAATTTCGTGCTGTAGCATTGTACGGGTTCTTTTATCAAACTGTCGCAGTTTTTCCGCTATATATTTGGCAAAAAGTGAGCTCTCATCATTTTCATTATAACTGGATTTTACTGTTTTTTGTAAAATATTAAAAGCTTCTTGTATTCGAGGATCCTCAGAGTTCTTTCTTTTTGTTACAACACGCTTGGGAGATATAAACTTTTTTTCTTTTGGGTTGATTATTTTTTTACTCAAAGCAATATTTCTTTCGACTTGGTCATCCTTAGTACTATTATCAGAATTCCTTTGCACGTCGTCTTCTGTTGATTCTGCCGTGTGTTCATTTTCTAAAACTTGTGAGTGGTCGGAATGCTCTGCATCCTCTGTAGACTCTTCTGCAGCAGTATGTTCTTCTGGATAATTCTAAAATAAAAATATTTTGTTTTAGACACCTTCAACAGTGGAAGAATGGAGAGAAATATCACAAACATTTGAAGAAAATTGGAATTTTCCTCACTGTTTGGGTGCTCTTGATGGGAAGCATATTGTGTTGCAAGCACCAATGAATAGTGGAAGCTCCTACTACAACTACAAGTCAAGCTTCAGTATTGTATTAATGGCTATCGTTGATGCTGACTACAATTTTTTGTATGTGAACATTGGCTGCCAAGGAGGGGTTTCTGATGGTGGTGTTTTTAAGAACTGTCAGTTGTATAAAGACTTGGAAAGGAATAGGTTGAATTTCCCTCCGCCCTCAAATTTACCAGGCAGAAACGAACACGTACCGTTTGTTTTTGTAGCGGACGAAGCATTCGCCTTATCCGAAAATATCATGAAACCATACTCAGGGTTGCACCCAAAAGGATCTCGAGAACGTATTTTTAATTATCGACTGAGTAGAGCCCGCCGAGTTGTAGAAAATGCTTTCGGTATTATTTCTGCTGTATTTAGAGTTTTAAGAAAACCAATGCTATTGGAACCAGAAAAAGCAGAGCTCATAACAATGACTATAATTTGCTTACACAATTTTCTCAGAAAAAGCCACTTATCAAAAAATCTGTATACAAGGGACATTCGACAAGGAAGTACATGGGCAAGTCAGTCCTGGTTCTTGGAGGACTAACGGTCAATCTTTAACTCCCTTACGGAATGTACCGCGCAACTCATCGATTGCCATCAACAATATTCGAGCGGAATTTTCCGAATATTTTTCCTCTAATGGTTCTGTTTCTAGGCAAAATGATTATGCCTAATATATTTTTTTGCAGTTTTTTTTGAAACATTAATAGGGTTGAAAAGTATATCGATTTGGAGTAAAATGAAGATATTTTCCTAACTACGGTACAAAACTACAGGGGGTGATTCGTTAGGTCGTTTTAAGACAAAAAGTTCCTATGAACATATGTCCAAAGATGCTTCGTTTCTGAGATACAGGGCGTGTAAACAAAAAAATTCAACACCCTATAAGGTTTTGTTCCCTTTTTAAGGGGTTTTTCACCTAAACCTCATATAAACAATGCGGAGGGCTAACTCTTATTGCGGAGGCAAAGGTCGTGGTACGTTTGTTGGTGAATTAACCCAAAGATATTCTTAGAAATCCAATTTATAGCTAATTGAAAGTTGTTATTTGGACGCCATCTACAGGAATTCTGATATAGTATTTCATTCTCAAAGCCAGTCTCTGTAGAAAGTCTTTATCACACCGAAAGAGAAAACACTCCAGACATACAAGTAAAACAATTATTAAAAAATAGTATTTAATCAAATAAATGTTAAGCCAAATTCAGGGCTTGACAATCTTGAGACAATCAATAAACAATGATGAGAGTAATCAGGTTGCATAAAAATAGTATTTAATGAATTGAAAGTTTGTTAAACTGAGTTCAGGGCTTGATGAGATCTAGAAAAATCTAGAAGTAATGATCGAATCAGGCTGAAGGGAAGAAATTTGGTTCTTTGGACTATTGTATGTTATTCAAATGGTCATACCAACTTACTTGGAATATTGGGTTAAATGCATTTAAACCTTACATATTTCCTTGACCAATCATCAGTTATAAGAAAGAATCAACCAAACTCTTCTCCTGTTAATATTTCAAGCTCTTCGGGCTCCTTGATTCAAATAGTAACAGCAGCTCTGGAACACTCCTGAATTCCCACCTGGTTCTGGACACCTGATCGAATGTGTAATTCAGCCAGTCAGCTATCATAGGTAGCTATAGTTGTTATTCCATATTGTATATTGTGGTAATTTAGCAATCGGCCACTAACATCGCCGCTCATTCAATGGCGAGAAATAAGCTTTTAACTAAGCTTTTTGAAATTAAATTTAAATCATGTTTAAATTTAAATCAATTTTTGAAATTAAATCTAGTCTTGAAATTTAATTTAATCTTGAAATTTAATTTGGTCGAACTACACACATAAAAAAAAGGAGAAATTGTTGTAAAACATGTCCATTGACGCCATTTGAAATATCATGAAAATTCATTGGAAATAAAATTATTTTAAAAGCATTAAAAACGACAAAAATATTTATTCCAATGAATTCCACTTTGCATTTTAAATAGATAGTTACCTCTTTATAAATGTTATTAATATACACTGATTGGATGATTTTCAAAATAAATATTTAAATCATCAGCGAGTTCTTCAAGTGAGACAAAACGCAGAAATGGACGAAATGGAGGAAATGGAAGATAACGGAAATTCAAAATTTAATCCCCTCCTCAATTTCTACAAACAGTGTTACCAATTGTCACACTATCAAAGAACAGCTTACTAAATGTTGGCTCATGTTAAAATCACAAACTCATAGATAGAATGAAACCAACATCTTGCCTACGCATGAAAGCTTCACAAATAACATCCATGGTTTGGACGGAACACGGAACTCACACTTTGTCGGAACTGGCTAATTGATATAATTTTGAATCCAAATAAAAACGAGAAGAAGAAGAACTAACTATCTTTAAAATGTTGAGAAGAATAAGACTTCAATTCAAATAATTCAAACGCGACTGACAGTTGAGCATACCTAAAGTTGTTTTTACATTTTTTTTACTGATTTTATTAAATAATTTATCATTCAGACTTGGTGGAGCATTCAGCAGCGTTCTTCGAGCTGTAAAATAAAGATTAATCAACAGAAACATTGTAAGTCATATTCTGAAACTTATAAACTCAGTTGGTGCCTCGTTCACACTGCCATGATTCACGGTAAAAATGATGAAATTGAACGTTTGTAGAAATACAACCGTTATACACACTCCTTCTTACAAAGAAAAATTTGACCTTCAAATTTTTCGTCAAATTTGACCTTCAAATTTTTCGTCACAATTAAATGGTAAGTTAAATTTTTGTTTTAAGTTGAAAAGCCAAAACTAATGAATAATAAATTTTGTTTAGGAATGATCCAAGGATTCCAACCCTCCTGGATACAATAAAAAATGAATAGTACTACAACTGGACATAACCAACTGGAAACAACTATTCATGTACCAGTGGTCGATTAATATTTCTTGAGGTGAGTGCATTTTCATAGTTTTCTCGAAATATCAAAAACCCAAAATATCAACTACTAATGACACAATACCTACCTAGTCATATCAATAAATGAAAGCACCTCTAAAATTATTTCTTGTTACCAAGAAAAATTCAAACAGCAATGTTACTGACGTAAGATAGTGTGGAAGGATTTCACAACCTTCTAAGAACGCACAATCTCACTAGTTGGGAACCATGTCCAGGGTTCAAGTTGTTATAAGTTGAGAGATAACCAACCTTTACCTCACATATTAAGAATCAGTGGCATGTTATGTTGAGGTAAACCCTCAAAAAATTTATGAACACGAACAGCGGTGTTACTTTCGTAGGAAATAAACCAACCCCTAGCTCAGATAACAAGAAACAAGAGCCTATTTCATTGAGGTGAGTACTCATAAATATTATGAACCTCTTCATAACATGAACAGCGGTATTGCTGTCGTTGGAAATTTAAGAAAAATCCCAACTATCTGGGGACATGCCAAGTCCAAGTCGCTTTATGCCTAAGCAAGGGACAACCAGATTTTGGCCCAATTGAGGAAATAATAAGCTTTACTCATTACTTCAAATAATAAAAATACTAAAAATAATTGGTGAACCTAATCTAAGAAATATACTAATCATATATTTTTTTTTTGTGAAAATATTCCACATTTTCATTTTTCATCTAACCTATCTAACTATCTAACTATTAGACTAACTATGCATAGATTTTATAGTTTTCAATATTTACAGTTTTAATATATACAGGTACCTATTTAGTGTAGTTGATCAGACTACACCGGAAATTATCTCTAACATCCTACAAAAGAAATATAGAAAATAACATTTACAAAAATCTCTTCAAGAAGAGATATCAAAATATACAGTGGAAAACTTAAGTTCCTTTCCACAATTTTTATGCGCAATATTTTGTGTGGATCCACATGTGAATAATTAAATTCCTATTCACACAGACAGATAGACAGACTCAAATACCAAACTATTTAGTCATCTATAACCAGTCAACTTCATGACTATAAATACCATCAGTCTTTGGGGATGTAATGACACTTTTTATCAAATCTAAATGAATTTTATTTTCAACAAAAATTCAGATACTTTGTGAAACTGTATTTTCTAGCACTATTCATTACTAGGGTAATGGTCATAAAAATACTACACTTTCTAAAAACAGTCATAACAAAGTAATCCCAAAATCAAGATTGTAATAAGTCATTAATGATCAATTTGTTTCTGAAAAATAATCCTTTTCAAATGAAACAAGGATAATGAAATTTTTAATTTCATTTTGGGGGACTGATATAAAAAATCAAAATATATGTAAAATCAAACGGATAGGTCAGAGTTAGACCCATAGTAAGGCTTGAGTTTTGATACATGCCATCTACCAGCAGGTGTACCATTTAAATTAACCAACTCATAAGCCACTTTTGACAATACCTTCTTGATTTTACATAATACATATCGAGATGCTAACTTAGCCGAGTAATCATTGGCAGCATCTGATAATACGAAGTTTCGCTTCCAGACTTTTTCGCCTTCTTTGAAAACATGCTCACGCTTCCTCAAATTATAATAATTAGCGTTTTTCTTGTAAGAAGCAGATAATCTATCCTGAACTTTTTTATAGATAGAAGGAAATTTCTCAATCTCTTCAGAATAGTTCTGTCTTCCCTGAGCACTGTCATTCAATTCGAAATCAATGACTTCACCATAATAATCTCCAGAAGCTGGTGTTATCCTGCCAAAATTGAGGAAATTTGGACTCAAACCGGTAACTTCATGAGTAGCAGAATTCAAAGCATGTTGAATCTTTAAAATTTCCTTGTCCCAATGTTTGTGAGAATCTTTAATGAAGCATCTGATAGCAGTGCCAATTGTTCGATTTACGCGCTCTGTAGGATTTACCTGAGGGTGATATCGACAGTTATACCAAACTTTTGAAATTTTATACTCTTTGATGAAATCATTGAACACTTTACCTGTGTGGGCTGAGGCATTATCCAGCAATAAAATTTGAGGAACACCATAAACTAGAAATACTTCCTCTAAAAATGTTGTAATTGCTTGTGCCGTCGCATTTCTAACAGGTTTCATAATAACAAATTTTGAAAAATAGTCGGAAGCTCCTATTAGGAATTTATTTCCCTTAGAACTTCTAGGGAATGGACCCATAACATCGGTACTTACTAATTGAAATGGAAAACTAACCTTTTTTTCTGCACCCATTAAACCAAAACGTTGTGCATTAAGAGCTTTCTGACTACAACATTCATGACATTGACGAACATATTTTAAAATTTCTTTTCTCATAAGAGGCCAGTAAAATTGTTCAGCAACTTTCTTTATAGTTTTAAAATACCCTAGGCAGTGGCGCAGCCAGGGGAGGGCCCGGAGGGCCCGGGCCCCCCCCGAGATATGTAAGCAAAGAACGCAATTATATCTTTACGCTCTCATTTTTAAACCGTAATACCATAAATATTTTCATTCCGGTACGCTATGAGCGAGCAGACCACGCAGACGCGCCTTCGCGATTAAGTTTCGACTATAACCTTGACTGAGAGTGAGCAGTGAGCATTCGCATTCGGCTATTGCCAGTTCGCCAGTTGCCACTTTTCACATTCTGCATTTAGACGTCGTAACAGCTGCACTATTTTGCTGATTATTGCTATTGTTTAGTCGTAGAAGCCTCTATAGATTGACAAGTATTCTTAGGTAAGTTTAACAATAGATATTTATAAATTAGCGATGGACACTATGCAATGATTGAAACTATTAAATATTTACAATTCAGTATATAATCGCGGTACAAAGATGGCGGAAAAATAATGTTTCTATTTTTATCTTAAAAACAAAAAGCGATATATTAATGGAATATGAAATTCTACAGAAATAAGTACTATTATGAAAATACACTCCCTGCATATCTTAACAATTTTTTAAATTCAATAGAGGGGGCTGAAATAGACTACCCCTACCATTCTTCCTAACTAACTAACCTAAAATAACTTAAACTAAAAAAATTTAATGTGAATCATTACGTGTGCCGGAATAGTGAAATACTGGAATTTATATGAGAAAAACAATCTAGTTAGCTGCTGTCAAAGAGTTTTATTTAGGCAGATTTCGCACGTTATGATTCACGCTTTAATTTTTCATTTGTAAGCAAGTGAACTTTAAATTTTTTATCATTTATTTAAGCATAATTGGCCAGAAACGTGGGATTGTTTTGTTTTTAGGATGGAAAATCAAAGACCTTCAAAAAATAAGGGAAGCCCGAATATACTATGGAACTTTCTTCGTCCTAAAATACCAAAAAATATTGAAAATGCTGTGTCCACTTCACAATGTGCCGCTTCAACCTCTTCAGAAAACACAATGGACTGTGACCTTACGTTATTGCCGGTTCCACAAAATACACCCGTAGAAACTACATCCACTCCATCAAAATTAGCTTTAAGTAATATTATTCAGGTCCACGACAGATATGATATTGCCAAGTTCACACACAGAGAGATAGATGATAACGAAAAACTTCAGTTACTAGAAAAATTTTGGATTCCACCTAAGAACTTTGTGTTTCCTTCAGAAAAGCAGGGGCAACACCAAAGAAGATTCAATGCATCGTGGCTCACAAAATATAATTGGTTAACTTATTCAAAATTAGAAGATGCGGCCTATTGTAAATATTGCCTCCTCTTTTCTACGTCATTCGCGGGCCATAATACTAGTCAGAGTCTTGGACATTTGGCAAAAGAACCTTTTAGAGGATGGAAAAGAGCCCTACAAAAATTTGAAAATCATGAAAGTGCACAATATCACAAATTTTCTGTACTTCGTGCCAATAATTTAAAGAAAAGTGCTTCCGGTCATTCCGTAGACAAGATATTATTCAAGTCATCTGAATTAATAATTGAACAAAATCGACAGCGGCTAACGCCAATTATTAAAACAATACTTTTTTGTGGAAGGACGGGGCTACCGTTAAGAGGACATAGGGACTACGGACCTCTGGATCTAAACTCTGCTATAAATAGAAGTGATGGTAATTTTCGCAATATACTAAAGCTAAGAGCAGAATCCGGGGATCAAGCCCTTATAGATCATTTAAGTTCTTGTGGTGGCAATGCCACCTATTTAAGTTGGGACATTCAGAACCAAATATTGGAAATTTGTAATAAATTAATCGTTCAAAAAATCGTTGACGAAATTAACGACGCCAAAGCATTCGTGATCTTAGCTGATGAGACAGCCGATGTTTCAAATAAAGAACAGTTGACTGTATGTGCAAGATACATAAACAAAAAACATAAAATTTGTGAAAAGTTTCTACAGTTCGTTGAAATTACTTCTGCTACTGGCGCTTCTGTAGCCGCTAGTATTTTGGATACATTAGAAAAACTAAAGATCAACTGCAAGTATCTATGTGGACAGGGATATGACGGAGCCTCTGCTATGTCAGGCAACTCTAAAGGTGTTCAGGCATTAATATCTGAAAAATTTCCTGCAGCTACTTATGTACACTGTGCTTCACACAATTTAAACTTATGTTTATCTTCGGCGTCCGATGTTACGGAAATACGTAATTGCCTAGGAACCATTGAAAGGGCTTACGTGTTCTTCAACACTCCCAAAAGGGAGCATGTATTACATCAACAAATGGACTTATTATGTCCTGAAACAAAAAGGCATGGCCTAAAAAAATTGTGTCCTACACGATGGGTCGCAAGACACGATGCAGTTTTAGTGTTCGTGGAACTGTATAAACCGTTAGTAGCCGCTTTGGAGGAAATAGAGCAATGGACCGACCGCAATACTTCCACTGAGGCATCGGGATTACTGGCCAGCATTAAAAGTCCCAAATTTGTGATCGCGCTGATGTGCTCAGAAAGAATATATGCCTACACACTGCCTTTAAGCAAGATTCTACAAACAGTCGATTTAAATCTTTGTAAAGCGTTAAAGCTAGCTAATGATGTAACAGATCAACTTAAAGAAATAAGAGCCCTGGCAGATGAAAATTTTCAAAAAATTTTTAAAAAAGCTCAGGATCTACTTTCGGAATACGATGTTGAAATCAGATTACCTAGACTACCGCCAAGACAAACACAAAGATTGGTTATAAATACCGATTCCGCTGCTACGTATTTTAAAATAACCATTTTTATTCCGTTTTTAGATGGCCTCATAGCGAATCTCAAGGATAGGTTTTTGAAACATCGAGAAACCATTCAAAATTTTGAATGCCTGTTTCCATATGATGATCAGTGTTTTGATAGTCAATTTAAATGTTTTTTGGAACTTCACAGCTTCTACAAGAATGAGTTCCTTGAAGAGTTTTCCAACAAAACGATGTTGAAAGCTGAACTTGAGCTGTGGTATAAAGAATGCAAAAACAGGAAACTGAAGGAAGATTTGGACAAAGTGTATTCCGAATGTGATCCAAATATATTCCCTAATATAAAAAGGCTTTTACAAATTTTTTTAACTTTGCCTATTACAACCGCCACATCTGAAAGGTCATTTTCAAATTTAAAATATTTAAAAACATATCTGCGTAACACCACGGGAGAGAACAGATTAAATGGTTTGGCAGTTCTTTATGCGAACCACGATATCGATATTACCGTGGAAGAAATTTTAGACGAAATGGCAAAACAAAAAAAACGAAGAATTCTACTTTGATACTTGTGACTACTTCTTGTATAAGTATGATATGTGTTAATCATTTTAAATACATTTTTGCTAATTAAAATGAAATGTCTATTTTTTTTTTATAAAAGTTTAGTCAGGCCCCCCCCCAACATAAATTCTGGCTGCGCCACTGACCCTAGGTGAGCAGAAGTAGGTGGATTATGAGAATCAAAAATTATTTTCTGTCTCTGATCAAGGGGAACTAACAATTTCCACTCAGAAATATTAGTTTTTAAAGCTATTTTACTGGGAGTATGTTTAAAAATATAATCGTCTTTGATCATCCATTGGGGATATTTTTCAGGATTTTTAATAATATTATTTTTCATTTTTAGGTACCAAGGATCAAGGTTTTCCAAGGAAATGCCCAAAACATTCACTTCCTCTGGTATTGGAGCTCGAGACAGAGCATCTGGAGTTATGTGAAGCTTACCTTTGCGGTGCACCATTTCGAAATCAAAAACAGAAAGTCTCATGGCCCATCGACTGAGCCTGCCAGAACTACCTGACATCTTAGAGAGGTACTTCAAACTAGCATGATCACTAAGAACTTTAAAGTGAACACCCTCTATATATGGGCGAAATTTTTCCAGTGCAAACACCAAGGCAAGGCATTCACGTTCCGTAGCTGAATAATTCCGCTCTGCTCGATTGAGAGTGCGACTAGCATAGGCGATCACTTTTTCTTCCCCATCTTGAATTTGGGTGAGTACACTTCCTAGTCCAAAACCGCTACTATCAGTCCAAACAATACCTTGTCTTTTACCTTTACCTTTTAATAAATCATTCAATGGACTAACCAAAGTACTGAAATGAGAAATGAAACGTCTGTACCATGAACACATACCAACAAAACGTTTCACTTCTGTCGTAGTCTTAGGTTTAGGATAATCTACCATAGCTTTGATCTTTTCAGGGGACGTTCGTAAACCTCTTTTATCAACAACAAAGCCTAAATATTGTAAAGATTCTCTGAAAAATTTGCATTTTTTAAAATTGACTGTTAGATTAGCATCATTTAAACGTTTATAGACTTCTTTCAATAACGTAATATGTTCTAAGAAACTTGAACTACATAATACAATATCATCTAAATACACGAATACTTTTGGCTGTAATTCCGGACCTAATATACGATCCATCAAACGTTGTGTAATAGCTGCTGAATTAGATAAGCCAAAAGGAAGCCGTTTGAAATGAAACAAACCACGTCCTGCAATTGAAAATGCTGTTTTTTCTTTACTCTCTTCATCAAGGCTTATTTGCCAAAAAGCTGCTTTTAAATCTATTGTAGAAATGAATTTAGCATCACTAAGCATGTTGAGGATATCATCAACTAAAGGAAGTGGATATGAATCTTTCTTTGTGATTTCGTTCAAGGATCTTCCATCAAAACAAAATCTAAACTCACCATCAGATTTCTTTACTAAAAGAACTGGAGAGTTCCACGGACTGAAAGAAGGTTCTACCACATCTAACGCAAGCATTTTATCTAATTCTTTATTGAGATGTTCCAACATATACGGAGACATTCGATATTGTCTTTTTTTGAAAGGCAAATTGTCGCCGTGTCAATATGCGCTATTATTTTATCTGTAAAACCTAAACGGTCCTCAGAAGAAATGGATTTAAACATATTTTCTACCTTTTTCATTTCTTTTTGTTGTTCATCGTTAAGATTGTTACTCACACCAACATTTGAATCAGTTTTATCTGGAGCTTCTGACAAAACATTTATGTCATTTTCTAGTTCACTTTGGATTTGCCATGAATTATTACTAAAATTGATGGAAATTTCAAATATCTTGCAAAAATCACTGCCGAGGATTATTCCACATTGAAGAGAAGGTATTACTGCAAGCTTAATTAATTTGCAAGTTTTTCCTATGCATATAGGAATTTGACAAATTCCTATTACTGTTTGTGCTTTTCCATCAGCAGTTGTCACCTTTCTTCTCTGCGTTCTATCCAGTTTGATCTTATATTTTTTTTATCAAATCCAAAGAATGTTTTCCTATACAATTAACATTTGCTCCACTATCGAGTAATGCTATTATAACTTCATCATAACAATTAATTGAAATGTATGGTCGATTATCAAATGGTTTAGAAATGAACAAAGGAACAATATCACCAAATTCAGCCGTATTTTCCAACGTTATACTGTTTTCTACCGTTTCAACTGTCAATTTTTTAGAATATTTTTTATAAGAATGAGGGGCTTTATTATTTTTTAAATTACGTTTTCCATATTTAAATTTATTATTTTGAGAATTTTTTGGTTCATAACCTTTACTAACACAGACATTTTGACGGCTAGAATCAAATGTCTTCGCAACTAGTTTTTTGAATTACAGGAAGGACAATTATTTTTTGTAAAATCTGGTTTACCACATAAATAACAAAATAATTTGCGGGGTGTTTTACAATTTTTCAACACATGGCCAACTGTTTTACATCCGTAGCAACGAACAGAAGCTGTGTTCAAGCTACTATTTACTTGAGATTGTTGAGAAGTTGACGGAGTATTTGAATTGTCAACATTGGAATTAAAATGTGTTTTTGATGGATCAAACAATTTTTTTTATTTCTCCAATTATTTCTTGAACTTTTATTTTTATTTTCAGGTGAGGACTCCACATAGGCAAGATCAGATTCTAGGCAATGCAACGACTTAGGTGGAATATACTTCTGCTTGATTAGAGAAGCTTCGTCAATTGTTTTACAAAAACTTATTAGTTCTTGAGTGCTGTTAATTTTTTGTAAAATCAAATGGTCTATATATTTTGGCATAATATTTCTTCTAATTATTTTTAAACGTTCTTGAGCATCAACAGGACTCTTCAACCTACCAAAAAGACTGTGCATAACAGCAACATAAATATCAATGGGTTCGTCACTACCCTGAGTACGCTGTTTGATCTCTTCAAGAAGTTTTTCATCATATAATGAAGGCAAAAATGCACTTTCCATGCAAGAAACTAATTCCTGCCAATTATTGACATCATTTTTAATTGATCTATACCAAATTAAAGCTCTACCTGTAAATAAATCTATACATGAATTGAAAAGTTCAGTTTCTGAAACATTACGAGATTGTGAAAGTTCCTGTACTCGTTCTAGAAATGATTTTAAACTTGTTGAACCATCATATTGTATTCCCCATTTATAAACTGGCACAGATTTACCTACTGCTGAAATATTACTTGTAGAAGGACACTGTACATTTACTTGAACTACATTCATTGATAATTTTGCATCAAACTCTATACAAGTAGCTTTTGCATGCTGTTTAAATTCTATATCTGAAATTCTATCTTCTTCAGGATCATTTGAAATTTTAAAACGTTTGACTCTCCCTGTAAGAGATGTCAACCTGGTTTCTATTATTTTATACATTGGATCTGTTATTGGACCTCTAAAATTTAGTATTAATGATTCTAAATCTGATAGAGTTTTATTAATGAATGTTTTCTCATCTTCGGTTTGGAACTCTGTATCTTCCAACTGGGTCATGACAGTTTCCTGGCCAAGTAATCTACTCAAAATTATTCTTTTAGAAGTTAAAGTCTTTCTAGGAGCTACCGCATCTCGAATACGCAGCTCATAATCAATTTCTTCTTCAGAAAGGTACAAAGGTTCTATTTTTCCTTCCATTTTAAAACTTTTATGGATAAATATTCAATAAAATTCTCAAAAATAACTATATCAACAACACAAAGTTATACTTGAAGGGTACCAATAAAGGTAATAAAATTCCATACAACAAACACGAATACCGACAAATACCAAAAAAACACACCAATATGAACACAACACCACCAAATACTGAGCAATACCAATAAAGTCACTGTATACAACTTTCAGAACATGACACACAGTATCTATATTTTATTTGTAAGTCCGAAGTCTTCCACAGTGCAATAATTGATTTTCTCTGAAATCTTCGGGCCCCACGTTGGGCGCCAAATTTATATAAGGTTTTGTTCCCTTTTTAAGGGTTTTTTCACCTAAACCTCATATAAACAATGCGGAGGGCTAACTCTTATTGCGGAGGCAAAGGTCGTGGTACGTTTGTTGGTGAATTAACCCAAAGATATTCTTAGAAATCCAATTTATGGCAGTGAGAATAAAATAGCTAATTGAAAGTTGTTATTTGGACGCCATCTACAGGAATTCTGATATAGTATTTCATTCTCAAAGCCAGTCTCTGTAGAAAGTCTTTATCACACTGAAAGAGAAAACACTCCAGACATACAAGTAAAACAATTATTAAAAAATAGTATTTAATCAAATAAATGTTAAGCCAAATTCAGGGCTTGACAATCTTGAGACAATCAATAAACAATGATGAGAGTAATCAGATTGCATAAAAATAGTATTTAATGAATTGAAAGTTTGTTAAACTGAGTTCAGGGCTTGATGAGATCTAGAAAAATCTAGAAGTAATGATCGAATCAGGCTGAAGGGAAGAAATTTGGTTCTTTGGACTATTGTATGTTATTCAAATGGTCATACCAACTTACTTGGAATATTGGGTTAAATGCATTTAAACCTTACATATTTCCTTGACCAATCATCAGTTATAAGAAAGAATCAACCAAACTCTTCTCCTGTTAATATTTCAAGCTCTTCGGGCTCCTTGATTCAAATAGTAACAGCAGCTCTGGAACACTCCTGAATTCCCACCTGGTTCTGGACACCTGATCGAATGTGTAATTCAGCCAGTCAGCTATCATAGGTAGCTATAGTTGTTATTCCATATTGTATATTGTGGTAATTTGGAAATCGGCCACTAACATCGCCGCTCATTCAATGGCGAGAAATAAGCTTTTAACTAAGCTTTTTGAAATTAAATTTAAATCATGTTTAAATTTAAATCAATTTTTGAAATTAAATCTAGTCTTGAAATTTAATTAAATCTTGAAATTTAATTTGGTCGAACTACACACATAAAAAAAAGGAGAAATTGTTGTAAAACATGTCCATTGACGCCATTTGAAATATCATGAAAATTCATTGGAAATAAAATTATTTTAAAAGCATTAAAAACGACAAAAATAATTATTCCAATGAATTCCACTTTGCATTTTAAATAGATAGTTACCTCTTTATAAATGTTATTAATATACACTGATTGGATGATTTTCAAAATAAATATTTAAATCATCAGCGAGTTCTTCAAGTGAGACCAAACGCAGAAATGGACGAAATGGAGGAAATGGAAGATAACGGAAATTCAAAATTTAATCCCCTCCTCAATTTCTACAAACAGTGTTACCAATTGTCACACTATCAAAGAACAGCTTACTAAATGTTGGCTCATGTTAAGATCACAGAACTCATAGATAGAATGAAACCAACATCTTGCCTACGCATGAAAGCTTCAATTTACTATCGCTCTCTGCATGATCATTACAAATAACATCCATGGTTTGGACGGAACACGGAACTCACACTTTGTCGGAACTGGCTAATTGATATAATTTTGAATCCAAATAAAAACGAGAAGAAGAAGAACTAACTATCTTTAAAATGTTGAGAAGAATAAGACTTCAATTCAAATAATTCAAACGCGACTGACAGTTGAGCATACCTAAAGTTGTTTTTACATTTTTTTTACTGATTTTATTAAATAATTTATCATTCAGACTTGGTGGAGCATTCAGCAGCGTTCTTCGAGCTGTAAAATAAAGATTAATCAACAGAAACATTGTAAGTCATATTCTGAAACTTATAAACTCAGTTGGTGCGTCGTTCACACTGCCATGATTCACGGTAAAAATGATGAAATTGAACGTTTGTAAAAATACAACCGTTATAACCCTGTCACTCAGAAAAGAAGCAACTCCGGACATATGTTCATAGGAACTTTTTTTCTTGAAACGACGTAACGAATCACCCCCTGTAGTTTCGTACCGTAGTTAGGAAACACGAGGGAAACAAAAAAATATATCAATTTTCGATATGTTATCCCCAGGAGCCACTCGTAAACATATCTTCATTTTACTCCAAATCTATATACTTTTTAACCCTATTTGAGGCTTGTATGCGAAAATGGGGCACCTAAATCTGTCACTGGCTGACGGTCTATAACTAATTTAGGAGATTATGTAGGTTTGTACAATTATAATACATCTATGCACTGTACAGATTGAAGAAAGGATACAACTACAATTATAGTTTTCTTGCAAATTAAAATGCAATTATATAACAAAATCCACTTCTGTATGCCCAAAACAATAAAATATCCCCTAGATCACTAATAATTGCTGTAAGTATAAAAATATATAGCAAAAGAGTTTTGAGGTTATACAGTATATTTGAAAAATTTCATGTTTAATTTTCATGTCAAATTTAATTCTTTATGTTGAAAAGGGAAATAGAGACTAACGTTTGTCTTTCAGCCGCAGATGAATCCACAACAGATTTTATGGATATTCTATTCATATTTTCGAACAAAAATCTTAATTCTTTATATTTGCTATGTTCTTGAGACAACAGTAAAGAACAGACTGCGTTGAAGCTATCACTAGTCATAGGCCCTAATAACTAGTAAGCAGGTAGGTACTTACTGATATTGTATTCCGAAGCTCCTCTGGATCCTCCAGAAACTTTAAACTATCCCAAGCAAACCACTTAGAAACGTAAACGTCTTTGCGGCCTGAAATCATAGTATTTAGGTGCAAACCAGATGTTGCTTTATTTTTCTACACTAATTTACCTGTACCAGTCCTCATACTGGTTAGCATACGGGTCTTTTCCCTGCACCGCGAACCTCTCAGACTCTCAATTTTCTTTTTCAGCACTGCAATGTCCTCTTCAAATATGGATGCGATTTCTCGCCAGGCATCCTCTTTTTTGACGATATTATAATACAATTTATCATTTTTTCTCCATAAAATAGGCCGCCTTTCATACTCTTTTATGAAACTTAACGTTTTTTCATTATCCCAGCTCATTTTTTATCAACATGTACACTGTACAATACGACTGGACAGATAGGTAGGTACAATTAATAAATAACAATAATACACCAATTCTGTTGCGAGGCGAGGCGAGGCAACTGAAGGCACCAATGCCGTCCACATATATTCAAATTTTTCTTTGAAGTACCGACACCGATCGGATGGCATTCGAACTGCTTCGGACCGCGCACCGCACCGTTTTCCGCGCCTCGTTGTGACGTACACACTACGCACGCTCGTTCGGCCTCACTTTGCCTCGTTCCCGTTCGTGCTCAGGTGAATACGCGCCTTTAAGTCAATAACAGCTTTTGACAGTTATAGATATCAAAAATTTTTTTCTTTGTGATGAAATGATAGAACTTTATGATCAAACGTACGTTTACAAAATGTGAACGTTACACACCCTCTTCCTCAAGAAAGAAAAATTTAACTTGTTGAATTTTTCTAAATCAGTAAATTACATAACTTTAATAATTAACACTGGTCGTCAGGATTCCCAATAAAACCCAATAAACCCTAGTGAATTTATAGGAATATTCACCACTCCTAAAAGAGCTATTAACTCAAAAGAATAAACAAAAAATTCTCGGAGGTACTCCAAAAGTCATTGAAGGCAGCTCAACCCACCGTAGCTTTAACGGTCTCTCACACCGATTGAACAAACCAGCAACAAACAGTTGGCCTCCTACAGACAAACAAATTTCAGTCTACTAACTGTAAATATCAAATTTGTGTTGAAGTCACAAACCCTGAAGGAGAAATGCTTCAACACCGTGGTGGAATGTGGAACATACCAACATTCCCATAAACTTTAAGTACTCGGACAACGAAACTGTTGAAACAGAAACGAAGTCCCAAAGCCAATGGACTTTGAAAATACTAACAGTATCTGTTGCTGAAAACTCCAAACCATTTCGCATGAAGACAATTTTTAGTTTTCCCGAACCAATTCCATGTTCTGGATAGCACGAATGATTTCGAAGCCAATCAGGATTTCGAATAAATCTGGCATATTCAAAAGCTCCAAAACTGAAACAAAGTCCAGAGAAAACCAAAATATCTATTGGATAGTGACACTCATTATTGGAAATGACTACCCGCATAACCAATATTGATTCATACTGGTATTATCTATGGAGGTACGTATAACTACCTATTGCTATTCCTAATTCCTTTTATCAATAAACCAAAACTAAATCCATTAAGAATTTATTGGAAGTCAATATCCAAGACCATTGATAAATTAATTCACTTTTCTTCATAGAAAATGAACAGGTTCACAAACTGAATAGCACCAAAATTGTAGAATAACACTCCAAAAAATAATTACAGCTTTGTTGCTGTCGTGAGACTTTGTGGATGCAACCCATTACCAGCTATTGTGGATGCCAAAATCTCACTAGTTGGAAACTGTGTCCATGTTTTAGTTGCTTTAGGCCTTTGCCAGGGACAGCCAGCTTCTGCCCCAAAAAAATAAAAAAAACAACTGTTCCAGTTTGTTCAAAATGTAAGTATTCAAACAAAAAATGTACCTACTCAGACTTGCATGTCTTTCAAAAACTAGAAACAGTATTTCAGCATTTCAAATTACAGTTAAATTATTATTATTATTTTTTTTTTTTTTAGAAGTACTCTAGAAAACTTCTACATTTTAACTTTTCAAGTTAACACTATCTACAAGGTATACCTATACAATATTCACAATATTCCACCAAAGAACCAAAGAAATATCTATACTCATGAATATATACAAACCTCTTTAGACTATCCATAGAGAATACCCTTACAGAATAATAATATATAAAGTACTTTATTTACACTTGTGAAGTTGATCAGACTACACAAACTTGAGAAATTTAAAAATGTAATTTTTTAATTCTCTATCATGAAATAATTCATGCCTGGAAGTAAATTCCAATATAATATCTAAATCAAATAAATCATCTCTCATGATTTTCCGTATTGAATAACTTCCTGTCCTGTCGCACTCACAGACAGACAGACTTCCTAGACTCAATAACATGTCAACTAGGTGACCATACATACCATCAGCCAATTGCCAGGACCTTCAAAAATTTCAAATATCAAACCTATGTGAATCATGTTCAAAATACAAAATTTCACCTATTTTGTCAAAATCGTTTTTCCTAGTTTAAATTTTATTACAAAATAGTAATCTCAAAATTTCTAAGTACGGTTCTAGGAACGATCAGAACAAAATAAAACAAATCAAGGTTGTAATAAGTTATCGTGGTTTTATTTGACAAAAGAGCAATATCTCCAATACTACCGTGTTACTCAAATGATTTCTGTAGCTATTCTGATAAATCAGGATTGGACCCAAAGTAAGGCTTTAACTTGGACACATGCCCAGTACCTGCTGGTGAGTCATCCATATTACTCAACTCATAAGCCACTTTCGATAAAACTTTTCTTACTTTACATAAGACGTACTTTGGTGCTAACTTTGATGCAAATTCATTTGTAGCATCTGATAACACGAAATTTCGCTTCCAGACTTTTTCATTTATTTTAAAGACATGTTCACGCTTCCTTAAATTATAATTGTTGGAAAACACTCCTTATATTACCTATGCATACATATTATGTAGGTTGGGGTAATTGTTGTTTCAAAATTATGAATTTTGTTAATAAAAAATAACAAGTCAGATTTTTGACACGTTTTGTCAAGTATATAGAAAATTATATATTTTCACCCAATAAAGTTCTTTTCAATACTGATTTCTCCTCTTTCTCAATATTTTGGCGACCGTGACAGGACAGTTCAATGGAGAGATCAAACCAGTTAAAGAGAGAAAGAACTCAGTTGAGGCGATCATTCACAAATATTTGTCATGACCTGGATAGTTTACTAAAGGACAAACTATCCATAAAAGAAGACGTAATGTCTTGTTTGAATCAGTTAGAGGATAAAAGCGACCGTCTCCATATTCTGGATGAACAAATTCGAGAAAAACTATTAGCCGATGATGTTGGAGATGAAGAATTCGAAGCAGAATGGAATTCAGTTGAATCATTCAGAGAGGAGTCCATAAAATACAAAACCAGATGTACTTCGTATTTGAACGAGGCAACGAAACGAGAGGAAATAGTCAGCAATGCCAATTCTACAAGCTTAGGAGTCGGGAGGAGAAACTTCAAATTACCCAAACTTGAACTGAAGAGATTCGACGGCGAGGTGAAGAATTGGATCGGATTTTGGGGTCAATTTAGGAAAATTCACGAAGATCCTACGATCGACAAGGAAGACAAATTCCAATATTTAATTCAATCTACTGAACAGGGTTCCACTGCGAGAGAGTTAGTCGAGCGTTTCCCACCATCAGGTGACAATTACGAAAAGGCCGTCGAACAGTTAAAAACCAGGTTTGCTAGGGACGAATTCTTAATTGAGGTATACGTCAGGGAGCTCCTGAATCTCGTGTTGAAGCAGTCGATGACGAATAAAGCAGGTATGTCTCTATCTAACCTATTCGATAAACTTGAAACACAATTGAGAGCTCTTGAGACCTTGGGTGTCACAAGTGACAAGTATGCCGCAATGTTATATCCCTTAGCAGAATCAGCTTTACCCGAAGATATTCTTAAGGTTTGGGAGAGATATAGAAGCTCTATTGTAAGAGACCATCCCGGAGAAAGTAGTCAAAATTCAATTACAAACAACATTTCAGGTGAAAACGTACATAAGAATCCAACTAATCATTTGAATCTTTTATTAGATTTCCTGAAAGCTGAAGTCGAAAGTGAAGAACGGATCAAATTAGCACGAACTAGTTTTTCTCAAGGGAAGGAATCTGGAAAATCTCACAACTATCAAAAGGTAAAACCACACCTCTCTAATATACCTGAATTGAACACCGCAGCTACTATTTTCACTTCAGAGAAGAAAAAAGGTAAGAAAGTCATGAACTGTATATTCTGTGACCGCTCTCATTCCAGTCAAGATTGTTTGAGTGCAAATAAACTGACATTTGATGAAAAAAAGGATATGGTCATAAAGAAAAACTGTTGCTTCGGATGTCTTAAACCAAATCATAACGTAAAATTTTGTAAGTATTTCATCAAATGTTTGTTATGCGGGAAAAAACATTTTACATTAATGTGCCCGGATTTACCTTCGAATAAATCTGTGAATGACAATGTAAACGGTTCACAAAAAGAACAATTAGGCGATACGGAAAATGTTTTGACTAGTCTCAATAGTTGTACCGAAACCTTGTTGCAAACTGTCATCGTTCGACTAGTAAAAGACGGAAAATCGCTACTGGTAAGAGCACTACTAGATTCAGCTTCTCAAAGGTCTTATATTTTATCATCCTATGCGAAACAAATGAATTTCATCAAAGTTCGTGAAGAAACAATCATACAAGGTGTATTCGGAGGTTCAGAAACACAAGCGCACGCTCACAGTTTATTTGATGTATCCATAGAAAGCTTAGACAAATCATTCCAATTGAAATTTGTTGCCTTAGATCAAACAAGAATATGTAATCATATACCGAGACTCCATAATAAAAAGTACATTGACTATTTGAAAAGGAAAAACATAATAATTTCAGATTCAGACTCAAAATTAACTGAAATTGTTATTCTTCTGGGCGCCGATGTTATAGGCAACTTGTTTACAGGTATAATTGAGAAGGTAGACGAAGATTTGTTTGCTATAGAAACTCGTCTTGGGTGGACCTTAATGGGAAAACAACAGAAAATAAGTGATAGTTTTCCAATTTCATCTTTATGCAGTTTTCAAATACCAGATTTATGGAGTTTAGAAGTTTTGGGTATAAGGGATTCTTCAGAAATAAAAACAAAGGAACATTTAGAAACCGAAACCATTCAGAATTTCAATGAAACGATAATTTTGACAGATGAAAATAGATATCAGGTTTCTCTTCCATGGGTTAAGGGTCACCCAAAGCTCTTGAACAATTTTGATATCGCAGAAAAAAGACTGTTGTTTTGCCCTTTTTGAAATAGATTTACGAACGAATAGCAACAAAATCGATGCAGGGAAACAGTAAAAAAAATTAGCCCTACCTGGTGTTTCATGGACTGTAGACCGCCGTAGATGTTCTTGGCTGCTCGGAGGGGTAGGCCTACCTAGTTTCTCCACAACGTACAAAGAGTTTCCAAATAACTATGAAACCGGGACCAGCAATTTTCACTAACAAATTTTAGTTGATCTCTGGACGATAGCGAACGATTCTACTAATTTTCGGTCTCGGGCCGGAATACTGTTCCACTGCTTTTTTAGCGCGGTTGGTATAAAAACTAATAAACCCGAGTACTAACAAAACATTCGTTTCTGCCTTTCTGAAGCATACAGAGTGTACTATAAAATGAAATACTTGATTCTACTTCCCAATATAAATGAATTATAACTAAAATTAGGTACTATATCTAAGTTTTAATTTAAAGACGGAACATACCGCCCACCAAAATGCAGTCGAAAAAATACGAGTGCATTTTAAACCGTAGGAAGGGGACATAATTTAATAATTGGCCTTCGGATTATTCCCAAAGCCGTTTTAACAGCGGCAACACGACCGATGCCATCTGTTCCGCAAAATATCTCTTGTACGCGTCCTAAACGCCAACGCATAGGAGACTGCAAGTCATCCTTGATAAGGACCAGTTTGCCAATAGGCAATGGAGTCTGATGCTCAGTCCATTTTTTACGATTAATCAAGGTGTTCAAATATTCCAAATGCCACCTCTTCCAGAAGTCTTGGTGTATTTTCTGCAAGAGTTGCCATCTGGACAAACGATTGATTGGCATATCCGTAACATTAGCATCCGGCAAAACCGACAGTGGCTCCAATGTTAAAAAGTGCCCTGGAGTTAAAGCTTGTAGATCGTTAGGATCGGAACTTATTTCAGTTAACGGCCTTGAGTTCAAGAGGGCTTCAATCTGTACAAGAATGGTGTACATCTCTTCAAAGGTAAGGATTTGTTCACCAATAATTCTAATCAAATGTCCTTTGACTGATTTCACCCCAGCTTCGTGCAAACCTCCAAAGTGGGGGCTGGAAGGAGGATTGAACCTCCATTCGATATGTTCCATGTCCACAGCCTGTTGAAACATTTCCCGCAACATTCTATCCGCGCCTACGAAGTTAGTACCACAGTCGCTGTGTATCACTGACAAACGTCCTCGTCTAGCTAGAAATCTACGAAGTGCCGCGAGAAAAGCATCTGAAGATAAGTCGCTAACCAACTCCAGATGAATTGCCCGAGTAGCAAAGCACACAAAAAGACATATATAGGCCTTCTGACTCTTACAGCCACGTGCTTTTGACAAAGTGATATTCAAAGGACCTGCAAAGTCCACCCCAACAATAGAAAATGGTTTAACTTGTGAAACTCTACTAGCAGGAAGATTGCCCATATATGGACTGAATGAATTAGGACGAACCCTGAAACATCGAATACATTTTGATATAACCGATCTTATAGCATTTTTAGCATTTAAAATCCAAAAATTTTCCGAAATAAGAAAACGCAAAAGCTGAGCACCTGGATGAAAGTGCTTTTTATGATATTCATTTATCAGAAGCTCGACAAGTCTATGTTTTTGAGGAAGTAAAATAGGATGCTTGTTATCATAAGGAATACGAGCATTCACTAATCGACCGCCCACCCTGATAAATCCATCTTCATCAATGAACGGTGACAGTTTTCGAAGGGTTTTGGAAATTACCTTTTTATTTGTCAAACTTTCTATCAGATCACCAAAATGTTTATATTGCACTCCTTTAACCAAAACGAGAAGTGATCTATGAAGTTCCTGTTGAGTAAAAACACCAAAACTTTTATTTTGGAATTTTGAGTTGTTAAAATATCGAAAAACATAACAAATGATTCTCTGAATCTTAGGCAATGAAGAAAATCTTTCAATAAGATCATCCACAGAATCAAGCGAAGCCGACACTGCTAACGAAATTGTTCTCTTTTCCTCCTTGAGACAGTCTGAATCACCTAATTCTGGTTCTATCATTGGCCACGATTCAGGTGAATTAGTAAGCCACAAGGGTCCTTTCCACCACAGTGGATGCTCTACCAATTCTGTGGGATATAGACCACGAGAAGCACAATCCGCTGGATTGTCTATTCCTTTCACATGATGCCAGCAACTGGGTTGTATTTGATCTTGTATTTTGGTAACTCTGTTGCTGACAAACGTTTGCCAACGATGAGGCGACGATCTGATCCATTTCAAAGCAACCAACGAATCAGACCAAGCAAAAATATTCTGAACAGAAATATTTTGCTCGCAGGTACGTATTACAAAATGCATTAAATCAGCTAACAGCAGTGCTGCGCATAATTCCGAGCGAGGAATGGATATACGCTTGAGAGGAGCAACTTTCGATTTTGACATCATTAAATTGGTCTGTGCTTCGCCATCAACATTTGCCCATCTAATGTAGACTACCGATGCAAATCCCCTCTCAGATGCGTCTGCAAACCCATGAATTTGAATATTATCAATATTTTCCCCAAGAATATATCGAGGTATATTCAAGGACGATAAAGTATATAGATCTCGTTTGAATTCTATCCAACGAGACTTTACATCAGGTGGAGGCTCCTCATCCCATTGTAATCCTAATGTACATAAATACTGCATCATATATTTTGCAAAAAACGTAACAGGACCAAGAAATCCTAACGGATCAAATATCCTAGCCAAATCCGACAGAATATTTCTTTTTGAACAAGTCCTTTCAATGATATCGCCACTATAAGAAAATACATCTAAATTTGGCCGCCATTGCAGTCCCAAAACCTTAATTGCCGAATTATCTTCACTATCAAACGAAAGCATAGGTTGATGTCGGAAATCTGTTGGAAATTCATTCAATAAATCTGCATGATTACTTGACCATTTCCGGAGTTCAAACCCTCCTGTTTTCAGCAGACCAATCATCTCTTTCTGAAGGGACTTGCAGTATTCTAGAGACTCCCCGCCAGTAACCAAATCATCAACATATATATCCGACCCCAAAATTTTGGCTGCAATAGGAAAATTATGACCTTCGTCCTTGGAAAGTTGCAGCAATGTACGAATGGCTAAATATGGCGAGCTTGTCACCCCAAATGTGACAGTGTTCAACTGATATTCATCAAGTTGATCATTAGGACCAAAACGCCACACAATTCGCTGATAATCGCGTTGTTCTGGAGCTACCAGTATTTGCAAATACATTTGTCGAATATCAGCGGTTACTACGAACTTATGCAATCTGAAACGAAGTAAAATACTTACTAAATCCCGCTGTAATTTTGGTCCCACCAATAATTTTTCATTCAGAGATTCCCCACCAGGGGGTGAAGCCGATGCGTCAAAAACAACCCTCAACTTAGTAGAAGTACTATCGGGTTTTTGTACTCCATGATGAGGAATATAATATGCCCTAATTGGATCATTCGGCAAACCATCAATTTTGCTCATATGTCCATTATCCAAGTAATCCTTCATAAAGGATGAATAAGCCGAATACAAATTTTTGTCCTGTAACAAACGACGTTCCAAACAAAAAAATCGTCTTATCGCAATAAAACGAGTCTCCAGGAAAGAAGGGTTTTCTTCCTTGAAAGGCAGATAAACAATATATCGTCCTGATCGATCCCGATGATGCGAAGCTACGAAAATTTCTTCACATCTTTGTTCATCTTGTGTCATGCAATTTGACTGGGGAATTTCTTCTAACTCCCAAAATTTCTTCAAAGTTGCATCTAATGATAAATTTTGAGTATGTGTCAACAAGGAATATTTCAGTGTAGGGGGCTGAAGACAAATTTTACCTGTAACAACCCATCCAAATATGGTTTCAATAGCCATGGGCTGATCACCGTCTCCACGAATCTGGCCGCTCCGTAAAATATCTGGGATCAACTCCGCTCCCAATAACATATCCACTCCACTAGGGATATTGAAGTGGGGATCGGCCAGCTGAATATTCTTCAAATGATTCCAATGCTCGAAAGAGAAATGTGAACTTGGCATGTGCGATGAAATTTTTTCTATTACTACAGCTTTGACGGAAACTACAGGAACAACTGCTGCAGCAGATCGAAGCTGGACAGTAACCCCATATTTAGCTTCCAGTGCAGATTGTCCAATTCCACTAACAACTAGTGACAAACGAGACCGTGCTAACTTCAAGCGATTGGCACATGCAGATGTAATCAAACTTACTTGACTTCCACCATCTAATAACACCCTAACCTTCTGAAACATCTCGTATCTATCCTTGATTTCCACTACTGCGGTTGCCAATAAAGCTATTGTGTTATTTCCAACAGAACCAAAAAACACATTTGAATTATTGGAGGATACATTCGAAGTACTTGAGGTACCACTGTCTTGCGAAATCGCCGAATTCGATCTGTGACTACTTGATGATTCATCACTACTCTGCTGAGAAGTGCTGCTGGTAAAGTGAATCAAGCTATGGTGCTTATGATGGCACACATGACAAGAGTCTTGGACTCTGCACTCGGAAGATCGATGTGAAGGATATAAACAATTCAAACACAAACCTTTTTGTTTGACCAACTTATAACGATCAGTAGGGGTTTTATTCAGAAAGGATGGACATTTATATATCAAATGAGATGCATTACATATCGAACAAGTTCCGGATGTCTTGTTATTAGTAACTAAAAATGTTTTTTTGTCATTTTTGTTATCTCGAGTGAACTCAACACTTGAAGTGAATTTAGTATTATATGAAGTACGATGACCCTTTTGCGAGTATAAGACAACTGACTCCAATGCAGTACACTGCGATTTCAAAAAAGTAACAAGATCGTCATACGAAGGAATATCTGAAGACGCATACTTCATTTCGAAAAGTTTTATGGTTGCAGTGTCTAGTTTTTTAATCAAAATATGAAATAGTACAAAACTCCACTCAGCTACCGGTAAATTCAGATTTTTCAAACCATCTAAATTTTCATGAAAACATTCGAGCAAACTGCGTAGACCTGTAGCCGATTCAGTCTGTAGTTTCGGGAAATCCATCATTTCCTGCCAATAAGTACTTGCTATGAGGCGTGGGTTTTGAAATCGATCAACTAATGTAATAAAAGCAGTATCATAATTGTTATCAGTTATTTTCAAAGATTTGATGCAAGAAAGAGCCCCTTTTGACAAAGAAGATAAAAGATACCTGAATTTTTCAGTTTTACTAAGAGAACTATTTGTATGAATAAGTGATTTATACAAGTCTAAAAAGGCTGGCCATTCCTGTAAATTTCCACTAAATTTTGGAATATCAATTTTTGGTAATTTCACATTGGGATTATTCATGATGGTTGGCACTGGATCAGTTTTACAAAATAATTTAGAATATTTTGTTTTGATACCATAGTACTTTCTATCAAATTCTCGTCTAATTACATGTTCAGCTTCTAAATCGGCCCCATCTTGCGTTGATATAATTCCAATGAGCATCAAATGATTATTTTGAAATTCGGTAGATATTCCATCGAGATCTTGATATCTAGCATGAAATTCGTCTTTTATTCCATCATCGGTTCCAGCCTGATCGGCACATTCTTTAATTTCATCTAAACGCTGCAACCAAGTATCTCTCATTGCACGATGCTGTTTAATTTTAGCAGCTGCCATCGTATTCTACTAAATGTAATGTGCAACGCAATGAACAAATTATCAAAGAAAAAATACGATAAATTATTTGTACTCGATTAGTTTTGAATACGAATTCTAGTAAGTAACACAAGTAAACGACGTCAAAATGAAAATATGTCACAATATTCAGTAACTGTCATTTAAAAGGGAATTAAGTAATGGTCCACTGCTGGTTCTACCGATAAATTCAAATCGATAAAAATTCTATCTATTATTATTTCTATTCAAATGCCAACTAATATTTTTATTGATACGCCACTGAATGCCAATCAATCACGAAGGTATCGATAAACACCTATTTTTTTCAGTAAGTAGTCGAAAAAAAACATGTGGGAAGATGCAATTGTGTTAAAGGTTTTTTCGTTTTTTATTCTAAACAAATGTGTACGAGAGATATTTTGTTTTTATCAACGTCCCAAATGAACAAATCTATTGGAAGTAACTTTTTGTCGAACGAAAATCAGCTGTATTTATTTTACTCGTACTATTTCAGCAAACTATGAATCAAAAACGAGTAATTTTGAAAATAATATCTCCGATATCCGCTAACAAAATAACGAACATGTATCAAAACAATTTTTACAAATTAGTATTAAATTATCTATTGTGTTTTGCGAATGGGTAAATGCACTATGTTATATCAAAAAGGCAAAAACGAAAAGGCAAAAAACGAACGATTCAAAATATCCGACTCTGAAGGACCAAATGTTGTTTTGCCCTTTTTGAAATAGATTTACGAACGAATAGCAACAAAATCGATGCAGGGAAACAGTAAAAAAAATTAGCCCTACCTGGTGTTTCATGGACTGTAGACCGCCGTAGATGTTCTTGGCTGCTCGGAGGGGTAGGCCTACCTAGTTTCTCCACAACGTACAAAGAGTTTCCAAATAACTATGAAACCGGGACCAGCAATTTTCACTAACAAATTTTAGTTGATCTCTGGACGATAGCGAACGATTCTACTAATTTTCGGTCTCGGGCCGGAATACTGTTCCACTGCTTTTTTAGCGCGGTTGGTATAAAAACTAATAAACCCGAGTACTAACAAAACATTCGTTTCTGCCTTTCTGAAGCATACAGAGTGTACTATAAAATGAAATACTTGATTCTACTTCCCAATATAAATGAATTATAACTAAAATTAGGTACTATATCTAAGTTTTAATTTAAAGACGGAACAAAGACTATTCAATGTAACAAAAAAGCTTAGAGATAACAATAGGTATTCGGAATATGAACGAGTTTTTCAAGAGTGGGAAAAATTAGATATTATAGAAAGAGTTCCAGAAAATGAAATAGAAAAGTCCGTGTATTATTTACCTCACCATGCAGTAATAAAAGATTCAAGCGCAACCACAAAAATCAGACCCGTTTTTGACGCATCTGCTAAAGATAAAAAGGATCATTCTTTGAACGATTGTCTTGAAAAAGGACCAAATTTAATTGAACTCATCCCAAAAATTTTATTACAATTCAGGTTAGGAGCGATTGGTGTAATTGCTGATATAAAAAAGGCTTTCCTCCAGATTAGTTTAAAGGAAGAAGATAGAGATTTTCTGAGATTTCTTTGGTGGGAGGATCAGAAAAATAACAAGAAAGTTACATTTAGGCATCGTAGAGTAGTTTTCGGAGTTTCTTCCAGCCCGTTTCTTTTAGCAGCCACAATAAATTACCATTTGGAAAGAGTACCAGACAACTTGAAAGAAACAGCACGTAAACTCAAAAATTCATTTTACGTAGACAATTGCGTTGCGTCCGTAGAAAATATGTCCGATTTGTTACGGTTCAAGGAAGAATCTACTAGAATTATGTCCAGTGCACGATTTGAACTCAGGGGTTGGATTCACTCGTTCGGAAATTCAAATGATGATGTCACCTGCAAAGAGAATGTCTGTTCGGTATTAGGTTTATCTTGGAATTTCAAGAATGATACAATTTTCTGTGATACAAACTCCCTTACTGAAGTGAATGACATACCTAGAACGAAAAGAGGTTTATTGTCAATTTCCCAGCGGATATTTGATCCTATTGGATTTACATGTCCGGTAACTTTGACTCCAAAATTGCTATTGCAGAAAACTTGGCAATTGAAACTTGGCTGGGATAAAAAATTGCCTGAAAATATCGTCAGATTTCGAAAATTGGTTAAAGCAAATTCCTTGGTTAATTTTTTGTATAGTACCTAGACATATATGTGATTGTCCTTTGAATGATACGATTAATACCTTACATGTATTCTGCGATTCAAGTAAGACAGCTTATGCTACTTGTATTTTTCTACGTTCAGAGAAAAATGGAGTCGTATCACTTAAGCTGATTCAAGCAAAAGCTAGAATAGCTCCAATAAAACCGATAACTTTACCAAGATTGGAATTATTGGCAGCAGTAATAGGTGTCAGACTTTGTCAGTCAGTTAAAAAGGTTGAGATATTTTCATCCATGAAAACATATTACTGGTCTGATTCCATGGTAGTACTTTCATGTATCAAATCTAAAGAGGATTGGAACACTTTTGTCGGTAATCGAGTCAAAGAAATATGTTCTGTTAGTGATCCTGTAGATTGGTTCCATGTACCTGGAATTATGAATATTGCGGATCTGCCATCTAGGGGATGTAGTGCAAAAAATCTCGCAGAAACTAAATGGTGGAATGGTCCGGAATGGTTGAGGAAAAATTCAGAATTTTGGCCAAAATCTGAAATTTCTTGTTCTGAGGAAGAATTATTGTCTGAAAGAAGGAAATCTATTACTTCATCGGTTGTTCATGAAACAGAGAAATTTACCAAACATTTTGACTATTTTTCTAAGTATTCAAAGATTGTGAGGATGATTACATGGATATTCAGATTTTATTTTAATGTAAAGGACAAGAATGAAAGGAATTCGGGTGAATTAACTTGCGAAGAAGTTGAAAAGAGTGAAACTTGTCTCTTGAGAATGATTCAGCATGAAAGTTTTGGAAAGATGAATACAGATGTTGTGCAGAATTTAGAAGTTATGAAGGATGGTAATGGTATGCTGAGGGTAAAAACTAAGTTGCTGTTGAGTGAAGATAATGAAGATTTCAAATACCCAATTTTATTACCGCATCATCATAATATAGTTCACAGACTTATTTTTGAACAACACTGTTTATCATGTCATGCTGGTCTCAAAACACTTCTCGCTATTTTGAGAGAAAGATTTTGGATTTTAAAAGCCAGAAGAACTATAAAACAAGTAATTTCAAAATGCATCGTTTGTAAAAGATATAACCAAAAATCAGTTGAAACACCTTTCGCACCATTGCCAGCAAATCGAATTGATAATGCTGCCACATTTGAAGTTTCTGGTATGGATTATGCTGGTCCACTTTTTTTGAAGGGCGGAGAGAAAGCGTGGTTCTTATTATTCACCTGTGCTGTTTATAGAGCGATACATTTTGAACTTGTAACATCTCTTTCTACAGAATCATTTCTTCGTGCTCTCAGAAGGTTTATTGCAAGACGAGGCAGAGTTAGCACGATTTATTCGGATAACGGAACAAGTTTTGTGGGAGCTAACAATCTTTTGAAGAGGATCGATTGGGAAGAGATTATGAAATTCTCTTCAGTGAAGAGAATTCGATGGATTTTCAACGTTCCCACTGCTGCATGGTGGGGAGGATGGTGGGAGCGATTAGTAAGGATTACGAAAGAGCTCCTTAGGAGGAATTTAGGTAAAGCAAGCGTCACTTATGAAGAATTGATGACCCTACTATGTGATTGTGAAATGATAATAAATTCAAGGCCCTTGACGTATATCTCAAATGATGATGAATTGATTCCTCTCAGTCCATTGCAGTTTTTGCAGAGTATACCAACTAGTGAAGTCCCAGACCTTGATACTATAGATAGAGAATACTTACTGGGACGACAAAGATATCTGCAAAATGTGAGGGATAATTTGAGAGGAAGATTCAGGAAGGAGTATCTAGCAGAACTGGTACATCATGGTCACAGAAAGGTGGTTAGTATTCAACCAGAGGACATTGTATTAGTGGAAGTGGACAACAAGAAGCGCGTTAATTGGCCTTTAGCAAAAGTTCTCGAAATTTTTCCTGGCAAAGATAATTTGTCTAGAGTAGCAAAAGTTAAATGGTCAGGGGGAGAACTACTTCGACCTTTTCAACGGTTGTTCCCCTTAGAAATTCCAGCTCCAAATAATGAAGAAATCAGAGGAACAGTCATTCATCAGAAGAAAATTGACAAAAAACTCAAATCCGATTCAAAACTCAAAGAAGAAATTGACCAGGAACCCAATCCAGATCCAGAATCCACAGCTAGCAAGTTGGAGAAACAGATTGTTACTACAAGATGTGGGCGTTTAGTAAAAGTGCCCAAACGTTTTGGTGTATAGTGTTTTTTTATTTTTTCAATTCTTAGAATTGAAAAAGGTGGGAGTATGTTGGAAAACACTCCTTATATTACCTATGCATACATATTATGTAGGTTGGGGTAATTGTTGTTTCAAAATTATGAATTTTGTTAATAAAAAATAACAAGTCAGATTTTTGACACGTTTTGTCAAGTATATAGAAAATTATATATTTTCACCCAATAAAGTTCTTTTCAATACTGATTTCTCCTCTTTCTCAATAATAATAGTGAGAGTTCTTAACGTAGGACGCTGAGAGTTTCTCCTGAACCCTTTTATACAGGGGGATGAGTTTTCCCAACTCCTCAGAATAATTTCTCCTAGCTTCTGCGGTATTATTCAGGTCAAAATCAACTGTATCTCCATAATAATCTCCAGAGACAGGGGCTATTCTGCCAAAATTAAGAAAATTTGGGCTGAAACCTGTTACCTCATGAGTGGCGGAACTCAGTGCGTGCTGAATTCGCAAAATTTCCTTATCCCAGTGCTTGTGGGATTCTTTTATGAAACACCTTATTGAAGTTCCTATTGTACGATTAACCCTCTCTGTAGGGTTCACCTGAGGGTGGTACCTACAATTATACCAAACTTTAGAAATGTTGTACTGCTTAACAAACTCATTGAAAACTTTCCCAGTATGAGCTGAAGCATTATCTAACAATAATATCTGAGGAACTCCATAAGTTAAAAATACATCCTCAAGGAAAGCAGTGATTGTTTGAGCCGTTGCATTTCTTACTGGCTTCAAAACAACAAACTTTGAAAAATAGTCTGAAGCTACTATAAGGAACTTATTACCTTTGGAACTTCTGGGGAAAGGCCCCATTACATCAGTACTAACTAACTGAAAGGGAAAACTAACTTTCTTCTCCTTACCCATCAAACCAAACCTTTGGGCATTCATAACCTTTTGACTACAGCATTCAGGACATTGTCGAACATATTTCAACACTTCCCCTCTCATTCGTGGCCAGTAATATTTTTCTGCCACTTTCTTTAAAGTTTTGAAATAACCCAAATGACTAGACGTAGGCAAGTTATGCATCATAAATAACTTTCCGTCTCTGATCAAATGGTACTAATAATTTCCATTCTGATATATTACTTTTCAAAGCTATTTTACTAGGGGTGTGCTTGAAAATATATTCCTCTTTAACCATCCAATGACAATATTTTTCTGGATTTTTAATAATTCTATTTTTCAATTTCAGGCACCAAGGTTCAAGGTTTTCTAAAGAGATTCCTAAAATATTTATCTCATCTGATATGGGAGCTCTTGACAAAGCATCTGGAGCAACATGAAGTTTACCCTTCCTATGAATTATTTCAAAATCAAATGCAGAGAGTCTCATAGCCCATCGACTAAGACGACCAGAACTACCAGACATCTTTGAAAGGTATTTCCATAGAAATATAATAAACACTAGAACGCCAAACTCGACGTCCGAAATTCAGTAAAATGACCCCACATAGTGATGATTGCCTACTTCTGAACATGCGCAGAAGGCCTGTTTTTGGTCACGTCGTTGCCAAGTTTCTTTAAGTATGTTTCAAACAGAGTTCGGAATATTATCATCCATTTGCAGTTAGGACAGGTAATTGAGGGGATTTCAGTAAGCTTGGCAACTCCGCATCAGAATCCTATCGTGGCGTATCAAGGGAATACATTTAACAGTGCCGGTTTCAGTTTTGTGTTCAGAAGTTGTTGATATCTGGTTTGATTTGGTTTACTGTGATTTATTTGCTTGCCATTTGTGCTCTGGTTTTTATAGTTGTTTAAATAAGCTTTAGATTGTGATATTCCTATGGTTTGGTTCTCAAGCTACTTTCAATAAACTTGTTAGTTATTTTCGTTGGTCGCTTGTAAACATAGGAAGTGCTTGAACAAATAAATAGACAAAATGAAGTGCATGGTTCTCTTCTGTGAAAATAAAGGAGTAAATCCAAAAGTGGCCTATTTTATGTAAGTATAAGAAGTTTTAGTGAATTGTACCATCTGAATTGGACAAAATTATACATTAGAGTGATTCAAAAGTTGAAATGAATGCTGATACTGGACTTCAGCTACCAACATGATAACCATGTGAAATAATACTGAAGCACCAATTGCATTTTTTTAAGGCTCACTTCAAGAAGACACGACTCTTGGATGAGGGCTTTAGGAAGAGACCCCACCATTGAACATCTCAGTAACAAAAATTGTGTGTGTGACATTCACTTCAGGGTGGAAGATAAGTTTGTGGTGAACAATAAACTCAGATTGAGGCCTAATGCTATTCCATGTCTGAATTTGAAGAAACCATCCATTCCAAAGTTCCAAACAGTTCGAAGTGTCAGGTTAGTTTACATAGATTAACAATAATAGTAGACTGTTTAAATGGGAAAGCTACATACAAGCAACTTCCTTGTATCCGTACATTTTTATATAATTTTGGGTAATTTAATGTTCATAGAAAGTGCCACTTATTCACAGTTTTGTTAATTAAACCCCTAAGTTATGTGGTGAAGTATGAAGAAAAAATACATTCAAAGTTTCAAAAAGATAATGGGGGGTTATCTATTATAGTGGGCTTCCTGAACTATTTCACTGACCGTGGGGGTTGAGGCAAACAGAGGCAATGCTTAGAAGACAATTGTTTCTTCCACTGCCCCACTGACTTTCACGCTGGATCAATTGCTCAATGTGTTATTTACGTCACATTTGAAAATACCTTTTCCTTCAATTTCAGGAGTTCTGAGATCTTGTCACCGACATCATTAAACAGGATCGAAAACATTCAGTTAGTGGACAATCAGGATGAAGCTATCATCGGTATCACGCAATCAGTTCAAGAAAACTCTCCAGGAGCGTCATATGAAAACAAGGAAAATATCATTACTACCATTGTGACAGGACCAATAGATGAGATTCCTTCTTCTCTCGAGAGGTAATGTAAAATGATTATAATTATTCATATACACAGTGCCCTTTTTTTCTCAAGAAATACTATTCTGTTCTTATACTTATACTTATACATAGAGGGTCTACAGTACATTCCTCATAATATTCAGAATTGTGTACCTATTTATTTTACCCTTCTGCCGTCTAATTTTGACAAAAAAAATTTGTCAAAAAGTAGTGTTTTCAAAATAAATGTTATTTAGTAAATACTCCTTCAAAAAAATTTTGTTTTTCTAATGGAATTTTTTTCAAGACCTCATTATGTAATTTATGGACATGTTAATTTTTCTAGTGTAAAACCCTGTATCTCTGCAATAGGGGAGCTCTGGGAATAAATTCATAAATTGAGAAAGTTCCATTTATTTTCTGTACTCTGAAAGTTTGAATCTGGTATCATAGATTCGATACACCTTAAATACTTGATTTCTGATAGAATTCGAAATATCATGACTTTAATATTTTATTACAGATCCCCTTCAAGCACTATAACTTTGGAGTCATTACCGGAGTCCACAATTTCAGATGTCTCGGTTACTTCTGGGTTGAAGAGGAAACTTCCGGGAATAACATCATCAAGTGACAGTGAAGGTTTCAAAGGGGTTGTGAAGAAATCCAGGAGAGATATAAAGCGGTTTCACAACTACAGGTTGGTATTTATGCTAATATGAATATATTTCACATGCACAGTGGCAATTATATTTGATCTTTACTGTTATGACATGAAAAGTTATCAATACTTACCAAAATTTTGAAATAAGGTACAATTCAAATGAAAAACTTCATTTCAAACTTCAAGTCAAAATGTACATTATTGTCAGAAGTTTTTCAACTTATCGACAAAGCTTTTTTTGTTTAGATAAAAATGTG